>CAWUFW010018722.1:0-211647 GCA_963921515.1 Calotriton arnoldi | reverse complement strand
ACTGAGAGACTGAGAGAGAGACTGAGAGAGAGACTGAGAGAGGACTGAGAGACTGAGAGAGAGACTGAGACTCTGAGACTCTGAGATCTGAGACTCTCGAGACTCGTATGGTGGGAGGGAGATCGGTCTGAGAATTGTGCATGGATTAAAAATATTAAACCAAAAATACTAATATTTGCAGTATGTCTGCCCCATCGGAACTGGTGTTTCCACCTCCATTGTATTTCAAGTGCTCTAGAAACCTTAAATTATTTGAAAGACCATAATGTATGGAAAAGATATGTAGGAAAGAATCTGTTTTACAGATTACAAATAAAGCTTCTGAAAACCACGTTTAAAAAAGACGGATCTTTCAGATAAACGTCATAGTAGATGTAGTAAACGGTGTTTAGGAATTCCACCCTTTCTCCATGGACAAGCCTGATTTTATTTTCCTTTTTGCTGGATCCCATAGTTTTGCTGGCTTTAGAACTCTGAAGCACACTACCTCGGTTAACTAGTTATAAAGTGCCTTGCCCTCCCACCCCTCCCTTTTAACATGTATATTTATCTCTGCTACGACTCCAGCACCCTCCATGCGCTCAACCCTGGACGAATCAACAACTGCCAGCTCTCGACGCTGAGCAACACCAAAGGCCCTCTCTTCTGTCTACACTGACGCTGCACCTTCAACCACCTCTGTACTCGAGCAGCAGCCCCCAGCTTCCCGGACTTCACCGCCCACAAACCACTCCATTGCATCCTCCAACATATGCTCCCCACACAAGCAAGTCACAGAAATCTGGGGTCTCTGCAACACCAAATCGCCAGACGTTGCCTTCCTCACAGAAACTTGGACCAACGCCATCTCCGCACCCCACATCGCCACTGCCATTCCCGACAGATACAAGATCCTGTGAAAGGACCGACTCACCCGCCCAGGAGGAGGCATCGCCATCGTCCAAAAAAGCAACCCTCTGTGTGACGACAACCACCCCAGATGACGAAGACCCTCATGGAGCACCTCCACTTTCAGATCCAGACTCTACCCCGAACCCTCATCTAGCGGCTGCCCGGCCCCCGCGCTCCCTTCACGAACGCTGTCACCAGCCTCATTGCACCCCAAGCCCTCGCCTCCATAGACTACATCCTGCTCGGAGACCTAAACTTTGACCTGGACAACCACGACAACCCAAACACCGCCTCCTTCCTAGAGAACCTCACCAACATAGGACTCAAACTACTAGTCACTGCACACAGCGGGTCACACACTTGACCCAGTCTTCGCCGAAGAAAACGGTGTCTCCTACAGCCACACCATGGAACTCTGCAACAAACTAGTCACCTTCTTCCACCGTAAGATCAAGATCTAGACAACATTGAAAAACACTACCTCCACACCGCTCCTGCTCCCCCTTCCAAGCGATGCCACCTGACAAACCCTGCTCACTTGGGCCCCTCGAAAGGCAGAAGACTCCTTGAGGACCATGAGAGGCATCCACTCCGGAGCACCCTCAGACCCCTGTCCACCCCACATCTTCCACAGAGCCACCTCAGCCATCGCACCCGAACTACGTCTGACAATTGACTGCTCAACGAGACTGCCACCTTCCCCCACGACTGGAAACCCATCCAGGTCTACCCCCCTCCTGAAGAAACCCTCTGCTGACCCGACGGACCTCAAACTCCAGGCCCATCTCTCTGCTTCCATTCGCAGCCAAAGTCATTGACAGGCCGTCGACGCCCAGCTAGCAAACGTCATCAATGCTAACAGCGTCCTGGACATCTCCCAATCCGGATTCCACAGCAGCGAGACCGCCCTAATCGCCGCCATGACTACATCAGTTCCCTCTTCGACCAGGGTGAAACGGCAGCCCTCATCCTCCTGGACCTCTCGGCTGCTTTCGACAGTCTCACACCGCACCCTAGCCACAAGACTCCACAACGCCGGCATCTGCGACAAGGCCCTCGACTGGATATGCTCATTCCTCACCAGCAGAACCCAGCCAGTCAGGCTCCCTCCCTACCTCTCGGAACCGACGGACACCAACTGTGGAGTGCCCCAGGGCTCCTCCCTCAGCCCCACCCTCTTCAACATCTACATGGCCTCCCTCGCAACCAACGTCTAGAACCACGGGCTCAACAGCAGCACTTACGCCAGCGTATCCTCTTTCTTCACCAACGAGCCCAACATCACCAAACACAACTTCCAAGAAGGGAGGAAAGCCATCGCTACCTGGATGAAGAACGGCTGCCTGAAACTCTACTCTGAGAAAACAGAAGTCCTCATCCTGGGCTCCACCCCCTCCGCATGGGACGACTCCTGGTGGCCCCCCCGCCCTAGGAAATCCCTCCCCACCGGACCACACACACACGAAACCTCTGCATCATACTGGACTCATCGCTCCCAATGAACCGCCAGATCAACACCGTATGCTCAACACCCTCCGCATGCTTCGAAAGACGTTTAGATGGATCCCTTCCGAATCCAGAAAAACCGTTGCGCACGCCCTCATCCGTAGCAGACTAGACTATGGCAAAGCGCTCTGTCAATCAACAAACTCCAGACCGTACAGAACGCCACTGCCAGACTGATCCTTGACATCCCCCCGTTGCAGTTACATCACCCAACACCCTTGCGATCTCCACTGGCTCCCACTCGAAAGAAGAATTTACCTTCAAGCTCCTCACCCACGCATACAAGGCCCTGCACAACACCGGACCCACATACCTGAACAACCGCCTCTCCTTCCACGCACCCAAAAGTCCCCTCCGATCAGCCGACATCTCTCTAGCCACAGTCCCACGCATCTACAGGACCAGAACGGAAGGAAAGTCCTACTCCTACTTCGCAGCCAAGGCCTGGACCAACCTCCCCTCTACCAAGCCCCCACACTGTCCCAGTTCAGGAAGGGACCTCAAGACCTGGCTCTTCGGATGACCCCAGTACTCAGTGGAGCCACCCCCCACCTACCTTGAGACCCTCACCGGTGAGTAGTTGCGATTTACCAACCCTGATATAGATATAAAAATGGACCCACATCTATCTAAGTTAGGATCTCCTTTTTGGGAGAGTTGAGATTGAAATGGTTACTTGTCACCAATTCATTGGTAGTGATGAGGCAGTGCTAAAGTTCTGGGGACTGTAGGACACCCAGCTCATCAAGAAACTGGAAGCCTGAAAAATCCTAAACCTAGTTGCATCGGGGTAAGTTGAAGAATTGGATGCCCTGTAGAGGGCTGAATTTGACCAGGAGTGGTGAGATGAATGGGCATTGAGATACTAGACCTGCCCTGAAGATGCATTCTTAGGTGCACAGTTCCTCTAGTTTCAGTTGTAGAGTTAGGTGGCAGACTGTTTCCAAGCAGTTAATTGTGTGATGTTTTGTGGTCTCCGGATCTTCTGAGAGTATAATGTAGTTCCTGTATGAGCAATTTGCTTTGGAAATCCACAGAGTATTGGAATCTTTCTGCATTCTTAATATCTGATTTGTATCACTTGTTGTGAGAGGCACATTTTGCCTAACTTAGATTTTCTGCAATGCTGTCATAAAACACTTTTTTCATCTTTTCATTTACCTATGTGATCCTCTGTGCAATTAAAACATGTGGCTGTATTTATCAGTTTGTCGAAGCCTTTGGCAAGCCGAATGTAGAATTAAGTTAATCTGTTATTTGTTTGGCAGAACAGGTGGTAGTGAGATGGTAGATGAGCATTGGGAGGTTGAGCTTGTTCAACTGCAGGTATTTTTTCATTACTGCAGTAGTAGTTCTTGTGTGTAGGCTAGCATAGCAGATAAGCTATTGGTCACTCCTGATTAAGTTACAATTTCATGTTACTGTGAGTCCCAGCAAATTGAAAATTGTCCATGAGAACCATTAAGGAAGTCTGTGAATGCTTTGTTCAGTATAGTTCTGTATATCTGTAGAAATAGTAGCAGGCTGTAAATGAGTGGAGGCAACCCACCACAAGTAGTTTGCATCTGGATGTCGTTCTTCGCAGCTTGTAGTTTGTAAGGAGCTCTTCAAAACAGGTCCCCTCGGTATTTGGTGGTTTCGAAGGCGAATTGTGTAGTAAGTTGGGATGGCCTTATGGAATGCTGGGGGAGCGTGGTCAACGACTGGTTTTGGTGATTAACAGGATGTCCATTAGTCAGCCCTAGATTTGGAAGTGGGTCTTGCTCAATGATTGTGTGATGTGAAAACGACTCTGCTGGGTGGGAGTGGCAAATACTAAGGGACTATTGGTGTTGAGGAGTAAGAGGAATGCAAGACATGGAGTAGAGGTACAAGTCTCTCCATCTGGATCTGGGATTTGACGGAGGTCCTTCACAATGACAGCAGTAGTTGGAGAAGCCGTACGTAGAAGTTTGCTATTAATGGGAGCCAAACCAGAGGTATGGAAGTGTGCATAAGGAATGCATAGACAAGAAATGGAAGACAGGGAGGTGATGCATAGCAGGGGTGTGTGTGAGTTCATATGCCTTGAAAGACTGAAATTGCAAGGGTGAGTATTTTGGATGCTGAAACGGAGAGGTGGTGGGCAGTGGGGGTTGTTGGGCATGAATATGCATCAGTATCTTTTCCCGTGCTGAACAAGGCATCCATTCTATTTCCCAACAATCCTGTTTTGGCATAGACTACAATTGGGGCTAAGAAATAGTTGTGTGCGATTTCCATTTCTATATTTGCACTATTCCACATGGGTTCAGGAAGCAATTTGTTTGAGACTCCTAAAAGCAGTGAATCCGTTTTAAAGGTTCTAAAACAGTCTTATTTTGGTGGATTTGGATAAAGTATTGTTGTTTTGATTTGAATATAAAGGATACTCTTGAGTGTTTTGTCCAAAATAATATGGGTTGGGAAGGAACTGAGACTGTAAATTGACAGTGGACACATGCAGTATTGCAATCCCTTAGGAACACTTCTGTGTCCTTTTTGTAAATGCACAAAAAAACATTCATACAAAACCTGCATCTGCCCACAGTCCAGGTATAAACTGGGTTTCCGTTTGCTGGTGAAATTCTATGTACCACCCTGGTATGCATGCATTAAAATAAATTATCAGCATACATAAAAGTAAGACAGTTGTGCATTGTTAAATGGCCAGTTAATTATATATATTTTTTATTTTGCAGAGGAGGTTGAACCTTTATCCACCTCGAGGCTGCTTTCGGACTTTCCCTAGATCCAGATGACCAGAGCAGCACCTTTGACAATTAATGTACATTTTTAATTTCGTTTTGTTCTTTTAATAAAATTGAAGGATGTTCTGCTCAGCTGGTGTCCTCACTTGATTGCTTATTTACTTTCGAATATTTAATATGCTGAATTGTGTTGCTGTACAATTGAAGTAACTATGCGTGCTAGCTTACTTAAGCCTACACGTGAAACGTAGAACCATGGAGAACTGAATTCACATTTCTGAACACGTTTCTTTATCCCCGAAAAGCAGTTATCGCTCATAAATCCATTGTGCGCATTAGTTCAGATTAGACCAAATTGTCAGACACATCTAGTCTGCTCACAGACCTTGCATGGTATCCTCTGTTTACCTGTACTTTGTTTCAAAGCCAGAGGCTTTTTTTGTTTTTAAATGTGAAATTTATACCACAGAATAATGAACAATTCTTTTTTTGTGGCAAGAGTTACTGCAGATGTAAGCACACATGCTGGGCTGCTATGTGGTACTTGCCTAGTCCCCATTTAAAAAAAAAAAAAATAGGATATTGACAGGAATTTCATAGGTGAGTCAACTACTTGAATATTACAAGCATTTACAATGCAATAGGTCTCGCATTTGCGAGAGTTTGAGCTATTGGCGCGGGAAGATTAAGTGATTTCTCCAGAGGGCTAGAGCCTGGTTCCCCAGCTCCAAGGTGGGCAGCCTGGCCGTTGCGCCACATCCCCCCGCCTCTTCCCCCCCAGGTCTTTTCGCAATTATATAAAACTCTCTGCATAAAATGATGATTTAAGCAGGACCACAGATATTTATAAAACATGTTTATGAACCTCCAGATCTACTAATAAAGTAGGCCAAAAAGCTCTATTGATGCACTTCTCGTTGTTGAATTCTCTCAGAATTAGGGGGGTTTCTAAGCGAGTGCTTATTCTCTCACCTCACTCCTTCCAGTCGTCACATCCGGCGCCGGGCCGCTTTCCACTGAAAGATACTCGCAACAGCAACGCCGCAGTCAGCAGGAAACCCAGAGATAGACCAAGCCCACGGAAACCAGAACGGGGCCCTGGGCCAGGGGCGCAATATGACGACTGAGGTCCCATTGAAGGACGGCGAGACAAAGACATCCTTGCGGCGGGAGTACGCTAAGCGGAGCGAGAGCGGGTCCGATAGCTCAGCACCGACAAGTTCACAGCAGAGCAACACAAGCATTTGCAATGCAATAGGTCTCTCATTTCACGCAAGTTGAAGCTATTGGCATTGTGAATGACAATGTCTTTTATTTATGTTTTAAAAGCCAAAACATAAATAAAAGGCATTGTCATTTACAATGCCAATAGCTCAAACTTGCGTAAATGCGAGACCTATTGCATTGCAAATGCTTGTTCGTTGTTGGGAGGCGGCATAAAATCCCTTTGTCAGGAGGTGAGCTGGCTGACTGGGAAAGAATTAAGTTTTTGTGTCCACTTTCCTTTGGGCAACTTATCCAGCCAGTGCATTTTAGAATGAAAGGTGTTGCTGGATTTTACCCTTGTGTTTGCCTGGCTTTCGGCTTTCTGCCTCTGCCCCTTTCATGCTGTGTGCTCTAAGGGCCCCATGTGTGGTTTGCGTCTTAACGGTTTCTGTGGTTGTTTGAATGCATTTATTTTGTGATACGCCCACCTCCACAGCAGCTGGATTTACCTTCTTCGGCCTCCGGCTGTATGGCGTCTCGTTGTATACTTGCTAGTGTGTGTTGGGCAGAGTAGCGGTAGGTTGCCATGAGAAGAACACGACTGCGACCCAGTCATCCCGCAAGGGACCGTTGGTATCCTGACAGCTGGGGGTTGGACCTTACTTCAGCTCCCTGGCGGCATAGGTGCAGTAACCATTAAAAATAATTGGTCCGAAACCCCAATGTGAAATACACAGCACTGGATGGATATTAAGACAGCACTAAGATTACAGGTGGCTAGAGAATGTTTCACGATGGGATTCAGCAGTTCGGTCCTAAAAGGCACTGCACTCGTTTAATCAATCATCCGTAAATTAACCCTACCTGTGCACAGCATAACAGAATATGAATAAACTCACGACAATTTTCCCACGAATAGCATCTGGTCTGTTTTAATTTGGTGATGCCACTGTACGTTTGTCACAGAAATTATGTGTGCTAGACATGTCAGAATACAGAGGAGCTAGGGACAGAGAACGCTAAGTGCGCTCGGGCTCTTATTTAACTACGCGTCTCAACGAGGTATCCTGGCAGTCTCTTCGGTGTTTATTTAAGCGCCTGCTCTACCTTCATGAAAACGACTGCTTTTGTTGTGCGTGGCCTTTTCTACATTAGAAAGTGCGTCCTGCTTAGTTTAAACCGCGTGTGAGAATGTCTCAGACCGAACCACAAGCAGCAGTTTACCTCGGGTCAGACTCAATGAAACCATTCTTTGCAATTCGCCCCCACAATGACGAAATATTAAAGCCTGCGAGTGCCTTCCCGATGACATGCAGTCGCAGACATCACAGAACAAGGGAAAGTAAAAGAGCGCCATGCGCTGCGTTGTAGGCACGCCGTGAGCGTGCACATCGGCGTGGCCTGCGGCTCGTGCCCAGTGGCGGCGCCTGCGTACGCCGCCGCCGTAGTTGAAGTGCTGCGGGGACCGGCTGAAGACGGAGACCAGCCGAGGAGCAGCGCAGAGTCCCCACAACAGCAGGTAAGTGGAGTGAGGCATGCTGTGCATGTAAGCGCGCCGCACTTGGAGCTTGCGTGCGCATTAAAAAAAGTAATATTGCATGAGGCTTGCGAGGACGGAAGGGGGACAGGAGATGTGCACATCGCGTGTTCACGGGCGCGTTCACATTTCAAGTCCGTCCTGCGCGTGCACAGCTCCTGTCTCCCTTCCGAAGCAAGTCAGCAACAAGTCTCGCTAGCGACAGCGCTTCGCGCTGCGTCGCTAGGTCGAGACCTAACTAGCGACAGCGCTTCGCGCTGCGTCGCTAGGTCGAGACCTAATAAAGGAAAGGGGTAGATCTTGTTGCACCAAACGCCATTCAGTTTTTTCATGATTGATTTTAAACCTTCTTGCCCCACCCACCCTCTACTGTATAGAGGAACAGAGACCCTTAACTTTCATCATCAGGAACTGAGGTACTGACGCGTCAAAATGGAAACAGTGCACCATTTTAGGAGATACGAACATGGTCATTTTTTCTGCTCCCTAGACTGCCGGAGGTTTCCAGCCCAATGGCAGTTATTTTATTTATTGATTTAGAATTGTTGTGCATGGATTAAAAATATTAAACATAAAATATATTTCCCCCCTTTTTTTTTTTTTTTTGCTGGATTCTATAGTTTTGCTGACTTCAGAACTCTTTAGTTACCAGAGGTAGATTGCTAGTCATAAAGTGCCTTGTGCCCCCCCACCACCCCTTTTAATATAGACAAGTATGCAAATTCAAAAGGCGCTAGTATACCGTAGGAAATGTAGCCAGGGCCTGGACGCTAAATGCCACTATTACACTGCAGCACCTATTGTGCCGTGCACCACAGTGGCAGTGCAAACATGGCTTCAGGCCTATTATTGTAACCTGATTAACGGTGCAAAACCTGCACTGCGACTTGTCACCGTAAACTCCTTTTTGACAGCTGTTGGACTTTGACTCTTCTGCTGGTTTATCCCCAAACTTTGTCTTCACCCTCCCATTTTCTAAACCCACTTTTGTTGGCTTTTAGGACTCTAACACTGGTTAGCGCGCAAAGTGCTCTTTCCTTTAAATATGGTAGTATTTGTATACATCCAATTGAAACGTTTAATTTACTTGTAAGTCCTTAGTAAATTGCTACTACATGTACCCAGGGCCTGTAAATTAAAGGTACTAGTGAGCCTGCAGCACTCGCTGTGCCACCCACTTAAGGAGCCATTTTAAACATCTCAGGCCTGCAATTGAAATGTGCAGTTTAGGCCTGGCAAAATAAACCTTTTATCAGGCATAAACTTTTCTTTTTAATACATACAAGTTACCCCTAGGGTAGGCCCTAAATAGCCCACAGGGCAGGGTGCAGTGTATTTAAAAAGTTGGACGTGTACTTAACTTTTACATGTCCTTGTAGTGGAGTCGGACATACGACGGGCAGGAATAAAGTAAGTAAATAAAACTATTTACCTTGCGCTCGCTGCATCGCCGAGTTGGCGATGCAGCGAGCGCAAGGTAAAAAGTTTATTTACTTACTTTACTCCTGCCTGTCGTATGTCTGACTCCACTACCCCCCTCCCCCGCACCACCGCCCACAGCACTCACTCTGGGAGCCACCACTGGGACTGATACTCTGTCATGCTGCTTGAGTGAAGAGGAATAGATCAGAATCTTGGACCCATGACCACCAAAGAGACTCCAAGGGCTAGGTGACTGGACTCCTGATCAGAGCCTCTGTGACCGAAACTGCTACAACCACCTTGAACCCAGAACCTGGTCTGACTGCTGGGAGTCTTGTCACGACCCCAGTCTCTATACAGTTTGAAGTGGGCCTGAAGGTGCTCTGCCAGGTCAGCTGTGGTCCAAGCAGTATCGACACAGCGCCACCCGTCACCTCGCAGCTCTGCACAAGAGCCTGCTGCACGACACAGCGCGATGCAGGACCTTGCAGCTCTTTGGAACTGCTGCTGCATGCTGGCTCCTCGAAGCAGGACTTTGCATCACAGCCCGCAACTCCTTGGAACCACCACTGCACAGAACCTCAGATCGCAGCCCATCTGAATTGCTGCTGCGAGACGCATCCTCCACGCGGGATCTCAACGCTCTGAATAAAGTAGCTAAAATCCTGGTTGCAATGAGCCTAACTTTGTATCTGGCCCGCAGTCTGCCTGAATTTGTGGCTTTGTCCCGGTCTGGCACAACAAGATGGTCACAATTGGAACTTTATTCTTACATAGACTGTTTACACTTAAATCTTTAAAATTACATATCTCTGGTTTTACTGATTGGATTTTTGTTGCTTTGGTTTCAAATATATTAAATTACACTCCATTGTTGGTGTGGGATTTTTCTTGTGTTGCGTTTTTCACATTATTACTGTTTGTGTGCTGCATAAATACTTTACTTATTGCCTCAAAGTTAAGCCTGACTTGTGCTAAGCTACAAGAGGTTAATTTGGGGTTAGCTTGTGTTACACCCTGTCAAGAATTGTGGTTGCTGCATGAGTAGGATTTTATCCCCCTCAACCAGTAACCCAATTTCCTACAATAAGTAAAATCCTTCCTTTTAAATATTAATGTCATGTCTATTTAGGCATTGTATCCCTCAAGGCAGAGTGCTTGGTGTTTAACAATAGGACCTTTTACCTGCATGAACACAGTAGGCAATTGGCAGTATCCTCTACCTGCTCTTGGCCTGTGCTCTGACTTTAATAGGCAGGAAATGCCTCCCAGTAGCAAAGAATAGGCTGACCTCACTGGGTAGAGATGACTCCTTTGAACTCCTATGTAAGGTTGGGGCTATAGGCTTCCTTTTTGACATTAGTGTCAATCCTACTTGACAGGTCCATTGAGCCACATGTAATACTTGAGGCACACTTGAACCGCAGAGAACAGGATGCTATGACAATTCTTGTGTATCTATTGTCTGGTTGCTGGAGGATCCTACTTTTGTCCTACCAGACTTCTTTCTAGTTTTGTTGCATGTCCAGTGCCTGCCTCAAACTGTATTTTAGTGTTAAGGGGTGGAAGGACACCAGGTTTGAAATAGTACACTCACCACACAGTGACAGATCCCACGTTTAGTGTGGCCAATAACTTTCACCAACTTGAAAATGCATTGACACATGGCATTTTGGCCCAGTTTGCAGTAAGGCAAACTGGACCTAATGCAAAAGAGGGTAGAGTTGGCTACAGAAATCTTTACACCATTGGTTAGATGTGCCCATGAGTCACCTCACCCCCTAGCTTTTTCCAGGCATCAATGTGGCACCTCCAGGCACCCACTTCAGAAAACTTTCTGGACCTGCGGAGGATCAGAAGAGGACTGGACCTGCGGTTTGTAAACTGAGAGAAGAACTGATGGACTGGACCAGCTCCCCCTTGTACCCAGGACAAAGAAGTAGACTCCAAGGGTCAGTTGCCTGACCACCTACGGCAAATGGAACCTGCATTGGGCCTCTGCCTGACAAACTGTAAGTCTCCAAGTGGTACCTCTACTGAGGTCCTGGGAGAGCTTTAGAAGTGTAATCCTGTGGTGGATTGGGGCTTAAAGGGCTGAAGTCGGAAGGTAAAACCTTTGACCTAGTTGGTGTAGCTAACCCATGCCACATCATGGTCCACCTCAAATTTGTGCCTAGGTCCCGCAACCATTGACTAAAATTGGTGCTTTTTGGCACTATACTACTTTAAAAATTCATTCTCCTCCCCCCCTTATTGGATGTTTGTCTTTTTGGTGTGATTTTGTTCAGGAAATAATTCTCTAGTCTAAATTGTTTTGGATTTTTATTGTATTGCATTCATTTTCTCTATATTTCTGCTTTGGTTTTTCATAAATACTTTACACATTGCCCTAATTTGAGCCCGTCACCTCTGTGCCATAGTTATCGGGGGTTGAGCTCGGGCTGATTTAGTCACTTGGAGGGTTCACTGTGACGAGTTGTGATTTTTCCTTGAAGTAGACTGTCTCCCACACCAAATCTTTCAATTTCTAACAAGGGTCTTCCAGAATCTTTGACTGCCTAATGCCCATGCTAATTCCTTCTCTCACCCAACCCCACCCTCGCAGAATGCATTGCTTCTGAATGTGCAATATTAACACGTGTCAAATACAGCATAATAAGGTACTGGATATAATGAACCTACAGCAACATTAAAAGAAAAAATCTGCGGCAGCTCACTAATTGCTGGAGCAAGGAGGAGGATGGTGGAGAGAAACATCTTTTTAAACTATACATTCCCTATTTCTGATAGTCTTCACACATCTCCCTGGGGAGAAAGCATCAGACTCTGGGTTAGTGCCCTTTTTAATGTATTCTCAACGTCTGAAACAGCGGAAATTCCCATTTGCAAATCAACCCTTTTGAGATGAGGTACTAATAAGACTTCAAACGTCACACCTGGCTCTTCTAGGTAATGTGAAAGATTTTTCTGTCTCCGCTTGGCTAAAGACATACATTTTTCTTTTAAGTACTCATTATGTGTTCCTGGTTATAGTTCTAGAGATTCTGAATTCCTGCAGCCCAGAATCTGGCATGTATCCTTACACCTAAATTAGATTATTTCCCACTGAATGCAGAATAACTCAGACCCAGAAATACCAGGGTCCGATTCTGCCTGTTTTCCCCCTTTGGGAGATGGAACAGGCCCAAATATGCACACATTTACTACCTGCTAGAAGAAGAAACTAATGTTAGCATCATGTTCTAGAGGGTGTGATATAGGTATGAGGGCAGAAGTTGAGTGAAAAGCTGGGGGGGGGGCAATGTATACTACTCCATCGCCTCCCTCCAATGTTGCACTTTCAGTGCAGGCGGGAGGTGGATGCAGCAGCTGCGTGCAAGTCTGCTATGAAGTCTAGGTCCTTGTGTCGCTGAGCCTGGAGTTACTGGGTCTGGAGTTTGCAGATTTGATAAATGTGGACTGGAGACACCAAGAAACTTGGAATGGACAAGTGGTATAGACTACCCCTTCCTATCCTACTACACCTTCGAGGGTATACCAATCCAAGTTACTAGCAAAGAATGCTTAAATATGTGATTCATATATAATTTTTTTTAATTCACTTTTTTTTTATGGGTAGCAGGATTCTTTTTCTGGGTTAAGGAAGAGAGACGACTGCCTTGTATGTTGTTCAATTAGAACGTACCGCACAATCAAGGCAATCTGCCAAACTCAACAGCCATCATTGTAACCTCAACAGACCTAACCGACTCATGTTGCCTAACGGCAAATGGTATGCCTTTTTATAGTAAATGCTGTGTACCAGCATCCCGTAGATTGGTATATTTGTAAATTCCCTTAGTGATACTCCAGTAGCTCTACTGAGGCAAATTGGATGTCGATAAGGCTAGGTCTGGAAGATCCTTGAGAACACCATGTCACTGGGCAATTAAGTTTATCCAAATCTGACGTTTTGGCTGCAGCAGGTGAGTAATGATCAAACTCAGTACAGTCCTAGTCCAAAGATCCATACACACAAAGTTCAAACCTCTTCTGATGTATTATCGTTGAGGGTATCCTATGCTGTTTACAAGTTAAGGAGTTTTAGACTTGACAGCTCTGGGGTGCCCCAAACCCCCCCCCCCACCTCCAATTTTGCCTGCCTCCTCTACTTTTCTGACATTGCTAGCCAGTGCTAAAGTGCTTGTGCTCTCTCCCCTAAACATGCTAATTTTGGCTCATCCCCAATTGGCATATTTTATTTACTTCTAAGTCCCTAGTATAGTGCACTACTTGTGCCCAGGACCTGAAAGTTCAATGGTAACAGTAGGCCTGCACCTCTTATTGTGCGACCCCACTTAAGTGACCCTCTAACCATGGCTCAGGCCTGCATTGCAGAGCGTGTGTAGTTTACAATTCTTTTTCGGCTTGGCAAGATAAACCCCTTGCCAGGCCCAAACCTTCCATTTTTGTACATATGAGTCGCCCCTAAAGTAGGCCCTGGACAACTCACAGTGCAGGGTGCAATGTATTTAAAAGGCAGGACATGTACTTTTAAGTTTTACATGTCCTCGTAGTGAAACACTCATTAGTTTTTCACTACTGCAAGGTCTATCTCTTCCATAGGATGACATTGGCATTACCTTATCACATTTCTCAAGTGTAATTCCCAATTGTGAAGAGAGAGACTTAAGTTTGGGGTCGCTGGACTCCCAATTTAAAACCACAACTTATTGTGAAGTCTGGTTTTAAATTGCAATACTAAAAATGCCACTTTTAGAAACTTGCCATTTTCTTACTTTAACCATTTGGTGCCTGCTGCCTGTTCTGTGAAGGGTGACAGGTGGGCTCTGTGTATTTCTCCTAGACAGCTACAAACAATGGGAGCTGAAGTGTGTCTTGATGGGCCATCTTGGGAGGGAGGGGCTGGGCCCAGCCTCACTTACACCTAAATAGGCTGTGTCCTGTCTCCACACAAAGAGCTGCTTACCCCCCCCCTGTAGTGAGTCTGGAGCCAGGGCAGGAAGGGAGATCTGTCTTTGAAGTCTCCCACACGTCAAAGGCCCAACTGGGTAGAAGTACTGGACCTCTGACCAGTCGCGGGTGGCATGTTCCATGCAGGGGGAGAGGTGTTAATTTAAATTTTTTTTTAAATATTTAAACCTACCTTTTCCCGTGTCTTCAGGAAGCAGGCAGCCTCCCTCCCCAAGCCAATCCCAACGCTCCAGTGGCGCGTTGATTGGTCGGGCTGCCGCCCAGGAAGGGGCTTACGGGGAGGCCATGTTGGCTGCATTGCAGGCTGCATGGAGAACTATAGTGTGCATGACTAGTTTGGGTGGCCCCAGAGGGCCGACCAAACAGTCAGCACCCTCAGCAGTGGGCACACCACTCCTCCCCTGCCCTAGAGCAGACCCGTCCACCCGCTTGCCCCCAACCAAACCCTTCTGCTTCTCGCACTGCGAGAAAGCAGTGGGGTGATGCTCCTCCAGCCTCTGACACCATCACATCAGTACACTTCTGGACCTGTGAAGACTGCTAGGAAGGACTGCTGTGCTGCTAAAGGACTGCCACTCCGCTGGACTGCTGCCTTGCTGTTCTGCCCTGCTGCATGCTGTTTCGGAGTGAGAGGGGCTGGACCTGCATCACTTGAACCCAGAGTGACTCCAAGGGCCATCTGGAACTTTCTTGTCCGCTTCCAATCAGAGGAGGTCTTATCCCTGTTGCAAGTTTGTACTTGTCTTTGAATTTCAAGGCTTGATGGTTTTTGAGTTCCTGTTAGATGTTAATTCCTAGGTTTGTTGAATGGTTTTTGGCTTTTTTCAAAAAAAATTTTTTTTATTTTTTTTATAATCTCTCTTGATTGCCTGTTGATACACTCCTGTGTTTCTAGCAGCTGCTTTGTCTTCAAACTTAGATGTGAGTCATTGTCCTTTTTGAGTATGGTTGGCACGTTTAATCTCCAAGTTCCTTAGTGAACTACTTGTTGGTGGATTGATTGTCATCTTTGGCTTGGTGGAAGCTAGAGAGTCTAGCTCGGAGGCAAGATTGAGGTAGAAGTTGAGCAATAGAGCATTAAGGTTGCTTGACGCAGGGTTAGTTGATTTTTGGCCATGTAAAGGAGGACTCTTAACTTGGTGGCAATGTTTCTGAAATGTATGATGAGTTGGGGAGGGTCATTTCTGTGTTGATTTACTTGGTGAGGTTAAGGAAGATGAAGCGGTTCAATACCCGTGGCTTCAGTACTACCACCTTGGAGGTTTCTAGGCTGCATATGAAAATGAAGTCTTTTGTACCTTGCGGAGTACATTTGGCCACCTGATTGAACCAGAGATCTTTTGCGATCGGAGGCAGGTTTGGTCTCTGAACTGTAAACATACAGGTTAAACGTCTCCCTTGATAGCCATTTTATTGGCCTAGGTCTGAAGGAAGCTAGAGAACTCAATCACCCTTAAAAACTGGGTTATACCCTGGGGTGGTATTCAAAAGCTGAAATAAAAAGCTGCTTGGTGCTCAAATGATGGGAAAGTGGTGTTTGGGGTTGTGGTGAAGGTAAAATCTGACAAGCAGGCAAATTGCAAGCATTCGTCCCATCACCTTTTGTGTTTTTCATGTACCACCCTAAGTGCCAATGATATGCCCAGACATGGGTCCCGTGCACACTGTGTCACGGGAACCAAGCTACACCCAATTGAAAAACCTCAACTAGGATCAACTGTCTTGGGCTGCTTGTGTTCTGGTTCAGGGAGGACCAGGTCTGGCATTTCAGGCTGGATTATCCCTACTGGAGCATGGTCAAGACTGATTTGCATATGGCTGTAGCCAAACTAAGGTGGCATAATGAGCAAAAGAACAGTGGTGTGGAATGCTAATCCAAGCGACTGCCAGTGGTTAGACAAAATTTAAGCCTTCCTTCTGACACCGTTTGTGTTTTTGATCAATTGCAAATACTTTCTGTACAAGAGTTACAAAGGGTGCTCACTTGAAGAGCTCCATATGACCAATAACCTGACTGTTTAGTTAACTTATTAGGTGAAACCTACTTTTGTATCTGAATCTGCACCTTTGATCCATTTGTACCTTGTTACCTGCAGATCTGACGGGTATCTTAGCCCCACTTCTCGATGTATTATCTCAGAGGATGCGGAAGCAGGCAGGCATAAGAGTTTTTTTTTAGGAAGGAATTTTCCTCTACTTGCAGTTCCTGACTAGTATTGTGGCCCCACAGCCATATAATGCAATAGAGGCACATCTAGCTTTGTAGATGTCGGTCATGTCCTTAATACGTCAATCTCCCAGTTTGGATGCAAACCGGAAGACCCCATGCGCACTCTTTAACATCTTTGCACGGGCATTAGACAATTCGGATGACCAATCTCCTTTACCAGAGAAAGTTAACCCCAGATAACAGAAATTGTCAACAGTTTGCACTCTCGCACCATCTATAAAAAACGGTTTAGGTTTCCTGGATTTCGAACCACATACCATAGTATGTCTTAGCCTTGTTAATTAACAACTTCCTTCCAGTAATAAAATCTGCAAACCTATCTATTAATCGCTGTAGGCCGACCGGAGTTCTAGATAAAAGCACAGCATCATCTGCATAAAGCAGAACCGGTACGGCCTGGCCTGCAGCTTGGGGTGCATCCGCCTCCACCAACTTAAGAACTGCGTCAACTTCGTTTATAAATAAGGTAAAAAGCAGTGGCGCTAAGACGCAGCCTTGGCGGATACCACGTTTGACCTTAAAATTTGGTGTACACTCACCCCGTTGGCCATACCGGACTCTAGTTAATTTCTCATATAACCTCGCAAGGAAATAGATAATAGACTCCGGGGCACCGAGATTAAGTAAAACTGGCCAAAGAATGGCATGATCTACCAGGTCAAAAGCACTGCTAAGATCAGCAAAGCATAAAAATAGACTCCCTTGTTTGGCACATGTATATTTACCCACTAAAAGCTCTAAACTAATAGATTGCTCTATCGTACCTAACCCCTTTTCTAAAACCATATTGAGCCTGTGATAAAATCCCATTCTCCGTTACCCACTCCTCCAATCTTACTAATAAAACTCTGCTCATCACCTTTACTGAGGAGTCCAAAAGGGAAATAGGACGATAATTTTTGGCTTCTGATTTATTCCCCTTTTTGTAAATGGGGATAATAACCGATTGGCCCCAGGTAAGAGGAGCACCCTCGGTAACTGCAGCGTTAAAAACTCTAGTGAGTATCGGACCCCATAGATCTGGCACCGTTTTATAAACATCTATGGGGACACCATCGGGGCCCGGGGCTTTTCCTCCTTTGCTACCCCTGATTCAACCTCATCAAGCGTGATGTTTAGGGGGATAATAGGCCATTTACAGTCTATTGTACTAGAATTTTTAAAAACATAATCATGAGGGTTAAAAATGCTAGAGAAATATAGCACCCATTCCTCACAGCTAACGTGGGACAGTAGTTCCGGTAAAGATTCATTTTTGAGAAATGGCGAGTTAACAGTTTCCCAGAAAAGCTTAATATTGGATGTACCCACTGCCAAAGATAGTTTATCCCACGCCTCCCCTCGGAGCTCCCCCTTCCTCAGCTTAAGGGCTAATTTGTAGTCTGATCTTAAATTTTGAACTAATACCTTATTCCTAGGTCTACTACAAAGAGCCTGTTTTAGCTGGTTCAGAGACTGGGTGCATGTATGATTAAACCAATCCCTACTTTGTGTAGGTTTTTCTCTGGATGGTGCAGTCATTATCTTGTCAATAGTATCGTTAATTTTACAGAAATTGGTTAATCTCGTTGTAGGTTTAACCTCCACTTTAAGGCAATCAGAAATCTCCGTACCACATTCGAACACAATATTATTTAAAACTTTAGCTGGATTAATACCCTTCCACTTAATTCTTGTACCGTTTGGTCTGATCGGAGTGATATTACCAGTAACCATTTGTTGCATTACAAATTTGTTGCCCCAAATAAACATTGGCATAATACAATTATGATCACTGAGTAACAGTTGGGCAATCCTCGGGGTAGAGCATAGGTGTACAATACTAGTGGATACTAAAACATGATCAATCGTAGTATTAGCATTTCTTCCAATAAAGGTTGGTATCTCCCTACCATTCCTATCGTGCACATTGCATTAAATCAAGATCATATTTAGCCAATACTGTATTTAGGGTATCTCCATAAATATTGTGTGGGAAGTGTATGCAATCATCCCCTTCATCGCTCTTAAACCCACAAACTTTAGTCATGGACAGTGGGCATATTGGTATATTAAAATCCCCGACCCATACAATTGCAAAGTTAGTATTCACTGCTTTAACCAAGTTATCTATCCCTTTCTCTAATTCAAGTACTACATTATGGCGAGTTGAATCAAAAACATTATTGTAAAAATTACCCAGCAAGACGTTCTACCCGTCTTTATAATGTATCCACAATATCTGCGAGTGGTTTCCTATTTTAATCACCCTTCTGACTACCAAAGGCAATTTATTTGACAAAAGAATTAGCAACCCGCCTTTAGCTCTACCTGCAGAAGAGGGTGATGCCGGCAGATCATAGGAGGTAAACCCTTCAAAATGTACATGATTTATACTCCAAGTTTCTTGTAAGCAGATTATATCATGTTTATTAATATCTGCCCAGCGAATCCTTTTTATTTGCCAGTCCGGCTATATTCCAAGTAATGGTAGTATAGCCGTTAACTGGCAGATTCCCTATATTATCATCAAGGTGTTCATATATGCTCACATCCTCCTCACTAATAGGGGTTGTCATTACAGGTAAGTTTTTAGCGATTACTGGCAGATTCCCTTTATTATCATCCAGGTATTCACATATACTAGCGTCCTTCTCCCTTGTAGGTGAGTGTATTACGGGTGGATTTGTGGCATTAGGTGGGGAATTAAGCATGATTAATAATGACTTGACAACGTTGAATGCGCAGTCTCCTGTCAACTCTTCTCCCGTCGACTCCTCTCCATCGTGTCTAACCTCCACGTTGGGTAGACGGGCAGTGCTCTGTCAATCATTTTCTTGGAGTGTACTAAGGGTTTGAAATCTGTTAGACACTGGTATTGCATAAAATGGCTGCGCTAACACTGCAGATTTGGCTCTAAAATTCCCCTGATCTCCTCCCCTATTATGTATAGGCCTTAGATGTCTATAAAAAAAAAAACCTAAAGGTAGTAGAAATACATTTGAATCATGATATAATGGTACAACCGCTCTTTCCAAAGTGTTCCTGGCCCAATTGGGGCTCCTAAAATTGATGATAATACAATCACCTTGCAGTGTATTTTCTAAGGGGCCAATCCGGCTTACTCTTCTAGGTAAGAGTATCTGGTCAGCGCAACCCACTGGGTAGCCACAATTCTTGTTTAACCAGTGTACTACTTTATTTTTTAAAGTATAATCCAATTCCTTTTGGCCCGACTTAAGCTGAGGTACATTCACCAGAACTGCCACATATGGGCAGCATTCCAGGGGTAAATTTATTGGCATACCAGTTCTTCCCTCAGGGGCCCCCCCATCTCATCTTGTTTATTTGAGTTCATGATCGACTGGGCCCCATCAATCCTACCCCCTCTAATAGGACATGGTTGGTTGATCAGGGTCACGCTCTGGTTAGAATGGGTTAGGGCCATATTGGGACCTATTTTGTTCTCTAGGGGTTTTCTACCTTGGTCCCTGCAGTCCCTATTATTGATACCTAATGTACTAGTTACCATGTTAGCGGTTATCCCCTGTGGTAGTTGATCAGCAGGACCCCCCCCCCCCGGCATCCCATTCATCTTCTCCCTAGGATTTTCATTAAAATGTTTTAATATACTGCTGAGCTTAAAAACTTCTCCATTGAGTTTGTCTAGTTTATCGTGGAGTGGTTTTAATGATACTTCTAACTTTTGGGCTAAGAGGGCTACAATCTGGTTAATTTGTAAATCCGACAGAAGCCCTTGATCAGGGGGATCTTCGTGTACATCAACATTTGTATGCAACAATGGGCCTTTCTTGCTTTTATTAATATTCCCTGTTTTCACCTGACTTTTTTTTTTTTTACAACCCCTTTTCCTTTTCGGGGTAGGTGATCCACTAGGCGAATGCTGTCGAGGCGCATCAGTTAATGTATATAAATCTTTACCAGAGTTCCCTATTATCGGGGAGGGGCCTTGTTGCTCATTACAGGGAACATCCTCAGCTTCTTGCTGGTGAATCCCGCCACCCACCCCAGCCATGTCTTCCATCACCATGCCCGCACCCAACGAGATGCGGCGTTCCACCCTATCTATTTCGACGTTAATTGCGCTAACCGCCCGCTCTAGATAGGAATCAATGGTGGCACATGGGGGGGTCCAACTACAAGTTTTTGTAGTTTGCGCTTCGCCATCCTGATTATTACTGTTGTACACTAAGAACTGTGTCCTCAGAGTGCAAAATGCAAAGAGCAAAAAGGCAGAGTACAAAAAAATGCAAAGTGCAAAATGCCGATGGATACCAAAATGGAAGGGATCCAGGTAAGTTGATTATTGGGTTTTAGGGAAGAGGTAAAAAAAAAAAATACTAAGTGCAGTAAAGGGGCTAGGTACAATATATTAATGACCCACGAGACTTAAGCTAAAAATAGATAAAATCAGGATTAAAAACAAGTTAATAAATGCTAATCACCAAAAATTAATCACAACAAAATTCAGCACATAACATAGTGTACTACACAAACCCTAATCAGACAGGCCGAACCTTAGACCTGTCTTCTCCTGCAAGCTACTATCATAATACTACTTACAAAACCTTCCTACTATAAAGTCATATAATGTCAGTCTTTAGAGGAAGGTGAAGCAAAACAAAAATAAAAAGAGTAAGTTCTTTAACTTGATAGCTCACCGCCTTGCTGCGCATCAAAGGTTTAGGTAAAATCGCCCAACAGGAGTTGAGTCCACTCTGCAGTTGATAATAACTTTGGGCCAATGTTCCACACCTGGGCCCCCAAGTTACAGAGATGAAAAACCAAGTGGGGTGGCCCTGCCCTTCCTCAGTCTGGCGCAGATGGGCTTGCCCTTGGCGCGGCCTGGGCACGCGCGTCCCGCGCTGCGGGAGTGCCGGGAAGCTCTTATCGGCGCCGGGAGGGTGACGTCACCTCCCGTGCTGTGAGAGGAGAGAGGCCTGCTGGGGGACCGAGTCCCACCCCAGGGGTGTTAGTGGCTCCCTGTCGCAACTGCTGTCACTATTGTGTAGCCCCCCTGGGCTGGGTAAAGGCAGGAAGGTGTCGGTGGAACTCCTGGGGCCCTGAAGCCCTGCTGCGGATCCCCAAATATGTCATTTACAATAATTAAATCACTGAGAATAAAGTAATGATGACCATAACATGAAAAGATCAAAAGTAAATAGTAAAAACAGCAATCCAACCATATTAACTTTAACAGATAAACTAATCTTAACGATGAAACCTTTTGAGCACTCTCTTAAATGCGATTATCTTTAGTTTGGTATAAGTAAGGTCTAAATATTTAGGTTCTCAGTAAATTGATCATCTTTTAATGAGAAACAGGATTTGATGGTGATGAAGCACAAAAGCTGATCATTCTTTACATGAGACGAACTGATTTTTACAACAAAAACTCAAATGTGCACATCTAGAAAAACAACACTGAAACTAAGAAATGTTGAAGTACCAGCACCGTAAAAGAGTGCTTGGTTAGGTAGACATAGCAGGACTAATAAAATAATGGATTTAACATGTTCATTAACTGATTACTGTATATTTAACAAAGTTGTCATGAAAAATTAATGATTAATCTTACCATTTCTATAAACTTCATTGTGGAGCGCCATAACAGTATAGAAAGTGGTGCAATTCATGCATGCAATATGCTTTATGACAAACTTTCAGTATAAGTACCTATCATTATAAATACCTTATATCCTTGGAAATGATCTTATTTTAATGATTTTTAGAAATAGTTTACATGTAGGTACTTTTGAAATGTTTGTTAGTAGGCCATAATTAGAGTTTAACACTTCTGTGAAATCACTGTCAACCTTACAATTATGCTCATATACGATATGTTTGATTTATTTAGTTATGCTTGAACTTAGTTAATTTTACTAAATAAGAAATGCTAACTTTTAAAATGCATGGAATTGCCTTTTCACCTTAGGTTGCATTCCTTCACAGCCTGGTGTAATGGGCCTTTGTTATGTTTCCTCAAATGTTGCTTTATCTGTTCTGTTTATTCCACATTCTTTAAGCAATAAGACACCTTTCAATATTTCTGTGTGTGTGAATTGGTGGGAACCCAACCCGACCTTTGAACTATAGCTGTGAAGAGCTACATGTAAATAAGCTCTGTCAACTAACCTGTGAGGACGGAATGAACAGTCGTTTCTCATGACCAGCATGGGAAAGTTTGTACCTGATGATTGGAAGAATGATCACATGAGGATCAGACCATCGTATGGTGACAACTAATATCACAAATGGACGATTTGGAGTATAAAAAGTGACTTTCCTAGAAGGAGGGAGGCCTCCTTCACTTCTTTGCCATCAGCCTGCCTGCTGGACTATCTTTACATGCCCCTCCCTCGCTGATGAACTTGTCTGCTGGACGATTTGAAGCGGTCTAATGAGAGACCTGACCTAAACTTTCCTGATTAATGCTCCATTCCCTTTGCCCATGAACTTCCCCTGGTGGTCTCTAACTTATCCCTCTGCCCATGCTAAGAGAACTCTTGTGAACCATTCTCCTGCTTTTGTTGGTGGTAGGAATCTCTTATTCTGAACCATCCTCTTATGGATGTATTGATTTAGAAATAGATTTATTTTGGCTAAATGTGTGGCTTTATATTTCGAGCTGCAACACTCATGACCGCTTCTTAAAATGTCACTTCTACACCTTGATTTTGGATCTTTAATACAATAACCAAATTATCTAACTTTGCCTGAGTCTTTTATATGTGTCTTAATGTTCTTTCTACAGAAACTGTGCTTACAATTATCTGAGTTCCAAATGCATGATGGAGAGAGTTATAGATTATTTTCAGAACATCTGGTTCTTTTGCTCTTGTTCTGTGTAGCTACAGCAGAGCTTTTGGTTTGCATAATACTTGTCAAATTGTACTTTTTTAGGAGGTTGTGTCTTCCAATTGCAATAATTTATTTCTATAGCATGGTTTTGAGAGTAGCGTATTTGACCGTATTTGGTCCTCATTGGGTGGCCGACAGTGGGACATCCTGATTTCTCACTACGACAAAGAAAGGTCCATCTGAGGACCAATGCCTCTGTGGGTGAAGTACAGAAATTGAATAAAAAGAAATAAAGTTAACTGTATGGGCCAGTGCTAGAAAGCCACTAAAAGTAGCTTCCACTGCAACAATGGCTTGATCTATAGTTCTGGTATTAGCTATAATGAATGTTGCCTTTTAGATATTTTTTCTTCAAGTCCAAAAGTTATATACCTACTCGCATGATCTGCTCGATTGACTCCTCCATATATCTGCAGTCTACAGAGTTTCAATATTGAGCACTGCGGATTCCATGTACCCTCAAATTGGTATATACTATAAACAGAATTGTGGTATTTTCTTATCCGGTTGGTTCCAGGGATGATAATGATAAATAGTCCTGTTTGACATTTGAATAAGTATTGATAATACAATCTGCATGTTTGTGGGATTGTAAAATATTAAGATCCTTCGGCCTTCTATTATTCCTGAGGGCCTTCTGTACTAAAGCCTTATGCTGTGGCTGGGAAATGTATTAGTTAATGAAGGCTTGTTGTCTGCAATAATTGTGTCTACAGCCACGATGCTCACATTGGTTGTAGATTCAATGACGTGTCTTAACTCCATTAGTATCAATTGTTTTCCTTTGCAGCAAAATCTAAAATCGCCCCTGCATGAAGAAACAATAGTGTGGTTAGAGATGGCTCTATTCGTAATTTACTCTGCAAAGTAGATGAACGTACGTTCAATGATGATCTGATCTCTTTCATATAAATTTTATTTGGAACATTAGTTTCATCGTTTAACAGAATAGATGCATATAAAAGAGTTGGAATAAGCTTTTCATTAAGAAGTTTTTTTTAAAAAATGATTGGCCAATGAGTTATACGCCACAGGTATTTGCAAATCTTTTTATTGATTTTGTGATGTTCCCTTTCTTTTCTTGCTATGTGGTCGGATCAGGGTTTTTTTTTATCTTCTTTCTTTCTCGATTGTCAAACCTAAATAGTCCTAGCTGGTGACTTGTGTCCTCAATTTTCCACCTTTGTTGTTGGGACAGAAAAGTCCTCCATATGGTAATGGTCATGTACCCCTGCCCTAAGTGCTACTACCTCTTCCAGGAGTTAAGCAGCACGGGCTCGATGGTGACCGCATACAGTGTAGTGATCAGTAGGCATCAACTGGTCCTTTTTTTTACTTGTGTCACTGGAGTGAGGCCCACAACCTAATTTGTTGAAAATTATGCAGCTGTGTGCTTACTCACCCTTGGACTACATCAGTTTGGTGTGGAGTGCGGTGCAGTGCATGAGCGGTGTACCTGCGCTGGGTATATGTGCCTGGTAAGGGTAAATTACAGGGAGAATGCAGTACTGTGCAGTGTGTGTATGCTATGCATGTGCTGGGTGGATGGGGGCCTGTGAGTGGTGCAATAGATGAAGGATATAGTACTGTGCAGTGCGTGTAAGTTGAATACATGTCCTGTGTGTGTGCGCCTGTAAAGAGTACAATACATGGAGGGCTCCGGCTTCTATTTTGAGAGACTCAGAGCTGCACGGTGAAACATGAGGAGTGGAGGTAGAGGAATCACCCCACCAGATATGTGTGTTGTTGCATTCTCTAAGCTGGGTGGAGTACACTCTAGGTGGAAGAGCCAGGCTTGCCCAGTACACTTCAGAGGGTGTACCTTTGATTCAGGGAGAGGTCACAATGAAAGGAACCTGGGCACATCTCAGGAAGGAGAATAATAAAGAGGAGAGCTGAGGCCCTGGGCTAACATTTTGATGGACAGATCACTGTGGTGGACATCCAGGTGTGAACCCTAATCACTCCCATGGCATGTGTTGTTGGGCTATCCGCTTTGGAGACACTCTTGCTGTGACAGACTGCTTTTTGAAGCAAGCGAGGGCAGATGAGTGGGCACTTCAAAAGAAAGCAGACCTCCAACATAAACTTCAGACTCGCACTTGGTGTCTGGAAATTGAATATAAAAAGGGGGAGCTTGAGACCCCAAAACTGTCAAGCAGCCAGTTGTGCTGTGTGAGGAGGAGAAGCTCTGCAAGACAGATTCTGCCTGAGCAGGGCTCGAAAAATTCACTCGACCGCTCGCATTTGCGAGTCAGATTAATTCAGGACGAGCTATTTTTAGGTCCTACTTGCCCTTTCTGGCGAGTAGGAAGACAAACTGACACTTGACCTCTGCCTCTGAAAGCAGAGGAAATGTGACAAGATAGCAAAATTTAAAGGCATCTTTATTGCTCACAAAGTAAATGAGCAATAAAAATGCTTTTAAATCTTGTTAACTTGTCACATTTGCTCAGCTTTCAGAGTCAGAGGTCAAGTGCATTTCAGTTAGGTCGAGGAGATTTTGTAGGTTACTAGACCTGCAGGTCTAGGGCATTTTTTATGATTTTTGTGAGCCCTGCTGTGACGAGGACTGGGGGGGGCAAGGCCTGCTATTCTCCCAGCTGGGAGCCCTGGAGCGTATGCCTACTTGCGAAGAATCTGTGAGGAAGAGGAGATCATTGGAGAGAGCAAAGATTCAGAGAGGAATCCCGTTGAGTGGACTCCGTTTTCAAGGTGTGAGAAGATGGCTGCTGCACTGATTGGGTCATCATGGGAAAAGTCAGCGCCCCTCGGATCCCGGAGGAGGGGGCCATGAAGTGGGCCATGGACATTGCTGTACCAAACACGTCAGTGCTGGTTTGCAGTGAAGTCAGTCACCCTGTATGCCAGAAGGGGCTGCCGTAGACAGATTGCTGTCCGGAGTGGGCTGTAGTCTTTGCATGGTGGAGAGCCGGCGACCCCATATGCAGAGGGGGCGCTGTTTAGGAATCTGCTGTGCTGAAGGGCTCAAAGCCCCTGTGTAGTAGAGATACGGTGACCTCAACATGAGTGACCTGATTGGGATCATTGCCAGAGAAGAGAGGCCATTGTAGGGACCCCTACGTACCTACACCAGGACACAGGATTAGCACCAGGACCTTCTAAGTACGTTCCCTCCCCCTGCCCATCCATTGTGAAATGGACAAAAGAAATCCTGCCAAGAAGAACCTCCAGTCGCTGCAGTTGCACGACCATGTGTGAGAAACTTGAGGACTGCTGAGTGCAGCCCATCTGGGCTGCGTGCAGTGAACTCCCCTAAACCAACCGCTCCAGCGTCCGTGGAGTGGGTGCACTCAGGAACTCCGGTCGCTCCAACACTGCGGGTAAGACTGATTTTGGACTAGTCGGTTCTAGGGGAATTTGCTTGCTAGCTAGCACTTCAGTGCTGGAACACTTTTGACTTTAAAACCGATTCGGAGTGGACTCTTGAAATTCGGACTGCTAGTGGGGCACGGATTCCTAAGGCCAACAAAAACGAGATCAGCATAAATAGGAAGGGTGGAGAAAAATATTTGGGGGAAGACCACCCCAAAGCTGACAGGTCTAACAAACAAATGGAGCTTCGTGTTGATTTTAGGAATTAATTTAGGATCTAGCCGAAAAAGTATCTTATCTGGGAGAATTTTTAAATAAGGATATGAAATAACTAGTAATCCCAAAGCATCTAGTTGATGTGATTGCCATTAAAAAAGTTGTTTTGGCCGATACCCAATTCATCTTAACTGTGAAAAGGGTGTTCTGGTAGGCTCCTTAAAACTGAAGGCATGTTCCCAGTTTGTAGGGTTACTTGGACTATCAGCTTTCTCAAACGAAAACTCTTTAGCAATCCAGTTACTAAAGGAGAAAGGTTTGTTAAATCACCCCTACCCCTCGAAGGGATTGTATAGCTGCCCATTGGGTTGCAAAATGGATAGATTCTGTAGGAAACCTTCCTTGAGAAACTCCAAGATTTGAAATTGATCCCCTGTCACAGGGTCTAAACCCTCAAGTAAACACTAATTGGAAAAAGATGTCCAGTTCTTTTTATAAGAGGATGAATTCAACATTTTCCAGGATAACTGATTATCTGTAGCAGCTTGACTTGAGCAGCCCAGATATTGTAAGATTATTCGCTCAAGTTCCAAGCTCTAAGGTGCAGAGTCTAGAGTTGGTTGAACGATATCATTGGAGACTGGAGAGGGCAAGGAATTAGAAGTAGCTTGAAGAATTTGCCCCTGGATAGATTCATCAATGGGGGAAACCTGGGAACATATGTAACAAAGTCATGCAGTGCAGCAAGTCACCTTGCTGCTCTGCATGACAGGAAAAGAGCAGGAATGCGCCTTATTTAACATAATACGGCGCATTCCTATCTTTTTCCCCGGACTGGTGCACAATGTGCTGCCTAGCGCCAACTGAGGCACCCTTGAGCCATGGTGCAAGTGTCCCTGCATTGTAAGCAGGATTGTTTTTGTGCGGGAAGGGATACCTTCCTGCACAAAAAAATCCCCCTGAGGCATTTTTCTCTTTCTATCTGTGTTGCTGAATGCAGCACACATAGAAAGAGGAAGTAACAAGGAGAATTAAGAATATTTCTCCTCATTACGCCTCTCCTTGGAAGGCGTACCATTCTGACGCATTCCCAAGTCTACCAGTATTAGTAAATCTGGTAATGCTTCAAAATCCATGGGCGGATGATTGGAAACACCCACGCTCCACCGATGGAACGTCTTCCAAAGGGCAGAGTAACGCAATGCAGAGATTTGCACTGCATTACTCTGGACTTATCAAGCCACTCAGGACCACGCAAGGTGGCATTGTGTGGCTTGATGAATCAAATTTAAGGGGTGCGCTGCTTTTGCACCCATTGCGTGGCGCAACCCTATGATAAATTTGCCCCTGAATGTCTTGGCCAGAATGGGGCTTTCAGGATTACTGTCGCACTCTTCCCCTGAATCTTCTGAAGCACCATAAGGAGGATGGTAATTGGGAGGGAGTAGACCCTGAGGCCATGTGATCGACGGGGGATTGACTGCCCAAGCTTTATGATCGTTCAGTTCTGAGCAAATGATTGGAACCATTGCATTCTGTGGAGAAAAAAACATGTTGATCCATGGGATTCCATATAGTTGACAGATCTGACTGAATATGGGATAGGCTCAATGGTAAAGCATTGACGAGGGGAGGTTGCGGCTTTAACTGTTTTCTCTATAGCTGGCTCCGTTTTGGCAGCCGAGCACCAACGCAGGCACGCTTGCACCATGGTGCAAGGGTGCCTGTGTTGTAGACAAGATTTGTTTTGTGCAGGAAGGCATGCCTTTCTGCACAAAAACAACCCTGAAAGTTTTTTTTTTTTTCCTCTTTCTATGTTTGCAACAGAATGCAGCACACATAGAAAGGGGGAAAAACTAGGAGAAATTAAGATATTTCTCCTCGTTATGCCTCTACTGGGAAGGAGTAAGATTTTGGTGCATTCCCAGGTTTACAGGTCTTGTAAATCCGGGAATGCGTGAAAAAACATGGGAGTTGCGTGGGAACACCCACGCAATGCCCATGGAACACCTACCAAGGGCAGAGTAACGTAACGCAGCAATTTGCGCTGCGTTACTCCATAGTAACCAAAGTGGCTTTGCCTGGCTTCAAAAATCTGACTTAGGGTTTCAGTTACTCTTTCACCACATTGTGTGGTGCAAGAGTGATGCAAACCATGTCATAAATATCGCCCTAGAGGTGTTGATCAATGAAATGCTGAACAGCAGAATGCAGTAGATTATTGACACTTAATTGTAAACCTAAGGTGCAATTGATCCATTTTGTCTTATACTAAACATGCTAGGTATTGTACAATAAACCAAAAGTGTATATTTTAAAGACAAAATAATTATTGAAATTTAACCGGATAATCTGTTACTAAGCTTATTCTTTAACGTCAACACCCAGGCTACAAAAGAAACGCAATGAGGCCAATTCACAAAGGAATTGTTGCCATACTTGTACGTTTGCTTCCAAAAATATACCTCCATTTACACCTGGTCAATCATTTTCAAACGGATTGTTGGCAGGGATCATTTTGAAAATGCTTTTACTACTTTCGATTCCTTCACCACAACTGCAGAGAAATCTGCAGAAGTAAATCTCATGCAGGTGTTGGGAAGTGGGCGTATCAAGTCTTAGAAAGCCTTGCAAGTTTGGGAACATACACAAATTTGTAGGCCTTCCAAAACGTTGATCTGATCCTTTCCTAGCTTTAAATGGTTAGACATTTACTGCTGCCAGGGGCTGGAGTAACTCTCCTTCCAATGTAGAAAGGGGACTGAATCACTCCCAGATTTGCTGTGAGTGTTGAAGGTTTTCTCCATATAGAAAAATGTTTCCAAATAGGCCTTCGCAGCGATTTACTTAGTCCCATGCGTAATACTATGCTATGTGAAATTAAGCTCCAGGAGCCAAATGTAAGAAGCCTTTTACCATTCGCAAAAGGCCCATCAGGCCCTTTGCAACCGGTAAAATGCTTTTTGGCATGTACCAACCCTATTTTGCAATTCGGGAAGCTATTATCGAATCGCAAATTGGGTATGCGAGTCGCTATTAGGAAGGGTCATGCCAGGGCAGCCGTTTCTAACAGCGAGTCGCACTGGTATGTAGAAATGTTTTGCGACCGTGAATGGGGTCGCGAAACATTCGCAGTTGCCACCAACTTCAAGTTGGTGGTAACCCATTCGCAAACCTTCCCTTTTGAGAATGTGGGCGCCAACATTTTTTAAGAGCAGCCAGTGGTCCACCATTGCCTGCTCTTAAAAAATTAAAAGGAAACTTTTCAGTTTTATTTTTCAAATGCATCCTGTTTTCTTTTAAGGAAAACGGGCTGCATTTAAAAAAAAAAAAAAAAATGCTTCATTTAAGAAGTATTACAGCAAACAAATGATGGACTGAATGCTGACAATGCAAACATTCTCCCCCAGTCAAAAGATCTGGGTTAAATCCATCGATCTTTTGCCCACTACGCCACCCCAGTTTGGACCCAGCCATATGCAAATCAGTCTTGACCCTGTGCCCCATGGGAACAGTCCAGACCGAACTGCCAGGCCAGGTCCTCCCTGGACCGGAAACAAGCATCCTGGGACCGGTTTCAGGGTATGTCACCCTTCTTCAGCCAGGCTAGCTTGAATCCAGTGGCACAGTGAGCAAGGGACCCACGTCTGGGCATACCCATCCCACTTAGGGCGAAAAGTGATACAGCAAACAAATGATGGACGGAATGCTGACAATGCAAACATTCTCCCAAAGAAGTAGCCACAGACATGGTGGTCTCCTGACCCCAGCAGGCTACCATCCCTGTGAGTGCTGGCCATTCCCAATGGGTCGCAAATTGCGACCTGCCTCATGAATATTAATGAGGCAGGACCCTTGCGACCCATTGGGAATCGCAAACAGTGTAAAACACACTGTTGTCCATAGGCGTTTGCGATTTCCTAATAGAGAATTGCAAAAATTCGCTATTAGGATATCGCAAACGGAACTCTATGTACATCTGGCCCCAGATCCCAGGGAAGATGTCACATAATATTCCCAGTTGTCTATAAAACTGCAAGTGTCGCAGCTTTCAGTTCGTCCTAATGGGAATGTACGTGAATTGCAAAAAGTTGTGACTCTACACTCACATGTACGTGCACGTTTACGGGTGCCAATATATTACTTTCTTTGTGCATTGGCTCCACGATTTCCTGAAATGACCCAAACCGCATAAAAGCATGCCGAAGCCACAATTAAACATTTGCCTGCTCTTAATGGCAATGTTTAAACACGCTGTTCCAAAACGAATGAATTTACCATTTTGAAATTACTAATCCATTTAATATGCTACTGCTTACTAATTTCAAGACATTAACGTGTGTCTCCAGTGCCATGTTGAAAATGTATTTTTACATCTCCTGGGTGCCCTGGTTCAATAGATTGAATTGTAATTGAGTTTGAATAAACCTTTCTATGCAAAGAATCCTTGTGGCTGACGCAAGAAGGCCCTTCCTTTAAGGCGCCTAACCAAAGTTTGACAGTATCTTGTGCTAGCGTCTTAAAACTAGGGAAATGACTAACTTTCTGAAAGCTTACACTGTCACGCTTGGTCTGTGACACCCACTTTAAACGTGTCAGTGAAACCACTTCATCCAATAAAAGAGCATCTGACTAGCATGGGGATTCAACCACTCACTGGAAACATGAAAAGAGCTGCAGCTGGGAAATTAATTCACTGCTTAATTAGCATGGATGTAACTCTCTCTCAGAGTCATGCAGTGATGTTTCCAGGATGGAGGGACGCACCCCACTAGCCGGACTCCTTATGGGTCTCTTTCCATCTCACTGCATTTCCTCAGTGCACCTGCTGAGATGGAGAGAGACACCAGTAGGTTTCTGCTTCCCAGGTAGAGTGACGCAGCAGCAGTTCTCATTGGCAGCGAGGCGTTCAGAACATCTGAGAAATTAAAGGAGAACATTCAAGGAGAACCAAAGCGAACTCACACCTGCTTTCGTAGGACTCCCAAGATATTTTCACTTCAAACTGCAGCGGCCCCTCCCTCACGAATTACTCCTATACGCCACACCTGCCTCATTTAACCCTGTGTAAATTCTGCTTAATTTCTCATTAGTTGTCAATTTTTCACGCTTTGGTGGCTAATTATGATTTGATGGCTAATCATGTTTTAGTATTTTTTTTAAAAGGGTGCTTATAAATGTCTCCCAGTCCCAGCTAAGTAAATAAGCAGCATTGTCATTACCAATATGTCTGGCTTATAAAAGTAAATGCCTGGTAAGTCATTGATGGGTTTAGCCCTATAGGTAACCCCAAGTTGTACAAATAACCATTCCTAAAGTCCGTATCCTGGGCACATTTGAAAAATGCATAGACTTCTTTCTTACTGATTTTTCATTCATGAGATTAGACCCTATGAATTGAAATATAGTCAGTACACAAAGATAAGTTATTATAAGTAGCAACTCAATTGTTGTCTCTAGGTATCGCATGTTTTTGAACTACCAACAAACCCTGCAATATGATGGTTCTGACAGATGTAACAGTATATTACTTTTGCATATCAGCCATTTGAGCAAAATATTACAGATGAAAATGTTGTCACCTATTTCTTCCGACTTATTTTAATTATTTTTCTTTTTCAACAATGTGGTCCAGATTCTCAAAGAAATCATGGAATGCAACGCAGCAGGCAAAAATGCTGCTCTGTGTGACGGGGAGGGAGCAGGAGAGAGCCATATCTACAGAGATATGGCTCTCTCCTCCCCTCTACCTAACACCAGCGCTGATTTCAGCTGCCGTGCGCCAGGAACACAACTTAGCGCCATAGTGCTAGGGTGTGCGCCTGAGTCTACCATAGGTTCTTTACAGGAATACAAAATACTATGGCTAGACAAGTGTAAAACCTTTTACTACTTTGAATGTGTGATGTACAGTGCAGCACACATGCAAAGTCGAAAAAGCAAGGAGAAATAATTAGTATATACGGTTTAGCGTCAAAAACCATGGGTGGTTGCATGAGAACGCCCATGCACCACCCAAGTTACACCCCCTTGATGCAAAGTAATGAAAATCAGCGTTTCATACTGCTTAGCATTACTTTTCCATACAAACCAATGCAAATACCAATTTGCGTTGGTTTGTTAATCCCCAAAAAGGTTTCGTGTCGGTTTGGCGTTAAAAAAGTAATGCTAACCGGATGCTTAACCTTTGTGAATCTTGACCTTATTTTCTTTGAGAAAACTATGAGTGATCTACACAATTGACCACTTGCTGAATTCAGAATTTTGACTAGTTTTCAGAAATGTATAACGTGTGGAGTTTGTCCATGGGTTTCACATCTGTTTCCATCACAAACAAAATACATAGAAAAGACAAAAATAGCAACAATCAAATGCAAAAACTGTGGTTGAAAAAATATTTACAACTCCTCCGCTTGTTCCTGACAGCTGAGGGGATGGTGATCTCAGCACAGCAAACCTTTTATTAATGCAATTTAAAAAAGAAAATGATTGCTCGGCACCTTTCCCCCCATTTTTTCACAAAAAAAACTGTTGCTATATTTTGGCTATTTTCTTCGTTTCTTACAGTGGAATCCACAAACCCTGGGTACCTTGAAAATACCCAGCATGCGGGTGAACAAAAGACACAAATTTAGCATGGGTATCTTTTGTTGATGTGCAAAGTGTCCCAAAAGTCAAAAAAGGGCTCAGCACTATGACGGAAAAAGCCTCAACCACTAAGGGGTTAGGTATGTGCTAAAAGTATTGGAAACAATATGCATGTCAATGACAGCTAAAGCTATCTGTGCCAAGAACTAAAAACAAGAATGGGCAAGACCAGTCTTGTACCTTCCCATTTCGTTACCGAACTCAACAGCAAAATCCTTTGGAAATCGTTTGCTTTCAAGACTACTGAACTCAGAGGATTCACAGAGAATTGTGGCTGATGTTCAAATTGGTTTCTCAGGAGACCCTTCAGCAATATCATTAGCTTGTATATGGTTGTTCTCAAAGTGTGTTATTATTAAGACAGGTTCTATTTGGATGCCTTATGTATTTGACATCAATGTTTGATTTCAAGGGCAAGGTTATGACAGAGATGAGCAGAATGGGGATTGAGACCACCCTTCTCCAAGTAATAATAGCTCTCCATACACATACCTGAGCAATGTTTACATATGGTCCTAAGAGCGATAGTCTTTAGACTTTTATATGAGCTAGAGGTGAAGGGCGGGAATGTGCATGGTTCTTGTTAATTGCGTATATCGCCTCCCTAGACACAATTTTTAATTCCATCTATGCAGATACTTCTAGGATGCGTGTCAGACACATATCACCAATTCTCCTGTCTAATTCCTCATACTTCATCCTGAAATACCAATGACCTTCAAAGCATTATATCCATTTCACTGAATATATGAACAGGTAGCTCTAAACAAAAGTAGATCTTTGTGTGGTAAGAGCTCCAAAAGTAGAACAATGCTGACTAATAATATTGACCTTGAATTGTGTAATCGTTTTGTTACCATTGGTTTCAGTTCTAATGATGGACTAACACGAACCTCTTGACTCACAGGTGAATGGGAACCACTGTTGGCTTCAGCAAAATTTTAGGTGTAAAATCAGTGGTATTTAGGGTTATTTGAACACTACTCGTCTGTAACGAAAGGAAGATAATTTACTCCACAGACCACTTGGCTACAATTTAAATCCTTCGTCACCGAGTAGACTTTTTCATGATGAAAGTGGCTATCCATGCTTTTGTTATTCTTGTTTTCAGTATGAATTACTTTACACGCTTTCTTGGCCCAGATATTTATTATGGATTCAATTGTGACATTCAGCGCCATGTCCATAGGTTATAATTTTTGCAGAAGAAATTCCTTTTTCTTGGTGCCCCATAATGCTTTCCTAACCCTCAGAACCTGAAACTGTAGAATTCCATAGTTTTTGCTCATCTACCACTAAATGCATCATCCAGGACAGAAAGCTACCTTCTAATTAATGATAGACAGTACCCATGTAAAACACATCCTCAACATGGAGACGTTCACCTATTGTCACTAGAACTTTGGTGACATGGAATACAAATTTTTTTTTTTTTTTTTTTTAAACAAAATCAGTGCCCCGACCCCAAATCGGGAAAACTGATTGTCTCTTGAAATTTTAGTAGTGAAGCAGTAAGGGATCAAGACGAGTACGAGCAGGGTTATCAACTGATAAGCCTACGAAAGCATGAGCTCTTTCATTTCATATGAGAGAAGGTTCTTCCTTCTCAATGAAACCCGTGCATCGCGATAAGGGTGTGAGCACATGACGATAGCTTTTAATATTGCTTTCTGGCCACAACTTCCTCAATCTGGGAAAAGCAGAAGAATTAGACAGAATCATGAGGTTTAAATCATCACTAAAACTGCAGTACATTTGTATGGCTTTGGTGCAATAATCCCTACTTTCTAAAAACTAGGGCCCAGATATACTAAGCCCATGTGTTGCCATTGCGTCACGCAAGGGCTTATGTCGTATTTACTAAGCTACACAAAGCCACCTTGTATAAATCCAGAGTAACGCAAGGCAGCGCAAATGGCTGCCTGGCATTACTCTGCATTTGGAAGGCGTTCCATGGGTGGAGTGCGGGCGGTTCCATGCATCCACACATGGATTCTGCTTATTACCAGATTTACTAAGGGTAGAAATCCTGGGAATGCGTCAAAATGCTACGCCATCCCACCAGAGGTGTAACAAGGATATGTTTATTTCTCCTCGTTATTTCCTCTTTCTACATGTGATGCATTCTACTGCACGTATAGAATGAGAAAAATGCCTCGGAGGATTTGTTTTTTGGCGCAGGGAGTTGTCCCTTCCTGCACAAAAACAATCCTGCCTGTAACACAGGCTCCCTTACACCATGGCGCAAGGGTGTCTGCATTAGCGCTAGACTGCACACAGTGCGCCAGCGCAAAGAGAGCAGGAATGTGCCATATCTTGGTAAATATGACGCATTCCTGCTCTCTCTATTTGACACATAGCAGCAAGTTGTCTGGCTGCGTTGATTTACGTCAAATGTTAGTAAATCTGGCCCCAGCTCTTTAGTATTACTCTTGTAGAGTCTTCTGACAATGTACTGATTGCTAGAGAGCAGTAAGCTTACTCAGGGCTTTAACTGTATGGTATTTTAAGTCTAATCTTTAAATAAACAGGAATGTGTGATAAAAACTCTTGCAAGACCATACAAAAAAGGTTGCCCATCCTTCGAATGAAAAATGGACCAGTGACAGTGGGCTGTTCTATATAAATTCTATTTTCCTTACTGATTTGGATCCTTTCACTGTACTTTCTATGCCATACCCTTTCTCCGTCTGCCTGCTCTTTACATGGCTCTCTGGGTGGGTATGAGGCCTCTTAGAGGGGCTAAACGTTTGAGGAAGCCATCTCAACCCTATCTATGCCTCTTAAGAGGAAGAAGAGGAAATAGCCCAGGGTCTTGGCTTTAGCCTTTTGATGGAAGGCATTGTGGTCATGCTGCCATAGTTCATAACATATTGTACCTTTGACCATTAAAGTCAAGTTTAGAGGGTAGGTTGTGATGATCTGTGGAGCAGACAACATGTCACTGCTTAAGCAACCTTGCCCCCTTATGATTCCTGTGTGATTATCTAGTCTACGTGATGTGGTAACTCGGGTACAAAGTGTTAAGCCTTTACCCACTCTCATCATTTTATCCATCAATAAGTTTCACAACGGTGATGTGTTATACCATAGTTTACAATTCGTCCTCAATTTTCAGGAACAATATTGGATTTCCGTACCCTGTCCTCGACTGACCAGTGTCCCCAAAATTATCCCTAGTTTGGATTTGTGATTATGTTTGTGGGACTATCTGTGAATGGGCGCATGGCCTTCCAATATCTTTTGCAAAGTGAGCCATGCAGCAGGTTGGCTGAAATTGTAAGATATCTTGCATGTCTTTTATAGGTTTAAGGTAAACCGAATACAGTATTTTTGATTGATTGATTATTGGATTGCGAAACGTCATTAGAAAGTGCAAAACTGTAGCATAATCACTGGGATGTATCGCATATAAATAATTGTGATTATTAGAAACACTGAATGTAGCCTGATATGGCGTTAAATATACAAGCTCCATTACTTCATTTCATCTTACAACACATAGATTTACAGCAGCAGTAGCCCCTCACAATCATAAAGAAAAAATGCTTCCTGACAATCATTGTCATGAAAAATAGATCTACAATAACGTTTATGTATGTCTTAGAAAGAAATGCCTCCAATTCTGTTTAGTATCCATGTAACTGGAAAAAGTAAACACATTTATCTCTGTTACTCTCATATACAGCCTAATAAATACACCAGAGCTGTCAAAATAAAACCACTAATGTAGCAGGGCAATTGCAAAGCAAATACTAAGGCGTCCTACTCGCCTACCACTTGCAGACGCTCTTGTGTTTTATGCCTGCTGCGTGCCTTATAAACCGTGCGCTCTTAATGAATTTTCTTATATGGCAAATACTGCAAAATGAATTGCATCCAGGCACTATCAATGAAGGCGTCCAGACTATTTGCCCAGGATTATTTGGTTAAAATATGGGTCGTTGGGACTGAGGCACAAGCCTTTTTTTCATTCATTTTATTGAGTTTTTCCAAACCATTTCAATTGCTAAGTTCACCAATGAAGGAACTAGATCTATAAATCGAGTACCTACTTTCTTTGCTTTTGTTTGAGGCAAAAGCCCACCCAGACAAACTTCTTGGTTGCGTAGGTTTGCTTACCCTGTGGTCTCTACTAAGGCGCAACCATCTGCCTCTTAGTACCTTCTTCCTTTGGGGCATGACCACACCATATGGAAAAACAGTGTTTGCTTGCATGCACGCATCTGGGGCAGTTTGATGTATCCTGCTCATTTTCCTAGGGTTTCCATATATTCTGCGCAGGTAGTTAAACTGAGTATACTTAAATCTTTAGTTTTAAAAAACACTGGACATATTCAAGAGTTTTCTTCCATTTACTATCGTCCAGGTCTGTGTCCCACTTGATCTTCAGCTGCGTTAAACTTAGGACTTAATTATGAGTGTCTTGTTAAATCGTGCTTAATCCCCTCTTTATGCAAGGGACGGAATTACGAGTTTGGTTTTATTAAACGCATCTGATAATTATCGGATGCTGTGAATTACCCAACAATCGTTAAATTCGGCAGGTCAAACCTGCTGAAACTTAACAGGGGAAAGCATACGGTATTTATCGTATCATGCGGATAGTGGTGGGTTAAACATCAAAATCTGCATGTTATTCCCCATTAACACATTAGGTATTATTTATTGCACCTGATAAATGAAGTGCCCCGTGGTATCGTTATTTACTGGGGCAAGTAATAACGCTTCAACTTGTAATCAGGCCCTAGGTCTTGCTAAAAATGGTCTTACAGAACCAGGACACCAATTTCCTACCCCCACCTATAATTTCATCTTGTGCATTTGGGGTTCTAGGTCCCTATGTCCACACTCCGTCGTGAAGGCCTTCACTAGTTTCCCCACGCAGAAGGAACTGTCCTGCTGGGAGTGTGCTACCTTCAATAAATTGGGGCAGGTGTATTATTTAGCAACGAGAAGTAACATTTTCCTACAGTAGTTATCCCAGTCCTGGTCCAAATATCTGATTGTCTAAACCTGTAATGTCCTTAGACTGGATTGGGAGACTTTTCAGCAATGCTCCAGCATGTACCAGGAATGACAGAGCAGAGCAGCATTTAAGTGCTACCACTGCACGCTGTCAGTTTCTTGGTTCTTCTTTTCCGCACCCTCAGACTTGGAGCGTGAAACAATTGTTGCCAGTAGTATGCTGATCTCCAACATGGGGCCTTTTTAGATGTTAAATAGAGGCCATTCTACACAACAAAGAGGTGGGAGGGCAATGAAGACTCTATAGATAGTATGGAGTATATGCCAGAAGAACAAGTTACTTACCTTCGGTAACAATATATCTGTAAGAAACATGGGTTAGTTAAAGATTCCTTACCTTAGAATTACCCCCAGGCGTCAGACTGGATCCGGAAAGTTTTTCGTCAGCAGTACCCCTGCACTTCGGGAGGTGGCGTCGGTCGACTCCGCGTTCGTCGTTGGCGTTGTGGTCGCCGGGATGACGTCGCGGTAGCTACATAGACCCCACCCTCGCGCACTGACGTCAGTTCTGTACACGACTTTCCACGCCAGAAGCGCAGAGCCATGCAAGACACTGACCACTGGTGCACAAAACTAGGGCCCTGAAAGGAAGTCCTTAACCCTAGAAGTCAGTTCGCAGAACGGGGAGGATGGGTGGGGCGGTAAGGAATCTATAACTAACCTATGTTTCTTACAGATATATTGTTACCGAAGGGAAGTAACTTGTTCATCTGAAAGAAAGTTAGTTATAGATTCCTTACCTTAGAATAGATACCCCAGCAATACCAACCCCAGAGGTGGGTCTGCGAACTAAGTTCACACCAGAAAGTCCTGGAGAACAGAACAGAACGGCCAAAGAAGCAGTCTCTCCGGACTTGGCTGTCCAGGCAGTAGTGTTTGGTGAACGTGTGCAGCGATGCCCACGTAGCTGCATAGGCAGATGTCATTAAGGGGGACTCCCCATCCCAAAGCAGTGGTAGCTGCCGTCGCCCTGGTGGAATGGGCGCGCAGTCCCACTGGAGGCTCCTTCTTTGACAAAGAATAGCAAGCTTTGATGCACAGAACGACCCACCTGGAGATGGTCCGTTTGTGCACGGCCCGACCTATTAGCGCCCACGTAACCAACAAAGAGCTGGTCGTCCACCCGGAATTGTTTGGTGCGATCCAAGTAGAAGGAAAGCGCACGTTTTGGATCCAGACGGTGGAGCCTCTCCCTCTTTTGAAGGATGCGGAGGCGGAAAAAAGGTGGGCAAAGTGATGGATTGGCCAATGTGGAAAGAAGTAACCACCTTGGGAAGAAAGGAAGGTCTGGTTCTGAGGACGACCTTGTCCGGATGAACAGTCAGACAGGGAGGCTTGGAAGAAAGAGCTTGTAGCTCACTCACCCTGCGAGCAGAGGTGATGGCCACCAGTAAGGCAGTTTTCAAAGTGAGAAGCCTGAGAGGACAGTTATGGAGCGGCTCAAAGGGAGCGCACATAAGATATGTACGAACCAAGTTCAAGTGCCACTGGGGCATTACGAAGGGAACAGGAGGAAAAAGATGAGTAATGCCCTTAAGGAAACGATTTATAACGGGGGACTTGAAAAGAGAAGGCTGATCAGGAAGCCTAAGGAAGGCTGAAATGGCCGAGAGGTAGCCCTTGAGAGTGCCCAGAGCAGAGCCCTGCTGGGCCAAAGAAAGGAGTAACAAGAGAACCTCAGAAAGAGGGGCGGAAAGGGGATCCACAGCCTTTGCTGTGCACCATGCCACAAATTTGTTCCATCTGCAGGCGTATACCGTCTTAGTGGAGGGACGCCTGGCTGCCAAGATAACATCACAGACTTCGGGAGGCAGGTCAAACGACGTCAACTGCCACCGCTTAATCTCCACACAAGGAGGTGGAGGCTGGACAGGTTCGGGTGGAGGACCGTCCCCTGCTGCTGCGAGAGAAGATCCTCCCGAAGAGGCAGTCTGATCCGAGGATCGATGGCCATGTGTAACAGCTCGGGATACCAGACTCTTCGTGCCCAATCCGGAGCCACAAGAATGACTTGGGCTCAGTCGCGCTTGATCTTCTTTAGCACTCTGGGCAGAAGTGGTATAGGCGGAAAGGCGTATAGAAGACCACAACTCCACTCGTGACGAAAAGCGTCGCCTATCGAGTGCCGCCTTGGAAATTCCAACGCACAGAATTGCTGACATTGCGCGTTCTCTTCGGTGGTGAATAGATCTAACCAAGGCTCTCCCCACTTGCGAAAGAGACCTTGCACCACCTCCGAGTGAAGACGCCATTCGTGATCCATCATGCACCTGCGGCTGAGTTCTTCCGCCCTGGCGTTCAGGGAACCTGCCAGGTGTTGAACCACCAGGGAAATGCCCTGATATTCCAGCCATGTCCAGAGGCGGAGGGCCTCCTGACATAGGGTCCACGACCCCACCCGCCTTGTTTGTTGCAGTACCACATGGTGGCGGTGTTGTCCGTGAACACCTGCACTACTCTTCCCCGGACAGAGGGAAGGAATGCTTTGAGTGCAAGACTAATCGCCCGAAGCTCCAGGTTGATGTGGAGCCCGGACTCCGCTGGAGACCAGAGGCCTCAGATCTCCGCCTCCCCCATGTGGCCGCCCCATCCCAGAAGTGATGCATCGGTCACCACTGTGAACTCTGGTTGGGGAAGGGAGAGTGATCTGCCGTCGACCCAATCCTGGTTCGTTAGCCACCACTGCAATTGGTGTGCAGTGCCCTCCAAGATCTGGATGCAATCGGACAGGTTCCCCTGATATTGTGCCCACTGGAACTTCAGGTCCCAATGCAGAGCCCGCATATGCCATCTGGCATGGTCCACCAGCAGGATGCAGGAGGCCATCAGGCCCAGTAGCCCGAGGGTCATCCTGACCGAAACCCGGGATAGAGGCTGAAAGATCAGAATCATAGCCGGAATATCCCGGACTCGCTGTTCGGGAGGATAGACCTGAAACTGCGTCGTGTCCAGAACCGCTCCGATGAAGAGGAGCTTCTGAGAGGGGGTCAGGTGTGACTTCGGCACGCTGATGGAGAACCCCAGCGAATGCAGGAGGTCGGCCGTAGTCTGGAGGCGGGAGACGACAGCCTGGGGTGAGCCCGAATTCAACAGCCAGTCGTCGAGATAGGGGAAGACTGGAACCCCAGATCTCCGCCTCCCCCATGTGGCCGCCCCATCCCAGAAGTGATGCATCGGTCACCACTGTGAACTCTGGTTGGGGAAGGGAGAGTGATCTGCCGTCGACCCAATCCTGGTTCGTTAGCCACCACTGCAATTGGTGTGCAGTGCCCTCCGAGATCTGGATGCAATCGGACAGGTTCCCCTGATATTGTGCCCACTGGAACTTCAGGTCCCAATGCAGAGCCCGCATATGCCATCTGGCATGGTCCACCAGCAGGATGCAGGAGGCCATCAGGCCCAGTAGCCCGAGGGTCATCCTGACCGAAACCCGGGATAGAGGCTGAAAGATCAGAATCATAGCCGGAATATCCCGGACTCGCTGTTCGGGAGGATAGACCTGAAACTGCGTCGTGTCCAGAACCGCTCCGATGAAGAGGAGCTTCTGAGAGGGGGTCAGGTGTGACTTCGGCACGCTGATGGAGAACCCCAGCGAATGCAGGAGGTCGGCCGTAGTCTGGAGGTGGGAGACGACAGCCTGGGGTGAGCCCGAATTCAACAGCCAGTCGTCGAGATAGGGGAAGACTGGAACCCCTGATCTGCGCAGATGAGCTGCGACCACCGCCATCACTTTCATGAACACCCGAGGGGCGCTGGGGAGGCCAAAGGGGAGCACGGTAAACTGAAAGTGCTCGTGGCCTACCGTGAACCGCAGGTAACGCCGGTGGGCCGGGGATGTGAAAATAAGCCTCCTGCAAGTCCAACGCTACCATCCAGTCTCCAGGGTCTAGTACAGACAGGACCTGAGCTAGCGTCAACATTTTGAACTTCTCCTTCCGAAGGAAGAGGTTGACGTTCCTGAGATCCAAGATAGGACGCATGCCTTTGTCCTTCTTGGGCACCAGAAAGTAGTGGGAATAGCAACCACGACCTACTTCCGGGGCAGGAACTCGCTCGATGGCCCCCTTGGCCAAGAGTGCTGAAACATCCTGTTGGAGAAGGGCCAGATGATCCTCCGACATGCGATGGTACTGAGGTGGCATGGCTGGAGGGGTAGTCTCGAAGGGGAGGGAGTAGCCCCTTCGGACTATTTGCAAAGCCCACCTCTCCGACGTGATGGTACGCCAGTGGGGGAGGTGATGGCGAATCCTGCCGCCCACTGGCGATTGGTGGCCCTGAAAGATCGGACTAGGAGGGTTTGGAGGCTGCTGCAGTGGGGGCTGTGGTGGACTGGCCCGCCCGCTGGTCCCCAGAACCACAGCGGTGGTTCCCACCTCCCCGGCCGCATAGGGGCTGAACAGCTTGCGCTGGCCTGTGGCTCTGGGCGGGACGTGGCGGGGCACCCCTTCCCTAGCCACGAAAGGGGAGAAAAGCAGACTGCGCAGGGCGGGTGGTGGAGAGGCCCAAGGACCTGGCCGTAGCCCGAGAGTCCTTAAAGCGCTCTAGCGCGTTGTCTGCTTTGTCACCGAATAGGCGACTGCCATCAAAGGGCATGTCCATAAGGGTGGATTGGACATCCCTGGAAAAACCAGTCGACCTCAACCAGGCGTAGCGTCGACTGCCTAGTGAGTCGGCGGTATCCAGCCCACAGCGGATGGTAAACTTCACTGCGTCTCTCCCTTCGGCAACTGCCCGAGAGAGTACGGCCTGGGCCTCCTCCGGGCACTGAGGCAGCACTTGTGCAACCGTATCCCACACAGAGTGGGTGTAGCGGCCCAACAGACATGCAGTGTTTACCGACCGCAGTCCCAAGCTGAAGGAAGAAAACATCTTCTTTCCAAGATGGTCCAGCTTTTTGGATTCCCTATCAGGTGGAGCGGTAGGGAATGCGCCCTTGGAGGTCGAGGCTTGGACCACCAAGCTCTCAGGGGTGGGGTGTTGGGAGAGGAAAGTGGGGTCGCCCGGGGCCAGGCGGTGGCGTCGGGCAATCATCCTATCCACAGGAGTCCCTGTGTTGGGTTTGGACCAGGTGCCCAAAAGGATGTCTGTTAGGGCTTCATTAAACAGCAGCAGGGGCTCCGAAGAGCTCGCTGCTGTTTGAAGCACCTCTGTCAGGCTGAGAGCCTTGGCCACCCTACGCAACACCACTGCGTAAGACGCTCCCTCCTCCGTAGTAACGGTAGGAGGAGACAACATGCCAAGGTCTGGTGAGGTATCCAGACCACTGGCTTCCCACAGTTCCTCTCTCCAGACCGGTTCATAACCTAACTGGTCAGTTAAACGGTCTACAGACCCCTCCCAGTCCTCCTCACCCTCCTCTGGCTGCCAATCTCGTCTCAAAGAGCCAGGGTAGAACAGGGGCACAAAAGTACCCGTCGACGCCGGTCCGGCTCCGTGTCTACCTCGAGGTGGAGGCCGGGGTCGACGTCGGCTGGGGACACAGCCGACGCCGGATGTGGATGTGGTGCAGGTGGATTTGGCGCCGGGGGAGGTGTAACAAGGTCGACCGGTGCCGATCCGGATCCAAGCCTGGATCCAAGGGGACCCTGTGGGGCCGAAGCCGCCGGCGTCGAAGGCCCAGGGCCCCAAGCAGAGTCAGCGGGGCCCGAAGGCGCGCCGGCGAAGTCGGGCTGCCCAAAGATGGCGTGCATCGCTTAGTAAAATTGACGAAGCTGGGCAGGGGTCGCTCCACGTCCCGGAAAGGGGGGGAAACCGGGAGTCAACCCTTCGGGCTCCGCACGCGGAGCCGCGGGAGGGGCACCACCCACATCCCTCGTCACGTCGGCCGATGGACGGGGAGAAGTCGAAGAGCGACTATGCTTCTTCGACTTCTTCTTGTGCTTCGACTTACCTGACCCCGAGTGCGAAGACTTAGAAGAAGAATGATGGTAGCTCCGCGACCGGTCCCTCGACCTCCTACGTGACCGGGACCTCGAGCGGCGCGGAGCCGACTGCCAGGCCTCGAAGCTTTCCGGACCTCTCCCACAAAGACTTCGGATTCATGGTCCGGCAGTCGGAGCACGACTTGGGGTCGTGGTCGCGCTCCAGGCAGAAGAGGCACACGCGGTGCGGATCTGTCACCGACATCAGTCAGCTACAGGAACCACAAGCCTTGAAGCCAGGCATCCCTCCTGCACCAGGAGTCGATGGACTCAAAAACGATGTCGACAAAAGTCGAGGAAAAAGTCAGTCAAAAAGTGACTGGAGGTACCGCTCTCTCCGGATCTGCGCTTGCTGGCGCGGAAAAAGAAAGAACTGACAGCACGCGAGGGCAGCGTCTATGAAGCTACCGCAACGTCATCCCGGCGACCACGACGCCAACAACGAACGCGGAGTCGACCGACGCCACCTTCTGACGTGCAGGGGTACTGCTGACGAAAAACTTTCCGGATCCAGTCTGACGCCTGGGGGTAATTCTAAGGTAAGGAATCTATAACTCACAGTTTCTTTCAGATAGAGCATTACCGAAGGTAAGTAAGTTGCCCTTATGATAGAAACTTCTAACCACAGAATCCTCATCTTTCGACTAGATACCAAAGCAGAACCTCCAAATGATGGAGAGTCTTTGGAGTGGATTCAAATCAAAAAGTCATGTGGAACTGAGCAGGCGAAGCGTCCTTCCTGACGGATCTTGCTGTCAAGGCATTAGTGTTTCGTGGACATATATACTGATGCCCATGTTGTAGCCTAGAAGATATCAAAGACAAACCCCCTCCCACGCAAAGAAGTCACAGTGGCATTGACCTTGGTGGAATTGGCTCTCAGTCCTCAGGGGTTGTTTCTTCGCCAGTGCGTAGATCATTATGCAGGGGACTATCCATCTAGAAAGGGTCCTCTTCTGCACAGCCTTCCCTTTCTTCACTCCAGACAACCCCATATAAAGCAGATCGTCCGCTTAGTGGGCCATTGTATGAGAAATAGAAAAACTCAAGGCCTTATGGGGTACAATTGAGAACACCTCTCCTCCTCTTTAGATGGGTGAGGAGCTAGAGTTCTGGAAGAGTGATCAATTGCTCAACATGGAAGGGAGTCACAACCTTAGGCAAATAAACCGCCTGGGCCCTGAGCACCACTTTGTCTTGGAAGAAGGTGTTTACGGTGGTTGCACTGAAAGTGCCTGCAGTTTGCACACATGATGCGATTATGTAATGCCAATGAGGAAGACAGTTTTCAGAGTCAAAAGATGCAGCAAGCTACTATGCATAGGCTCGATGGGTGCTAATATATGGAATGTTGACACCAAATGAAGGTCCTACTAAGGCATCACAACTGGTTTGGAAGAGAACATGTGTATCAAATCTTTAATAAACTGCATCACAACTGGTGATTTAAACAAGGACGTTTGGGCCAGCAAAGTAAAAAGGCTGAAAGGGCTGACAAATAACCTCTTACTGTGCCCACTGCAAGGCCTTGCTGAGCTAAAGGCAGAACAAACAAAAGAACATCCAACAGCTTCATTTGTGAGGGAACAGTGTCCTATGAACCACACCAGGTTATGAATTTGACTGCACCCAGCATTGATGTATTTCATGGCAGGGGGGCTGGCAGTGAGAATTAAACTCACTACCTCAAACGGCAACACAAACATGGTCAATTGCCGCCGTACCTATTCCACGCCTGGAGGTGTGAGTTGAGGAGGTTCAGATGAAGGACCATGCTCTGTTAAAGAGACAGGATGTCCTCCCAAAGTGGTAGCCTGATCAGAGGATCGATGCTCCTGCTCAAGCGTGCCGATTACCACTCTATCCTGGCCCAATCTGTGGCAATTAAGATGATTTGTGCCCAGTTATTCTTAATCTCAGGGCTCGAAAAATCCACTCACCCGCTCGCATTTGCGAGCCAGATTTAATTAGGACGAGCTATTTTTAGATCCCACTTGCCCTGTCAGGCTAGTAGGAAGACTAATTGACTTTTGACCTCTGCCTCTGAAAGCAGAGGAAATGTGACACGATTGCAAGATTTAAAGGCATCTTTATTGCTCACAAAGTGAATGAGCAATAAAAATGCCTTTAATTTAAATCTTGTTAATTTGTCACATTTACTCGGCTTTCAGAGACAGAGGTCAAGGGCATTACAGTTAGGTCGAGTAGATGTTTAAAGTTACTAGACCTGCAGGTCTAGTGAAATTTTTTATGATTTTTCAAGTCCTGAATCTTCTTAAGAATTCGGGGCAGGGGAGGCAGCGTAAGAGAAGGCATACAGGATCTGAATGAGGTTGGGAAAGTGGCCTTAACACTCGGCCCACTGGAATTTCATGTTCCATGTGCATGGCCCGCACGTGTCATCTGACGTAGTTGACAAGGAGGATGCAGGAGGGTAAGAATCCAAGAAGCCTTAGTCATCTTCAGTGGGATCCAGGATCGAGCCCTACATATTGGGAACATAGTCGAAATGCACCGGGCAGAAAACGAGGTTGGAGTCAGGTGCTGGAAGTGCATGATACCCCTGTGCTCCTGGCATCGATTTTGCCACCTTTGAGGCCAGGGGTAGCAAACGAAAGTGCCAGGGGACCCCTAAATGACGTCCATGCACCTACCACAGTGTAGGAGCATTGCTGAAAAATTAATTTATGGATAAATTAACTTTGGTCTGGGAACACCAGCAGTGGTATAATGGGGAATAATCTTGTCAATGTCTTACTCTGGATTTTGTAATCAGTGGGAGAAAAACTATTAACGCTTCTGTGGCAGTTGTTGGAAGGTATCCCAGTTCAGTTGCAGTGGAGTACATTACTGCCAAGCATGGCACTGATAGGTCAGCAAAAGTAAGATAAAATTCAACTGGTAAGCTGTCAGAACAAGGGATTTCCTGGCAGCCATGTCCCCCAGTTTTTCCATTACTATGTGCACCATCACTGGTTGACTCAGGACTTTCTGATGTTTTGGAGATATTCTGATCAGAGCCACCCTGTCCAGGTAGGATTCAATTTATATAAATGTGTATAATACTTTAGGAAAACTCCATTTATGTCTGCCTGTGTGTGCTTACTAACTCCCCTTGTGAATTAAGGATGTGTGCTATGGGAGCCCCCTAAGGTCAGATTAAATCAACCGTGTGAGTAGTCTTCCTTCCGTGTACCCCTCTGTGTGAGCCCCAGCTACATACTCCGCATTCTTGAGGCATTGCAATCTCTGAAGTATTGTGGTATATTTTCGCTCTCTCAGATGTATCTGTTGTTGAGAGGGGTCCTGAATTGTCACCTCTTCTTGGTATCATACCAATTTATGGAATACATTTAAATTTCACTCTATGATTTTTTGTGCCCCGTCAATGATTTGATGCAATGTCCCCTTACCACTATCTTGAAAACTCCCCATTCAAGTAGTGTTAGAGCCTGCACCTTTGTTTTAACTAAAGTAGTGCCATACTGTGTCCACTAGTGAGACTTGAAAAGTCCAGTCCTCCAACATAGTGCACTGCAATCTCCATGTAGGGATTGTCGCTATTGTACTAGTTGTACTGAAGTATGGTCCAAAATCGTCCAACCAAAATATTCTATTCTTGTTATCAAGATTTGCACTGAGGCCAAGCACAACGTCCTATCCAAACTGACATGAACATCGTGGATCCAGGAGTATGGGGAATATTCCTGAACTCTGCTGCCTTCAGCCAGTTACTAACCCCGAATTCTCCATCCAGGTGTCCCGGCCGTATGCTGCCCTAATCACCTGGGTACCTACCTGTCAGTGGACGGTGGGATAGATGCAATGATATAAAATCTCTGCCAAATATCACTAGAACATATGGCCACTGGGCAAGGCACCCTGAAAGTGTTGAATAATAGTCCATAGGATTGTTGTGAGCATACACAATTCCCAGTACTACGTCAGTTCCACCCAGCTACCCTTGATCATCGCTAATCTTCCCTCCTTATCAACACTTACATCATTTGCAGTAAATGGTACTCCATGGTAGACACAAATTAAAGTGCCCTGAAAATATGAAGAATACTTAGTAGCAAGTTGGCCCTCCACCAGTGCTGTTGTTTGTCAGCTTCAGGGTTCATTAAGGTGTATGTCTTGAAGAATACTGCAAGGGTTCCTAAAGCTTTGAAGGTAAGACTATCTTAAACCACTTGGTGACTGTGCCCATAACAGATATATTCCAAGTAAGGAACGTCCATTTATTTAGCTTTGTCACTGGGGGAGTTTTAAAATGGAAACCGGATTAAAGCCCAGTGGAGGTGTCCAAGGGTCCCCGCCCAAGTTGTGCCACAAGGTATTTCGCTAACAGCGGACTCACGACCCACCATAAACGATACCCAACTCTATTCTCCAACACAAAAAAGCAGCTGCTTTGTTTAAAGTAACATGAATATAAAATGTACCTTCCCTTTACCATCAATGGGAATGGTTGAGGGGGGTGACCACTACTTTTGGCTCTCCCATGGTCCACCCCTTATCTCCATTTGTTATGCAGTGATTTGTAAAACCCATATATGCACATATTATCTACGACAATGTCTGTTCATCTATCCGCTGTGCATCATGTGTCTATGGAAGTTTATTTAGTGCAGCGTTTGTACCATTACATCACAAGTTGTCCTTTGCTCTTAGAGTCAGTATCAGAAGATGGACCCCATCCGCTGCAAAGAGGTTTCAGCGTCCGATACAGGGTCAGAGAAGTTAGACAATGTTTCCACTTACAGGATGATAGACTAGGTTGGTGACCAACTCACCACTGCCACATCTGTAGCCCTCTCTGTTAACTTGGCTTTGTGAAGGACGTTTAGTGCTGCGCCAGGTAGATTTTTTCCTCCGCCCTCGTTTTGATGGTTTGGGTTCCCTTGAGGTTTGCTGCTGTTTCTTGCCATGTAAATGTTCAATCAATACCACATATCTTGAGGGTCATTAAAGTAGGACGCCTTGTGATTGATTAGCACTTTTAGTTTCGCTGGGCAAGAAGCATGTAGTGGATGTCTGCCATGTCACTCTGTTTCTTCACCTCCAGAAAAGACTATTGCTGTTGTTGTACAGCAGACGTTTAGTCAGGGAAGGTCAGCACTGTGCGATATTCTGCTGTCAGTTTCCCCAAGTTGTGGCCTTTTAAGGCATTAAATCTCTGTCATGGTAGTGCAGCAGGCTTGCAATCTTTGAGCATGCAAGAGTCTCATCAGGACCCTGTGAGCTCTTGCTATAATGTAGAGCTCATATAGTCCTTGGGGTGCCACTGCACAACTGCTCCAGATACTCCACCAGGTAGGGTCCTTGCTCTGTATTCCCACAACCTTACTCCTTAGGTTAGTTCTATCACTTGATTCTGCAGGATCTCTTTGCATGGATGTATCTCACTCAGGGAGGCTTCAGTCTTCTTTACTTGCTTGGCCAACTTTCTTTTGTTGGCATGCAGTAGTCCCACGTTAATGTCTGAAGTGTCTATTTAATTTTCCAATGTTTCCCTCGTGGTTGAAATGGATTCTCATGTCCTATCCAAACTGTCTGGTTGCAGGTTCTGAGGGATTTTGTTTTCATCTTCTGGAGTAGTACCAGTTCATTCAGCAGGGGTCCTGTAGGTGGTAGATGGGTTCTTGGGGATCCCGCAATATTATTAACAATTGTCATCTTTCCCATTGTTGTTCCTGCATCCTGAGCACTTTGGCTATTTAAAACTTTAGTGTTTGTTGGCGAGTGATGTGGAAGTCCACTGTCCCTAGAATTATTCCAGAGGGCAGCACGACGGGTGCTGTCAATGTCCTATAATAGGGTTGGCAGGGTATACAGCCTCCCGCAGATATCAAATGTTGGGAGTAGAAGTGTAGTATTTAGGCAGCTTCTCCTTCAATGCAATTAGCAATACACCCGATTTCCCATAAGACTATAATAGAGGGGTGGATGCAACAGTGACCCCCCCCCCGCCACTGGTTCCTCCTCACCCTACGTGTTGCTCGCTCTTCCAGGTACAGACAATTAAGATGCATAAGGTCTTTCCCAATCCTCCAAGTGCTCACATCTTGTCTCTGGGGATTAACCAGTAATGTCACAACAGTCTCAATTGCCAGCTAGCATTTATTATAGCCTTCGCATCTCCAGTGTTTTCACTGCTGAGTTGAGTTCAGGTATCTCTGCCCCGTACTATTAAACGCTGTATGCAGGGAAAGATTGCCCATATTTGTGGCTGGGCACCATAGGACCATCTTTCTTTAGATTCTGCATGTGTTTCTGGGAGGCATACTGATGAGAGGGAAGCCCACCCTAATTCCCTTCATCGCTGCTTGTTCCAGTGGGTTTGGGATTTTCGTCAAGGGATCTTCCTGCCAGGGTCTGGCTCTATCAGCAGGGTCCCCTGCCTCTGTCTCTTCCAAGTGGGCCACTATTTTCTGCTCCTAGGTCTTGTCCCCATACGCCATTACTTCAGGGCCTCCCCATCTGCCTAGCATTCTCACCAATGACACCACCTGGCTGATTCCTAGGTACTAACTCCGTAGACCTCCTTTGGGACACTTCTGTAGCACACGCCGGTGCTTTTATACGGGGTTTAGTTGTCAGACTTCCTTTCATCATATGGTGGCTGCCATCTTAGGGCCTCATTTATAAGGGTTTGCGGTAGGGCAGCGCCGCAGGCTTTCCTGCTGCACTGCCCTACGGCAAAAGAAAGGGCAGGAATGCGCCATATCTATCAGATACGGCACATTCCTGTCCTTTTCCCCTGTTGGCGCACTATAGTCTGCCGTGTGCCAACGCAGGTATCTTTGCACCATGGTGCATGGGTGCCTGCGTAGCGGGCATGGTTATTTTTGTGCAGGAAGGGAAACCATCCTGCACAAAAACAATGACAAAAGGCTTTTTCCTCTTTCTATGTGTGCTGCAAAATGCAGCACATAGAGAAAAAAGGAAAAACAAGGAGGCCTCGTTGTGCCTCCCTTACACCTCCCCTGGGGAGGCGTAAGTTTTTGTCGCTGCCTCAGAGTTACGATTTCTCGTAAATCTGGGGCAGTGTCAAAAAGCCATGATGTTGCTGGGAACGCCCCCAGCAACACCCATTGCATGCCCCTTTAACGCAGAAAACAATTGGCATATTTGATTTACTTATAAGTCCCTAGTAAAGTGCACTACGTGTGGCCAGGGCCTAGAAATCAAATGCTACTGGTGGGCCTGCAGCACTGATTGTGCCACCCACATAAGTAGCCTTTTAGACATCTCAGGCCTATCACTGCAGACCCTGTAGGTGCAGTTTTAAACTGCCATGTCGATGAGGCAAGTTAACCAACTTGCCAGGCCTTAACTTGGAGAGCCCAAGGGCAGGGTGCAGTGTACTTAATAGATAGGATATGTAGTTTTAAGTTTTACATGTCCTCATAGTGAAATACTCTTAAATGTTTTGTTCACTACTACAAGGCCTATCTCTCCCATAGGATAACATTGGAGCTGCCTTGTAACAATTTATTAGGGTGGGCGATACACTTTGCTACGCCGGAGTTTTTGCCATTCCGCGCTCAGCTTAGAGCATGAAGTTCTGCATAAAAAACTTCGCTTTCCACTACGTAGCGGAGTTTCCCGCCACCCTTATTAAATATAATGAAAATTCAAGATGTACACAAGGTTATCTGTGTGCCACTGCTAACTTGTATGCCACACTGCGTTTATTGCACATGTGCTACCTGGGGCGGGGTCTAAGGGCGGTGCTTCCGGCATGACTGCCAATCCATGCAGTTGTGTCTCTGAGGGCCCTTGCTTAGCAGCTTGCTTTTGGTCGGGGCTGCGGCAAGAGCAGCATCGCTGAGAGGCCTGTAGAGTCTCCTTGGGTGCAGGCTTTGCCTCCCTGCTCTTGTTGGGGCCGGCTGTGATGGCAGCTGAATGTGTGCAAACAGGCTGGATGTCCTGTGACCTGGCTCGCGCTTCAAGCTGGATCCTATTTGCAAGCATACAACACAATATGAAGAAACATACCTGCGTGCGCTGGCCCTGGGGCGGATGTGCAAGCCCTGCTTTCCTGCTTCCACGGTGAGTTGGAACAGATCATCGTGAATCGATGTGAGATTATTATTAATTATAATGCTTAAGTTATCATACTGTTTGCATGGGGCAGTCGCTGGCATGCTTAATTTTTTTCACGTACATTTAGCTGACCCTTGCCACCGTGGCAAGAGATGTGTGCTGCGAAGTGGTTGCATCCATTACCGTTCCCTGTCTATTTGCAAATACAGCATGTGCCACACCATCATCCCAGCCTGCATCCTACAGTTGCTTCCTTTCACACCAGAAGGGAAATCTGCATTGTTAATGTAGCTCCTTCCGGCATTGCTGCTTCACATTGCTTGCACTGCCGTCTGTAAACCGATACTCCGCAAGCTGCTCTTGGTTGACGGAACTCCACGGGATTTCACGGAGTTTATGTCACTCTGCGGAATTCCGCAGAATGAAGCTCTGTGAATTCCGCACAGGGTTTTATTTCCATAAGAGTAGCTTCCAATTGGGAGAATTTGGTGTCTCTGGACTCACAATTTTAAAAAACATCTTTTCGTAAAGTTGGTTTTGGCATTTTCTTAATTAAATCATTTGGTGCTTTCGGCCTGACTCTGGAATACACGTCTGAGGTGGGTGACAGCTGGCTTCTTGCATTCCCTCTATTCAGTCACACACAAAGGAAAGGTAGGAGTGCCTGAGTGGTCATCTGCATGTTGATGGGTCTGCCTGAGCAGGATGAGTAAGAGGAGCTGACACTTATACCTGAATGGGCTGTATCCTGTCCCCACACAAAGGGTTGCATACCCCCCCTGTAGTGAGTCTGGAGCCAGGGCAAGGTCTTGTGCACTACAAAGACCTTTCTTTGAAATCTCCCTACTTCAAAGGCTAAAATGGGTATAAGTACTGATCCTCTGACAGCATGTACTCGGAACACTGCTGGAACTAAGGACATTCTGCCAGAAAGAAGAGCTGCTGTCCTGTAGGAGGGACTGCCACTTTGCTAACTGCTTTGCTGTGTTGGCCTGCTGATTGCTGTGCTGTAGGAGGGAATTCCAATTTGCTACCTGCTTTGCTGTGTTGGCCTGCTGCTTCTTGCCTTAAAGAGAGAAGGACTGGATCTGCTCTCTACATCCTAAGGACTTACGTTTATCCAAGGTCTTGTTGGATTGTCTCCTGTTGTATAAGTCTCAGGGATATCAAAGACTTCACCTTTCAATTTCATCCCAGCACCTGGACTTTACTTGCTGTAAATCTTGCTAAACCAAGTGGTACCAATCCAGTCCAGGACCCTTGGATGCGAGTTCAAAGTGCTGCATCTACCACAACCTGCGCTTCGACATCTCTGCGCTGATCTGACACCAACGTATCACCTGCCGCAACATCAGGATCGACATCACCACCGCTTTGAGGTCTGGACCCAGCGTACTGCGCTCGCACTGCGGTATCCCCTCGGGATCACTGCTTCAGGGATTAACGCATCACTGCCAGCACGTGGAGAAAATCAACACATCTTCTCCTGTTTGGATTAATCCGGCACATCGCCCTCGCAATCCAGACCCTCACGTTTTGTTCTGCAACAAGGATTGAGATACTTTGCTCAGCGGGCCCGGCCTGCTCACCGTCGCGGTCAACCCGAATTCTTGACTTTGTCCCCGTCCAGCATACCTACAGTAACTTTGAAAGCACTATTTACTTCTGAGCACTATTTCCTACTTATTCTTTAACAATACTTATCTTGAATTGTACTTATTGGATTTTTGTCGTTTTGGTCTTGTTTTGTTCAGAAATACTAATCTATTTTTGTAAACTGGTGAAGACTCTTTTTGTGGTGTTTTTGTGTAGTCTTTTTTGTGTGTTTTCACGGTGTGTGTGCGCGTGTGTGCGAACATACTTTCCACATTGCCCTTTAGATTAGCCTGACTGCTCTGTGCCAAGCTACCAGAGGGTAAGCATAGGTGATCTTTTAATGTGTACCTCACTTATCCTCACTGGGATTGTGGGTCCTACTTGGACAGGGCGCATACCTCTGCCAACCAGAAACCCGATTTCTAACCGACAGAAATATGGTTCTTAACTCTCAGATTATGTGCTCGCTCCATTTGCTTCTAATGGAGCCCTTACCACTATTTATGAGTGTCAGATTATACCATTAATAGGCTTTGTCTTTGACTGAAAAAATTCTGATTTCCTGGGGACATATAATTTCTCAGAGTAGTGCACGTGGAGGAGCTCTAAGACTCTCTTAGTCTTCTAAGGGTGCAGCTGTAAAAATTTTGCATTGGCTTCCAATATAAATAAGAATTACTTCGAATTTTCAGAACAACTTGAAAGTCCATCTTTTTGTTCTGTAAGTACGGTAGTTGGGCGTTTTGGAGGCAAATATATTGTAACTTGAATACTAATGTTTTCTGAATTGTTTTTAAATGTATTTGACATTTTGCTTACATTTGCATTATTCTGTTGTAAAACACATATGCAACTGGCTGATAGACGTTCAAAATCAGGCTAACAACATAAACTACAAAATGTGGATTCCACAATCCAAAATTAAGCGGATTCCAAATAGCGACCATGGTATACAGATTTAGATTTATTTAATTTGCACTGTAAAAACCATTGTAAAGCTATTAAGTTATAGAAGCGTTGCATCATAATTATTTCTTAAATGTTTCAGAATTCACAAGCAGGATTTTAACTCTGGTTATTACACATTCAAATCTTACAACTTACTTTGAAGCATTACTATGAATCTCTTTTCAGTTTGAAAAGTCATGAAATAGGTTGGGCAATTTAGCATAATTATAGTAGTTCTACCAACCTGCATGTAAGAATATTCATGAACAAATTTTAATGTATGTAAAAAAAAAAGACAAGACCGATTAAACTAAAAGAGGTATTTGTAGATATGGAGAAAAAAACGGATTGAAAGCTCCAATTAATTTAGGAACACATTTCAAGTACAAAACCTTAGGTACCCTGTGCATTTACACAATGTTCTCAAAGCAGCTCAACTAAGTTCCTGAAGTCAGGTTTCAGCATCAAGATAAGATGTGTTTTTACTAAGATTAATGCCTATGAAGAGACAGTGCATGTTGCATATTAATATTTTAAAACCATATAACATTGCAATTAGCCCCCAAAATAACATTCAAACAACTAAAAATGGGGCTCTCACGTGACAGTCACGTTTTTATACAATAATGCACTTTTCTGTTGTTTGCTGCGTCATTCGTCTAAGGCTGTGTGTATATGCATCCGCTTATGCCACATAACCTAATAATTAGACAAGTGAACAAACTAAGCATACAAGTGTTCAATAATCTGTATTAGGAAGTAGATCTAAAAACACCACTGGAGGGTTTGAATAAGAACTCCAAGCAGGCCACTTCAACATGGCCACCTAGCTGGCATCCAGTGGTAAGTAAAGAGCTTCCCCTGTACCGGCGGATACACTTTCATTACAGCGATCCACGCCAGGCAGGCCGGGATCTCTATATAGGAAGAGTCCAAGCTTGCAAAGTAAACTTGCATTGTGGAAACCTTGTTGCAATTTTGGAAATGACGTGCGTTCCTGGAAAAAATGCTTGAAGTCAGTTGTAAGTGTGAAACTTAATCATCCGTTGAAGCGCCCAAATAACCTCGCTAGAGACAATAAGGTTAGACTGCTGGGTGTGTCACCCTGTCCGAAATCAGATTTTTAGGCTCGTGTTGAAATTATTCTTCTGTCTCCTGAATGCCCATGGTCCAAAGAAGAGGGCTGTCTGTTTCCACAGTAACAATGCCAGATCCATCGTATGTGTTGGAGGTGCTTACCAATGTTCCAAACTTCAACACTTGGTTATCTGTATAGAAAAGAGGACAGAGGTGCAATTATTTAAAACATTACAGTATGCTTTGAAACATGTCATGCCTGTTGTAACGCTAGACAAGAAAAGTTAAACAAGGACTGTTCTTGGTTTTTTATGATTAGAAGTTTTTTTAATTAATAGGAAATTGTTTCTAAAGAACACATGCAATTGCAAATATTGTCAACACTTTACAAACATTACAGCCTACATCCACTTCTTATGTTTTACTACGATATGGTAACTTCCTCCAAAATCTGTGCTTCTAGCAAACATTGCATCAAAAGGGCAGGATAACTTTTGACAACAGCCCACTCGATGGTCTTACATTTTGATGTTTAACAGTCAAATCACAAAAACCCAAGCCCAGGTTGCCTACTGTTAGACCTGGCATCTTTGGCGTGTTTTCCCCTGCTTCTGACTTCCTGTTTTTGACTGTGTGCTGAATTTTGTTTTTGCTAGTTTTAGAACTCTGGGCACTTTACCACTGCTGATCAGTGCAAAAGTGAAGTACTCCCTGTGTAAATTGTAATTGGCATATTGATCTACTGGTAGGTCCCTAGTAAAGTGCAATGTGTGTGCCCAGGGCCTGTAATTCAAATGCTACTAGTGGGCTTGCAGCACTGATTGTGCGACCCACAGGAGTAGCCCTGTAACCAGGTCTCAGACCTGCTACTGCAGTGTCTGTGTGCGCAGTTTAAAACTGCTATGTCGACCTGGCAAGAACACCCACTTGCCAGGCCCAAATCTTCCCTTTTCCTACATGTAAGGAACCCCTGAGGTAGGCCCAAGGTAGCCCCATGGGCAGGGTGCAGGGTATGTGAAAGGTAGGACATGTACTGGTGTGTTTTACATGTCCTGATAGTGAAATACTGCCAATATCGTTTTTCACTATTGCAAGGACTATCTCTTCCATAGGTTATCATTGGAGCTGCCTTGTAACATCTTACAAATGTAACTTTCAATTGGGAAGAGGTAGAGATTTGGAGTTTGGGTTACCCGAACTCAGAATTTAAAAATACATATTTTAGTGAAGTTGATTTTTAAATTGTGTTTAAAAATGCCATTTTTAGAAAGTGGGCTTTTTCTTGCTTTACCATTCTGTGTCTCTGCCTGCCTGTGGAATCAACGTCTGGTTTAGACTGACAGTTTGGCTGTTTATGCATTCACTCTAGACAGTCACACAAAGGGAGCTGAGGTATGCCCTGCATATTCTGATGGCCCGTCACAATGCTGATGGGTCTTCCTGAGCTAGAGTGGTGGGAGGAGTTGTCATTGACACCTGAATAGGGTTGTGCCTGTCCTCACACAAAGCTGTCTCCGCCCCCCTGTAGTATGTCTGGAGCCAGGTCACGAAAAGGCAAGGTCTTGGGCACTACAAAGACTTTCCTTTGAAGTTTGCCTACTTCAAAGGCAGAAACTGGTATAACTAAGGAAGCTGTGACATCATAACTTCAGAACACTTCTGGACCAACAGGAGATTCTGCCAAAAAGAACAGCTGGAGCAGTTTTAAGAGGGGAACTGCCACTCTGCTTGTTGCTTTGTTGTGCTGGCCTACTGCTTCTGCCTTGGGCTGTAAAATAACTGGACTTTGCTTTTTGTATCCTACTTGCCAAGGTTCTCCAAGGGCTTGTGTGTGCTTGCCTCCTGTTAAGAAGGCTCAGGGCCATCAAAGAATTTACCTGCAGCCTCTGAACTCCTCTGATGGGAGTTCTGACCTACCAAGTGGTGCCAATTCCAGCTTTGGGCCCTTGGAGGTGAGCCTACTTTTCCGACGCAGTCCTGCCGTGCGGCTGAAAAATCGATGCATCGCAGTGGTGCAGATGAAGAATCGATGCAGCGCTTGCCGTGCGGCTGAAAGATCGCCACAGCCCGAGTCCCGAGCCCTGTCACTGACGTATGTGTAGGCTTTCCTGTTTTCGGTTTCTATTTTTGGTAAATTCTGGTGGGGTTTTTTCAGTGTTTTCAAGTGATTTCAATACCTTAAAAAAACAGTGGTTATCAGTGGTTACACATTTTCGCGCCATTAAAAACAACAGAAACAGTGTTTTTCCGGTGTTTAAGGAACATTTTCCTTTTATTATTGCTTGCTTTCTGCACTGATAGTGCATGGTATATAGACAGTGTATGTATAGTGTATATGAGGTCCAAATAGATTTGTGCAAATTAAACTTATTGTAGTACACCATACAATACGCCTTCTGTGAGTCTTTGTTCATGTGCGCTCGCTCTTTCCTGCTCATGTAAACTTCTGTGAAAAGGCCCTCTCAACATTGGCACTTGAGACAGGCAACGCCAAAACAGCCAGTACACAATTTGCTAACTCTGGCTACTGACATAACTTTCCATGCCAATACTGGTGCACTTGAAGATTGCGATCCTCAGGGCGGGTTCTGCAACAATTGCGTTGAGCTGGGCGCTTATGCCCTCAGAGTTATTGAAGCGGTCAAAAATGAAGCAGCACTTTTGAAACTACGGAGGAAATTCCCCTTTACGGAAGGGATCTAGAACTTGTTCACGACGGTGCAGTGGTATGGTTATAGGTAAAATGGCGCTCCAAGAATGAGTAGCACTTACACTCTATTTAGATTTCTGAGAAATTTATATGGACGGTGCTGAAAGGTGAGAAGAACCACCAGTCTCCCCAAACACGTGGTCGAAACCAACATAAACACAATCCTCAGCACACGTCTTTTAAGTAATATGCAATTATCCAATTTGTTTTAGTCAAGCATAAATGATACAGAGAAATTTTCAAGCTTGGTTTCTTTTCTTTATTCTCTTTGTTCTTGCATCAGCCAACACGTGTTTCGTCGCACAAAGGAATTTTGTCCCGCGACTTTCTCAAGGCTTACAAGAGTCCAAAATGTTCCTTTATCAGTGGCGATAATTCCATCCCACTCGAAAATTAAAAATCTATGTTCCGATGTCCACGTCGCATTTAACCGTGGATCTTCGTCATGAGCCAAACCTAGAGCACGTAAGAAGGACGTGTAGGTCCCCACATCAGCGCTGTGTTCTCGAGTGTGAGGATTGGGATCTAGAACTTGTACAGAGTACCACAGTGAGGTTTCATTGACTTCAAATGCCATTGATGGTGAAGGGACATTTCTATGCATCATTGCAAGCCATTTCTCATTCATTGTAAAATAAAAGTTCCTGAATTGCTCTTCAACATTGCTTTGCTTACCAAGTGGCAAGCACTCTAACATGGAACATGTTGCAGTGCCAAAGTCACTAAAGGTGTCGCCCAGCCTACTCTCAAGGAGATGTTTCACATCTACACCAATTATGCTGAACACTTGGCAGACAAGGGTGTTTTCAGACTCTAGTTTTTTTATTATGTCCACTACAGCAGTTATGTTTTCCTGTTAAAATCTAAGAATGCAGGAGAGTGTACTTGTTTTCACATCACTATCAATATGCGACCAAAGATCCTCACATTTCTTGCCTTTGGCATCATCACTCAGGAAACATTCTGTAAATGGTTGCCACATGGATAATATAGCATTCATAGCCCCGTGCTGAGAACCATCAGCTAAGGGACACAGTTGGGATGACACTTTTTTTGATGCCACACAAAGTATGAAATGATAAATGTTTTAGTTCCAGTGCATAAGAAAACTGTGGACTAAAAGGTAAATAGCATTCCTCATTAACTCTGAAGATTATAAAGATGCTTTAAGCATACCATCTAACAAGTGGCAAGGATCTCTTACAGGGTAGCACTTAAGCTCAGGTATCAATTTTGACAGGTCATCACACAACCTTTTCATATACATAGCTGAATCACTGCAAATACGAACATATCACTCCAATCTTTGCTGAACTTGGAAAGAACCTTTTTTGCAGAGCATTCCAAGTGACACTGCGTTCCATGTTTTCCAAAAGTCTGGTGTCATGTTTTCACCACTATCCGAGATGTTTGATGATAGCGCTCTTTTCACATATACTTGTCACTATACCTTGCATTTAATGTTTAAAGCCTGAGGTGTTGGTAATTCACATACTATCAATACTGACTCACTAGAAACTGGGGGCTGATGTATTAAGGGTTTTTACCCATTCTCTGTGGGTAAATGTAATGACACATTTTCGGAAAGATTCTTATAAAACCAGCCATTTTACCTATCAGTGAAAGAATCAAACACAGCCAAAATATCAAATATGATTTTGATATTTCCTAATTCTCTACAGTTTATAAAATAATTAAACAAGACCTAAAACATGCTTCTAAACCCTGCATCTTTAGACCAAAGACTACAAAACTGAAAAAAGCAAAAGGAAGAGGAAACAATATTTTAGTGGCATCCCTAAACAACAAAACTCAAGCAGAATAATGTTAGTCCAGACTTTCTTACTGCTAGCTTGTATAACAAAGTTACATTGTATTGGCCCCTTCAGGAAGAAAAAAATGACTTTCACTCTCTTTTTCCTTTCTTTGAATGGCATTTAGTTTGTGGTTGTGCAGGTGTTTTTTCAGTGTTTATATGTTTTCACTGGTGAGGGCTATTTCTCTTTCAGTGGGGTTTTATCAGTTATTATAGGTTTAAACCTAAAACCGGACAGCCTACGTATGTGGCACCAGCATAGACTTCAACGCAGGCTCTGCTGTGCAGCTGAAGAAATCGACGCATCACCTGCCACGCAGGTGGAAAATCGATGCAATGCCTGTTTTCTCGTCGCCGCATTGACCCAGCGCATTGGGATTTTTGACGCATTGCACCTGTGCACCCGTTCTTCATCAACATACCCCAGCAGTAAGGAACAGAGGCCGCGAGTCCGGAAATCAACGCATCACCTCCCTTGACAGTAAGGAACCGACGCATCACATTCCCTGCACTGCAGTAAGAAATTGATGCATCACCTCCCCTGTGAGTAAGGAACCAATGCATCGCTTTGTTTTCTGGCGCATCACCTCCCCTTGTGCTTTTTTTCGTCCTTGATTTTGACGCATCCCAGGTACTTTGTAGTAGAAGTGATGCATCCATAGCTTTCTATGGATTGACTATTTTAAACCTTTTAAAAGGGATATCTTTGCTTGCGTATGTTGGAATTTTGTTGTTTTGGTCTTGATTTACTTAGACAAAGATTGGTCATTTTTCTATACTGGTGAGGTGTCCATTTGTAGTGTTTTCACTGTGTTACTGTGTGTGTTTGTACAAATGCTTTACGCATTGCCTCTGAGATAAGCATGACTGCTCGTGCCAAGCTACCAAGGGGGTGAGCAGGGGTTATCTGGGGTGTGTAACTCCCTTACCCTGACTAGAATAAGGGTCCCTACATGGACAGGGTGCAAGCCACTGCCAACTAGAGACCCAATTACTAACACATACTAAAGAAATGCAAGCATATACCTTAAAATTACTGTAGCATATTACCTGGAACAAAACACACACACGTAATTAATTGCACAATAAAGGGCATTAAGTGATGTTAGCTGAAAGACTAACACACATATTCAATTATATGCACCTTATTATGACTTTCATCATTTGTTGGCAATCAATGAACTGGTATCCGGGACAACCATGTCCCAGGTCTTCAGTGAACCACGATTAATCCCACAGCCCCTCAGTGCTTGATGTGAACTGGTGGTTGCAGGTGGGGGCCCATCGGCACTCATTTTGGGGAACCAGCACTTATTGCTCCTCATCAGATTTTCACCCAGAGCAACAGAGAGAGAAACACAAGCGAGGGAAATAAAAAGGAAGAGAAAGACGGAAAAACAGTGGCAAACAAAGAGGGCAGGGATGAAAAAGTACAGAAAGAGTGAGATATAGGATTGTAGTGTGTCTGGTGGCTGATGAAAGAGGCACAAGGTGGAATCAAGAGCTGCACGCCCAGCCTTTAGCATGTGGGAGCTGAGCCCACTCCAGGGCGCAGAACCTTGGAGGGCCGCATGAGCTGACTGCTGCAGTCTTCTTTTGATGTGGCTCCAAAAAGGACCCTTTAAATACTGCTTCTGAAGGCTGCTGGCTGCCGCTTCTGCATTTTGCCTGCTTTTCTTCTCATGGCTCTCCATTCCCTGACCCTCCCACTTTTTTCAACACACAGACAGTTATAGAGGACAAATGGGAGGGGGCACCAAATTTAGTTTCGCCCAGGACGCTCTCTGAACAAAAACCAGGTCTGCTTTCCACCCTTGGGTTTCGGCATCTGCGATATTGGCCGCAGGCTTCTGAGCACAACGTTCAACCTCGCATTTATTTGTTTTACAAATTAAACACTGCTGAGCCCCCAATCAAATGTTTGCCGTAAACCATCACACGACTGGTTCTGTGTGGTAGATGTTCTTTCCTTTACGACAGGCTAGAAAGGATTTCAAAAATAACTCTTGCACAACAAAAGATAAGGACCCGATTTAGAACATCTCACCAAATATTTGATGCAAATGTGTGAGCAGTTTTTACATTACCAACGGCCATTTCTGGCACTTTTGGAAGATGTGGAGAGAAAGTAGGGATTAGCCCGCAGAAACATTGTTTTCACTGACCATTTCGACTACACGCGCCCCAGCAACAAAACACAGCCAAAGACAAATGCGGAGGTTACTGGGAGATGTGCAGCCTCCCAATCACCTCAAGAAAGGCCCAGAATACGACACAGCGAAATTGATGTCCAGTAACCCAATCACGAGATGACTATTGCTTTTGTTCAAGGTAGAGAAGGGGAAGGTACAGAAGGAACGAAAGGGAAGGGGAAAGGAACGAAAGGGAAGGGGAAAAGAAAGAAGGGGAAGGGAAGGGAATAGAAGAGAAGGGAAAGGGAAGGAAAAGGATAGGAAGGGTTGGGCAGGAAAGGGGTGGGATGGAAGGGAAGGGAACGAAAATGGAGGGGAATGAAGGGAGGGAGGGAACTCAAAGGAAGAGAAGGTTAAGAAGAAGGAAAGGTATCGAAGGGAACTCAAAGGAAGAGAAAGCAAAAAAAAAGGAAGAGAATTGAAAGAGGGAAAGGAAGGGAAGGGAAAGGAAGGGTAGAGGGGAAGGGGAAGAAATGGAAGGGAATGGTTAAAAGGGAAGGGAAGGGAAAGGAAGGGGAGAGAAGTGAAGTGAGGAAAGGGAGGTTAAGGAGGCAAAGGAAGGGAATAAAAGAGAAGGGTGGGAAGAGAAGAAAAGAAAAGGCAAGGGAAGAAAAGAGAAGGGAGAAAAGGGAAAGTAAGGGAAGAGTACTTTATTTTTCCTTCCTGTCTGTCCTCTATTGCCTTTTATTCCTTTCGCTTTCCATTGTCTTTCCTTGCTTTCATTTTCCTTTCCCTTTTGTCACATTCCTTCTTTTTCTGCACGTTCCCCTTGCATTTCTTTACTTCCCTTGCCTTCCCCGCTTCCCTTCCATTCACTTTTTCTCTTCCTTTTTCTTTCTTTCTCTTGACGTTCCCATTCCTTTCCTTTCCCTTCCTTCCTTTTCCTTACCCTTCCTTTCCCTCCTTCTCCATTTCCTTTCCTTTTATTCCTTTCTCTTTCCCCTGCCTTTCCTTTCCGTTCCCCTTACCTGCTCTTTTTTTCCCATCCTTTCCCCGTCTCCTTCCTTCCCTTTCCTTCCTTTTTTCCCCTTCCTTACCCTTCACTTCCTTACCTTCCCACCCCTTGCCTTACCCTTCCTTTCCCTTGCATTCTCTTCTCTTTTCTTTACTTCCCTTCCTTTCCATTTCCCTTTGTTTAGACGCCCTTTCTATCCTTTACCCTTCCTCTTCCCTTATGTCCCTGTCTTTTCCTTTCCATTCCTTTCCCATTCCCCTTACTTTCCCCTTCCCTTTCATTCCCTTTTCCTTCCTTTTCTCAAACATTGCTATCCCAATGCAAGGGAGGGTAAGGAAATAGGGAGAGGAGAAGAAGAGAAGTTAGGGAAGCGAAGGTTGGGAAAGGAAGTGGTGGGAAGGGGAGGGAAAGGATGGGATAGAAAGGAAAAGAAAGGTTTGAAAAGGAAAGCGGAAATGAAGGAAAAAAGGAAGGGAATGGAAAAGAAAGAAATGGATGGGAAAGGAAGAGAAGGGGAAAGGAAACAAAAAGATGGGGAAGGGAAAGGGGGACAAAAGGCAGAAAAAGGAGGAAAGGGTAAGGAACAGAAAGACGGGGAAGGGTAAATAGGGGAAGGCAAGGAAAGGGAAGAAAAGAGGAGTGAAGGAAGGGAAAATAAGAGAAGGCTAATTTGATTTCTGTTTTTCTTTCCCCTTAGATTCATTTCCCTTCCCTTCCCTTTGATTTTCTTTGCTCTGCCTCCCCTTCCTTTCATTCCCCTTTCCTTTCATAGCTTTTACTTTCCCTTTGCTTCATTTCCTGTCCCTTCCCTTTTTCAATTTCCTTCCTTTCCCTTTTTTCCCTTTCCTTTGTTTACATTCCTCCCTTTCCCTTGCATTTCCATTATCTTGCCTTCTTTGTTTTCCTTGCTTCGCTTCCCTTCTGCCCCCTTTCTCTCCCTTCCCTTCCTTACCCTTCCTTTTATTTCCTCTGGATCCCCTTATCTTTCATTCCCTTCACTTTCCCATTCTTTTCCTTCCATTTCTCTCCCCTTCCTTTCCATGCCCTCCCTTATTTTTTTCCTTTCTTTCCTTACCCTCTCCTTCCCTCCTTTGTTTTCCTCCATTGCCCTTCCTGTCCATTACTTTCCCTTCCCTTAACTTTCTTTCCCATTCCCCTGTTTGCTTCCCTTTCTTTGCCTCCCCTTCCCTTTCTTTAGTTTTCCTTCCCTTCCACTCCCTTCTCCTCCTATCCCTTCCGTTTCTTCCCCTCCTCGTCTTTTCCTTTACCTTTTTTCTCTTCCCTTCCTTCCCTTTCTTTCCCTCCCCTTCATTTCCCTTACATTGCTTTCCCAAGACAAAGGAAGGCAAGCGAAAAAAGGTAAAGGAAAACAACAGAAGTGAAATTAAAGGAAAGGAGGGGATAGGATGGGAGGGGGGATGGAATGAGAAGGGAAAATATAGAAGTGGAACGGAAGGGAAGGGATAGCGATAGAAGGTGAATGGGAGGGAAAGGAAGGGTAATCAAGGGAAAGAAACTTAAAAGAAAGGAAAGGAAAGGAAAGGAAGGGAAATGAAGTGAAACAAATGGAAGGAACAGGAAAGGAATGGAAACAAGGGAATGGCAGGAAAGGAAAAGAAGGAAAGGGAAAGGAAAGGAAGGGAAGTGAAATTAAGGAGAAGGGAAAGAAATGGAGCAAGAGGAAGTAAAGGGAAAGGAAAGGTAGAGAAAGGAACGAAGGAAAGGGAAAGAGGACAAGGGAACAGGAAGAGAAATGAAGGTAAGGGGAACAGAGGGAAATAAAATGAAACAGAGAAGAGGAAGTAAAATGAAAGAAAGGGAAGGGGAGGGAAAAGAAGAGAAATGGTGGGAAGGGATGGATAGGAAGAGAAGGAGGGGGAAAGGGAAGGAAAGAGAAAGAAGGTAGAGGAAGTGAAGGAAGGGGAATGGGAAAAGGAGGTAAGAGAAGTGGAAAAAAGTGAAGGGAAGGAAAGTGAAGGGAAAGGATGAGAAGGGGAGAGAAAGGAAGGGAGGGAGAAAAGAAGGGAAGGGTAAGACAACAGAAGACGAATGGAAAGGGAGGGAAGAAAGGGGAAACAATGAGGAAACGGAAGGGGCAGGAAAGGGAAGAGAAAAGAATGAGACATAAGGAATGGAGGGGGATTGAAAGGAAGGGGAGGGATAAGAAAGGGAAATGGAAATGAAAATGGAAACGGAAAGAAGGTAAAACAAAAGGAACAAATCAAAGGGAAAGGAAGGGAGATGAAAGGGAATGGAAGGAGGCAAAGGAGAGGGAAAGGGAGAGGGAAACAGGAAGAAAGAAAACAAGTAAAAAAGAGCATAGGAAATGCAGAGAAGGAAAGGAAAAGAAAGGAAAAGAAAAGAAAGGAAAAGAAAAGAAAAAGGAGATTGAAGGGAATGGGATAAAAGGAATTGAAAGAGCAGTGGAGGGAAGGGGAAACAAAAAAAGAAAAGAGTAGGAACTTGAGTGAAAGAAAGGGGAGCAGAGAGCAGAGGACAGAAAGAAATAGGATAGAAGGAACCGGGTGAAGCAAATTAAAGAAAACTGAGGGAAGAGGGGGGGGGGATTGAATAGAAAGGGAGGAGAGGGGAAGAAAGGGCGAGAGAAGTAAAGGGGATGAATGAAGGAAATAAAGGGGAAAGTAGAAAAGAGAAGGAAGGAGAAGGGAAGAAATGGGAGGGAAGAAAAGGAGAGGACACAATTTGTTTGCACAGAGCTTCCTGGTGTAAATATAAAAGAATTCCCATGCGCAACAACATCCGTGTCAGACCCGCTCCTCCCCTCTAGCACTAATGTCCACTAATTTGCATTACTACTCTTTTCAAGAAGTGCTAATGTTAATGGTCAAATGTTCCAGTTCCTAAACTGTGTTTATTTAATCCAGTTTGCACACGGGGTGGTATGAAAGTCTTCCCTCCGTAGGACTGTACATCAAATACTGCAGCAGTCTGCCTTAAGTGCTTCCTTGTTCATGTCAAGAAATTGCTTGTGTGTTGCTTCTGAGGAAATATTGCCTTCGATGAGCGCACTAATAGAGATTTTTTTCATTCATTGTTCCCCCACCTCCCTTACACGCTGTGCCATTTTGTCCCAAAGTAGTATCAATTGGAGCAGGCAGCTGCTGAAATATATATATATATATATATCTGGTAAGAACTTCGTTTGTGCGGTGTGTTTATGTTTATTTCGAGTGTGTGTACTAATTCAAAGGACAACACCAGCTTTAGTCAGTCAAAAAACAAGACCATAAAAGACACAATGAGACCTAAAAAAGACATAATACAAGTCAGCAATAATTAAAAAATACATAAAATGTCAATGTGTGCAATAAAATTGCCAGCATGCACTCAATGAACCAATAAATATTAATTGTAAAGGATAAAATGCAGTATATACTACACCCCGAATAAAAATTTAAAAAGGATGTCAGCAGCTAGTCAACTATGAAGTAAAAAGAGAAACTTCAAATCATTAGGTTCCTCTCCTTACTGCTGCGACTACAAAACAGGGCGCTCAAATTACATCTGAACCGCTACGGAATCAACGAGGTAGACGCCGATGGGGAAGAGAGAAGAAATACTTTTCCCTTATGCTGTTAAGGAGATTTAACTATGCCAATTGATTTACTCGCTTCATATATTTGAGATTCTTCACACTAAAGTAATCTCTGAATAGATTCTCTGTTGACCAAGGGGTCAAGAACTCATACCAGAATTAATTGTGTCCTGAAGATGGTCTCACAGATGTGTTTCAGCGAAGACCGAAACGTTAACGACGATTCCATACTCCTTAGGAATTGTTAACATTTATTTTCCTTTGAGTATTTGCTCCTATATATAGGACAGACTCCTTTTTCTTCGTGGAGATGGACATACACATTGAGAACAAAGATATTTCTCTTGTATTTAATGTATATATGTTCTGTTGTCAATGTGATTTCAGTTTTTGTCATTGTATTTCTTTGTACCCCTGTACATTAGTCTTGTGAATAATGATATTTGTGTTATTTTATGACTTTCTGAAATACATTTTGTGTAACATAACCCGGTTGCTGTAATTAATTTACTAACTTGGTCGAAAATAATGTTCGATTTGCTCCTTTGAGTGTTATCAGTTATCACTTTATAGAAACATCCTTTGAATCTTTTTAATTTTGTTCTTTAATAAATCCCTTGGGCAGCTTTACCTTACAGCGTCTATAAAACAGGCAACATAAAAACAGGTCTGATTAGAAGGAAGTAGCTGCAGATGTAATAATGCAGGTCAACCTTGGTTGAAGCCTTCCTCAGCCAAAAGGGGACGTATATATAGCTTCTGCCATTGCTTGTAAAAAGAGCAAAACATAGTAAAATGTAGAGTATCTTGTTTAGAAGGAGAATCACATTTACAAGAAGCATGATCAGAATCCCTGGTCCAACCCTCTGGGATAGCTAACAGTTGATGAACCATGTTGACCCTACAACGTGTTTAGTAAAAAGTGGTGAGTATTTGACTTGGCGATTACAGGGGGGGCGTAGCTTCGGGGGGGTGTTTGGGGTGTTACACCCCCTATAAATGTATTTTGTGATAAATAGTTGGGTACAAGTGCTTTCAGTCTGGTATGGTGAGGTGTCTCGGATTTCACCAGGAATTTTTACACAGAGACAAAAACGCACACTCTCTCTCTTTCTTTGTTTGGAAACAATTAAAAAAATGTTGGTTATTTCACAAAATGTGCTTTCTATCACGTTTTACCCCTAACAATCCACATTCTTCTCCCTTTCAACTTCCCCTTAAGCCCTTTCTCGTGCGCCCTGCTGTAAAGTAAATCACTACAAAAGGGGTGTATTTCACAAGTTTAATCTTCACTGGAACACCATTAGGAGGGTATACAGCAAAGCACCTTCACCTGCCCTCTTGCTCGGCCAGATCCATTCTAACCGTCCCCCAACTATCTAGAATTCCCTGTTACTAGGGAGAGGCACGAGCATTACATGTTTGAAAGAAAATATACATGTTTGAAAGGAATACACATATAGACATAACACCTGCTCATCGTATAATATATTTTAACATTATGTGCCTCTGTGAATGTTGGGAAATCTGAAGTCCCCCCTAATCTTACTGACCAAGCTACGCCCCTGGTCAATTAATATGTATGGTTCAATCAACAGGGTAAGTTTGTCATACTGTAAGATCTGTCACAGTTTTGGCCAATGCATGTGTCTCCCTCTCTGCATGTTTCTGGTTCAGAAAGGCCCTTTTAGATCAGGCTATATGGCCTTTGACAATGCTATTCAGGGAATCTAATAAATTGGGTCATCCCAGATCTTTAAAAGAGGTCCTTGCAAAGCTTAGCCAAGGAATTCTAAAGGCTTGTTCAAGCATAAGATAATCTCTTATGATGAGTTGGTTTATCTCAATTTCTGGTTTTAGCCAGACAGAAAGACATAAGTGAAATGAGGGCATCACCGGAATGTCTGAAACGCATCCTTGTCCCAATTCCTCATGAATTGCAAACGTAGCAGAGCACTGGGAAAGTGAAAACAATCTTCTCGGACACATATTTTAACAATTTGCAACGCAGGAGTGGTCACATAGCCCCAGACATCACCACAGAAGGATGCTAAGAAAACACATTTAGCCTGCTAGATTTTCAACATGGCCTCTATAGACTTATGTCCCAACCTAGAAACAAAGTCAAAGAAAGAAGCAATGCTTCTAGCAAAAATATGCCTTCTGGACAATAGGAGAGGAGGACAGCTGTTTGAGTAATCAAATAGCAACCCAAAAAAGTGGAACAATTCTACCCTACTCGTTCTGCTTCCTTTAATGCAGAAAGCTCTAGATTTAGTGGATTTGGGACCGACCAACGTAACATGGGATGTCTTGAGATTTGAACTCAGTTCTAGGCTAGCCATAAAGTTCACAAACATGTCAAGGATACGCTGCAGGCCTAACGCTGTCCTAGATAAAAGAACAGCATCATTCACATAGAGCAGAGCCGGAATGGGGCATCTGTCCACTAAAAGCATATCTGGACCTTGTGCAACCAAAACCCGTTCTAAATAATTAATAACATAGTGTAAGGAAATGCCTCTTTTTGTATGGTCACCCCCAAGTGTTTGGACTGATGCTGCTGGTTTTTTGACTCTGAAAGTGCACTGAGGCCTGCTAACCAGACCTCAATGCCCTGACCCTAAAGTGTATGTCGAATTGGCTATACCCAATTGGAAATGGCTAACCTACCTATAAGTCCCTAGTAAATGGTACCCTGGCACCCACGGCATGTAATTTAAAGGGATACCCCAGGGCTTGCAGCACTGATTATGCCACCCTGAAGGTTCCCCAAGTAAAACAAGTCCCCCAGGCTGCCACTGCAGACTGATAGAGCAGTCGTGCACTGCCAGCCCTGCTTCGTAATTGAAAGCAATGGCAAATCCACCATATCGTGACAAACAAATAAGATCTAAACAGGGGAAACCTGCTGGATCTGGAGGGTTGAGAGGGCCCTTCGAATGCGAAGGGGATGGAGGGATACGTCCTCCCGAGATAAATCAATTTAACAAAAGGTATCCCACCAGAGGTCATGGGGAGCCAGACAAGAGACCAACAACCGTGCCCGAGCGGATAATTAATCTAGTTGTGAATTTGACAAATGTAACATTGACACCTACAGAAATTGCAGTACTTAACAAAGGTCTGGGTTTTGTGCCAACTGCCAACATGGACAAATTCAAGATCAGATGCGAACTATATGAATTCTTTAGAAAAATACGGATCAAGATTTTCTTCCAACAAACACCTATGACTCCTATAATGGATGGTTACAGCACAATGTGGAACAAATCGGTGTTCAATCCACCGGTAAATACCATTCATCTGGAGGTAATGGCATTTGAAGACGCAGTGATCAGAGAAGCGGAGGGTTTGGACACGAGGTACCACGTCTTTCACAACCTTAGTACCATTGAAAAGAAAGCATTGGATTCCATCAGTGGTAGAATGGACTTGGTGATCAAACCGGCAGACAAAGGCGGAGCAATCGTCATACAAGACCTGAGCAGCTATATGGAAGCATGCCTCACACTATTTACTGACACAAGACATTACCTACCACTTCAAATGGATCCAACAAAAAGGTTACAGAGGAAAATCAAGCACCTGACAGAAGAAGCCCTACAAAATGGCTGGATAAACAAAAAAGAACAGGAACTCTTGCGCACACAGGAACCGAGAATACCTCAATTCTATACACTGCCCAAAATCCATAAAGGACGAACTCCACCTCCAGGCAGACCCATCGTCTCTCGGATTGGTTCACTTTTGGAACCATTGTCCCAGTACACAGACTGGTTCCTTCGCCCTTTGGTTACCAAGATTAGGTCATATATCAAAGACACAAAACATCTTCTGAACATCCTCAACGAAATGGATGTTGACCCAAATACGGAGACTCTGATATGCTTAGATGTAGAAGCTCTCTACATGAGCATCCCCCAAGAAGAGAGCCTACGAGTCATCGGTGGACTCTTACAAAATGAAGATTGGCCCTGGCAAGCCCCAATTTGCTGGTTTATGACATTAGCTCATATTCTTCCAGTTTAAAGACCAAGTATACCTACAACAACATGGGACTTCCGTGGGCAGTACATTTGCCCCGAGTATAGCTTGTCTTTACATGAGCTGGTTTGAAGAAGAGCATATTTGGAACAACAATCTTTACCTTAATGAAATCCGCTTATGGAAAAGATACATCGACGACATCTTGATAATCTGGCACGGCACTAACGATACCATGGAAACCTTTAAAGAATGGCTAGACCAAGTCAACCCGTACCTACGTTTCATTATGACCAGCAACAAAGAGAAAATCTCCTTCTTTGATATAAACAGCCTGGCAAAAGGTGGAAAACTGGCAAGCACCCTTTACACAAAGCCAACTGACCGCAATAGCTTATTGCATTTCAACAGTGCCCACCCACGGTCACTAAGTCCCGATAGGACAGTTCCTCCGCATCAGGAGAAACTGTTCCGACCTACCAGACTTCAAGGAGGAATCAAAGAAGCTCACGGAAAAACTCAAAGAGAAGAAATACCCCGCAAAGATCATTAAACAAGTGCAGAAAAGAGCACGGAACACACCACGAGCAGCATTATTTGACACCAATATAAAGCCAGAGACTGATTCTCTGATATGCGTTACTACATATAATTCCTGTTCCAACGCAGTCAAGAGAATAATTTAAAAAAACTGGAGAATCCTTACATCAAACAAACTTACCTACAAGCCCCCACTTTTCTTCTTTAGAAAAAATAAGAGCATCAGGGACTTGTTGGTTCATAGCGACATGAGAAAACCTCAACCTGAACAGCAACTGACTCCTTGGAACCAACCGTGTGTCATGGGACATTACCCCTGTGGCTCATGTACGGTTTGTGCACTCCCCAGACAATCTAAATACATCGACCTGAGACTCCCTACCCCATGGGAACAAAGACAACATACAAATTGCAATAAGAATAACGTAATATATACCATCACGTGCCCCTGTAACCTTCGGTATATAGGGATGACAACAAGAAAAATCAAAATCAGAAGCAATTAACACATGAGCACTATACGGTGCAAGAGAACCTCCACTAAATTGACAACACACTTCCTGGAGAAAGGACATTCTGACATGGACGATAATAGAAAGAATGGACAATACCAGGGCCCTAACAAAGAAACTACTGACCAAGGAACAACGCTGGGTGTATAAGCTAGAGACACACAAATCGGGATTGAATGACGAAATTCCATGGGGACAACTGAGATACTAACTATTGTAAGCCTCGGGAGACATATCTTAATCTCTACATATGCAATACTGATTAAATAGACTATCAGGCTAAGTAGGGAATCATTCACGAGTAGTATTTCAACCGGAGTACACCGCTTCTGAATATACCGGCGGAATTAGTTTAACATAATAGAACTCACCCATGTAGGGTTCTACCCAACAAGACCTATGTAGGCATATATTTCTCCTAATATACCTATAGGATGTATTTCACCTATGACCACATCGTTCACGTGACTTAACTTATTTGCATCCTATAGTTCTTGAAGCCACGCTCTTAGCATTCTGTTAAAAAACAGATTTCTTCTAATATACCTATAGGATGTATTTCACTTATGACCGCATTGTTCACGTGACTTTACTTATCCACATCCTATAGTACTTGAAGCCACACTCTTAGCATTCTGTTAAAATACCAATGGTAATTGAGAAATAGTGAGGCTTTTTGGTGGCGGCTAGATGTCCTCACTACCATAATACCTGAGGTAATGATTAAAACCATAAAACATCGCTCTGATTTTTAAATAAAGTTGTGTTATACAACATAATTCCACTTCCTTTGAGTTCCATTCGGAGGCCCCTTAGACATCTAACTATATTTCCCATCAAACAATGGGTTCCTTTGTAGTCCGGCGTTACGTATAATGCTGGTCACACCGCCCACTGATCACGTGTTGCGGAACAGACCAGCTTTTACTGACCAACGCTGCTACTTAAACACCGGTGCCTCCCGGCTCCTTCCCATCGAAAGCCAGGAGGCATGGAGGGCAGCTTAGGCTATTTGCCGGGGCTTATCCCTTGACGAAGTAAGTGGTACGACCGGACTCTGCCGGTCTGATTGATAAGGGGTCGCTCGCAATGTACGAGGTAAGATCTTTACTGGCAATCCTGTTCTAATCACTGCCGCTTTACTTTCTCTCCACTAACTTTGCTGACAGTGTGTGACTATAGGGAGCCCTACCCTCACTCTTGAGGCACTTGAACACGATAAATTTGGGTGAGTATAGCGGCACACAACCCCCGGCGCCATTACTATATTCTATGTGTGTTACGCAGAAAATCTATTCTAAATGTGTATTTTAATACGTTATGGTGTGCGCTTCATTCTGGGAGTTGTGTTGATTTCCTTACTTCGCATAAAATGCATGGTAATGCAATATTGAACTAAAATTACTGGGGTAATTAATATATTGCTCCAGAACAGAAGACCTACACAACTCGTGTGGCTGAATAAATGGAGTCAAGATAAGAAGTACATGTTTATCGTTACTATGAAGGATATACACATGTGATTTGAATGATTGTCTGCAATAGAGACATCTTTTTAAACCTGCATGCAGTGGGATGTGCATGCTTCCTTAACAAGCATTTGCAATGCAATAGGTCTCGCATTATATACAAGCCATAGTTGCTGCTTATTTATCTTATGCAACCAACAACCATTGACAAAGCCAATAGTCCTGACTTGTTGTAGGTATGATGTTACTTGTTGTATCATATCTGCATGCAATGACAAACAGCAAAATACAAGTCCGGCGGCACACAATGCTAAGCACAGATTTTTAGCTTACGTGTTTTTAAACCACGCCCTTAATTACATTGCCCACGCCCCTTTGAGCCCCCCCCCCCCCAGTTTTTTCATCCCACTTAAAGCCCTGCAAACCGGTATCTATCACTGCTGCTCTGTGCGTGTGGGAGCCGCAGGTTTGTGATAGCAGCTGGCTGTAGGTGTACTGATCTCTGCCCAGGCTTTGGATGTGCTTGGGTTCACGCACACTGTGCCTGAGTGCAAGCACTATACAAAAGTCAAATCTGTTGGCATAGTGAGTTTGTCGTTACAGACCAGTCAGCATCTTGGCCACATGGGGCCGTTTGCTACATGGCCTCCGTTGTGGAAAGCAGCAGACAATGGTGCAGCGGCTATACCAGTGGCCAGTCAGTGAATGCCACCAGGTGAGGCAACGGGTGTCACACAAGTAGATTAAAATATTGTATCTACAGGCAGACATGGCGATCTTAAGCCATTAACACAATGCTTCTCTACGGCACGTGCCATCACATGGGGATGCAGAGTCCGCCACGAAGGGCAATGTCTCTTGGCCTTGTATCATTCCCTTTATAACATGTCAGCTCGCCAAGCACTAAACTCTTTTAAGAATGGTTTCGCAGCACTACAAACCGCGACCTTCCAGAGGCCGCGCACACTTTAGCCCCATCATTCATCCATCCTTCACTGTGACCTTCACACAGAACGACTAAGCAGGCACACTAACTCGCTGAGCTATATTTGAACCGCACCCATAAACTTGCAGGTACATACACTTATGCAGGTGCATTAACCCCGAGTGTCCTTACCGCCTTGAAATTACGCCTATAGTATCCGTTCCCTGGCACCGGCTTAATTCACGGAGTTGGGAGCCCAGCTCGATTGACTTAAAGCTGCATAGATACAGCATATGCTCATCGCACAGGCTACGCCACCATCGTTCCTACTGGCCACGTTTAGGAACACCCCGCCCACACCTTCACGTGCCAGGAAAAAATACCAATGGAACGCTGGGAGTTGTGGTCTTGGGAGGAAAATAGTTGAATAGCGGGTGGAGATCACAATAAAATCATATGTGTAGGGGGTTCCTGTAGCGATGTGTTTATGCCACAAAGTTCTGGTTAAAACCTTACACAATAGATCAATGGCTTAATGCATGATCGGTGTATATTATTAGTAAATCACAAACTGAACAAGTTAATTTGGGAAGGTGTTAGTGCACTTGGTGCAGGTATTTGTGTGCAATTTGCAAGTCGCAATCCCAGCAAGTTATATAAGGGATTTGGGGGGGGTTTGCGGTGTCATGCAACCATGAATGAGAATGAAGGAAGGGGGGGGGGTCGGAAGGGGCGGTTGTGTGTGTGCCCGTTCAACCCCAGTAAGTTGGTATAGGGGGTTAAACCACTGCTGCAGAATAGTTGTGTAAGAAGCGCAGAAAAGAAAAGGTTTGTTTTATACCGAAAAGAAACCAACGATTTCCCAGAACCACAACCACGTCTCCTTTCCTTGTTTCCTTCTCTCGTAAACTACACACTGTGTTTAGATTAAGGTTGAAGGACTACTTGTAGAAACAAGCATTTGCAATGCAATAGGACTCGCATTTACGCGAGACCTATTGCATTGCAAATAGGAGTGCGGGCGGGGGGCGAGAAGGCATTAACAACGGAAGTGCGGGTGTGGTGGGGAGGAGGGTATGGGAAGAAAATAGTGCTCACAATCTAAATAACACATACCATGCAACACTCGAAGTAAAGGGGCCAGTAGCCATGGAAGGATACAAATGACGACATGGCCATCATAAGGAGGGCCTAACAGCCTATAAACCAATCGGAAGGCAGCATTTAGAAAGGACAAAGACACAAGCCAATGAAAAAGATGGGCGGGGGAGTGGGCGGAGCTTCCGCTCCCTACTCCATTACTGCATGCCTCACAGAGCGAGCAGCGCATCCGCGCTGCCGCTATAGGCTCAACCTAAAAACCACAGTTAATATACGTATCTTCAATCTGCACAAATGTCATCTGTGAGTTTAACATTACACCTGCTGTGAATTCTTCTATTGCAGGTGATTCGACGCAACGACAACTGACGGGCAAGTACCAACACTGCCCCTTTTACAAATGCGTGGCATTATTCTGCCAGCTGTTAATTTGACCAATTTACCAGGGAGGTATTGTTCTGATATCCTGATGAAAGCCCCGGACCTTGTTAAGCCTGAAACATGTTGGTCTAAAAAATAGGGTCATAGGACCATAACAGTCAATCAATCAGGGGGAATTGTAAGCACGCTACTCACCCGTGAGGGTCTCAAGGTGCTGGGGTGGGGGGGTAAGCTACTCCGTTCAGTCGAATAGCCAGGTCTTGAGCGTCTTCCTGAAGATGTTCAGGGAGGGGGCGCGTCTGATGTTGAGCAGGCGCTCGTTCCAGGTCTTGGCTGCGATGTAGGAGAAGGTTCTTCCACCTGTTCTGGCTCTGCGGATGCGCAGGTTTTCGGTGAGGGCGAGGTCGGCGGATCGGAGGTTTCTCTTGGGTACGTGGAAGGAGATTCTCTCGTTGAGGTATTGGGGTCCGGTGTTGTGGATGCATTTGTAGGCGTGGATGAGTATCTTGAAAGTGACTCTCTTCTCAACGGGGAGCCAGTGGAGGTTCCGTAGGTGTTGGGTGGTGTGCTCATGTCGAGGAATATCGAGGACGAGTCTGGCTGCGGTGTTCTGTATGGTCTGGAGCTTGCGGAGCAGAGACTTGTTGATCCCGGCGTCGAGGGTGTTTCCGTAGTCCAGTCTTCTGGTTATGAGTGCGTGGGTGAGGGCCTTCCTTGATTCGGGGGGATCCACTTGAAGGTTTTTCAGAGGATTCAGAGGGTGTTGAAGCAGCTGGAGGCGATGGCGTTGACCTGTCGGGTCATGGAGAGGGAGGAGTTGAGTACGATGGCGGGGTTTCGGGCGTGGTTCGTGGGTGTGGGGGGGCTGCCGAGGGCTGTAGGCCACCAGGTGTTGTCCCATGCCGAGGGGGAGGGTCCGAGGACGAGGACTTCTGTCTTCTCCGAGTTGAGCTTCAGGCAGTTTCTGCTCATCCAGGGTATCGACGTCCTTCATTCCTTCCTGGAAGTTGAGTTTGGTGGTGATTGAGTCCTTGGTGAGGGAGAGGATGAGCTGGGTGTCGGCGTAGGGTACTATGCTCAGTCCGTGCTGTCCGACGATGGCAGCGAGGGGGGCCATGTAGATGTTGAAAAGCGTGGGGCTGAGTGATGATCCTTGGGGCACTCCGCAGTTGATTTCCGTGGGTTCGGAGAGGAAAGGTGGTAGTCTGATTCTTTGGGTTCTGGCGGTGAGGAACGAGCAGATCCAGTCAGGGCGGTTCCTTGTATACCTGCGTCGTGGAGTCTGGCGGTGAGTGTGCGGTGGGAGATGGTGTTGAACGCTGCACAGAGGTCGAGTAGGATCAGGGCCGCGGTGTGTCCTTGGTTGAGGAGGGTGCGAATGTCGTCTGTGGCGGCGAGTAGGGCGGTTTCGGTGCTGAGGTTGCTGCAGAATCCGGATTGGGAGGGGTCAAGGGTGGAGTTTTCTTCGATGAATTTGGTTAGTTGTGCATTGACGGTCTTCTCTGTGACTTTGGCCGCGAAGGGGAGAAGGGAGATGGGTTGGTAGTTCTTGAGGTCGGTGGGGTCTGCTGAGGGCTTCTTGAGCAGGGGTCTGACTTCTGCGCGTTTCCAGTCGTCGGGAAAGATGCCGGTCTTGAAGGTGGTGTTGATGGTGTGTCGTAGTTCGGGAGCGATGGCGGTGGCGGCTCTGTGGAAAATGTGCGGGGGCAGGGGTCCGTGGGGGCCCCTGAGTAGATGCCTTTCATGGTCGAAGTGGTGTCTTCGGTGGTGACTGGGGTCCAGGAGGAGATGGTGGGCTGGATGGCGTTGCTGGAGCAGGAAGTGGTTTCGGAGTTGGGTGTCTGGTCGTTGAAGTTGTCGTAGAGTACCTTGATTTTTAGATGGAAGTAGGATCCGAGCTTGTCGCAGAGGTCCTGGGAAGGGGTGATGTCCGTGGTTTCGCTGGGGGGCTTGGTGAATTACTGAATGACCCTGAAGAGTTGCTTGGAGTTGCCGGCGTTGGCGAGGATCTTGTTTTGGATGAAGGTCCTTTTGGTGGATCTGATGCGTTGGTGTATTCCGTCATGGCATTTTTGTAGGTGGTGTGATCTTCTGGCGTTTTGCTGTTTCTCCAGTTCTTCTCAAGACGTCTGCAGGTGCGTCTGGATTCTTGGAGGTCGGCGATGAACCAGGTGGCTTTCCTGGGGCGTTGTCTGTCGGGGTTGCGTAGTGGTGCAAGCTTGTCTGCGCAGCTGGAGATCCATCTGTGTAGTCCTTTGGCTGCGAGGTTGGCGTCGGTCGACATGGTGGGGGCGTCGCAGTTGAGGATGGAGTTGAGTTGTTCCTCAGTGACTTTGCTCCAGTTCCTTCGTGGGGGGCGCGGTGCAGGTTTGGGCGGCCTGGGTTTGTCGACCTGGATGTGTACCCAGTGGTGGTCTGTCCAAGGGGGTTGCGTGGTGTGGCTGAAGTGGATGTAATCTCCTGTGAAGATGGGGTCAAGGGTGTGTCCTGCCTTGTGGGTGGGCGTGGTGACGAGCTGTTTCAGTCCGATGCTGGCGAGGTTGTCTAGGAGGGCGGCGGAGTTGGGGTCGCTGGGGTTGTCGAGGTGGAAGTTCAGGTCTCCGATGGGTATGTAGTCCATGGAGGTGATGGCGTGCGATGAGGTCGGCGATGGAAGTGGCGAACGAAGCGCGGGGTCCGGGGGTCTGTAGGCGAGGGTGCCGCAGAGTCAGGTTCTGGGGCTGGTCTGGATCTGGAAGTGAAAGTGTTCGGTGGTGAGGAAGGAGTCCTTCGTGGTGGAGAGTCAGAGGGAGCTCTTGTGTACGATGGCGAGTCCTCCTCCTGGGCGGTTGGGGCTGTCCTCCCTCTGGATCTTGTATCCGTCGGGGATGGTGGTGGCGATGTCGGGGGCGGAGGAGGTGTTGGTCCAGGTTTCTGTAAATAAGGCGACGTCTGGTGAGAGAGTATCGAGGAGGTCCCAGATCTCTACGGTGTGTCTGTGCAGGGAGCGCACGTTGAGGAGGATACACTTCAGGGCTTCGGTGTTGTTGGCGTTCGGTGCGGGGGCCGTGGGGGTGCAGTCAGCGGTGAAGGATTGGCGGCAGTGACGGCAGGAGAACTGGCCGTGGGTGGTGTTCGGCGTCGATCGCTGGCAGTTGTTGTTCCTTCCGGGGTTGATTGCGAGGAGGGCAGCGAAGTTGTAGCAGTGGGAGGTCGCAGTTCCTGGCGCTGGCCGCGGTCAGGTCGCGGACGGGCGCAGACGGGCTTGCCTTAGGCACGCTTTCGGCGCACCAGCGGAGCGCCCGCTGTGCGCAGCCGCCATTAAGTAGGGGAGGGGGAGGGAAGCGCAGCTGGGAGGCAGGAACCGGCAGGGGGGGAGGTTCCACGGGGGCAGCAGCGGCGGGAAAAGGGCACGGAGAGCAACGGGCACAGAAGGCAGAAAACGGCAAAAGAAAACACAGGCACAGGTACAATAGACAAGACAGGCACAATAACAAGACAGTGAAGAGGCTAGAAGGAAGACAGAAAAACGGGCACAGAAAGACAGAAAAACGCCACAGAGACAGACAGCAGTGGCCAGCAGAAGAGCAAGGCTCTCCCACTGGACCACCAGGGATGAGGCGCAGGCAGGAGCCTGCGGGTGGAGGGTCCACTTTACCCAAGAGTTATTATTTTAGTCTCCCCACCAGCCCCACTAATAAAGGGATACCTAGGAGAAGGTGAGGGATTTTAATCTCTAGTTAAGCCCCCTGGTCACCCATCTATTAAGTGCTCCCTGAAATACGGTTGAGCCCACCCTGACCTTTAGGTGTCAGGGTGAACCCGATGATGAAGCATGACACTACTAGAGTGTCTGAGGGTTATATATAAAAAAGGAATGTTTTCCTTCCCGCACCAGTCATGCGGAGCTAGCATACCCACGAGGGCTGACCAACCCCTCTACACCGTGACCAGTGCATTATAGGCAATAACCCCCATGACCTCTGGTGGGATACCTTTTGGTTAAATTAAAGCCACCATATCCCCTGGACATGTGTGTAAGTCACCGCTCTGGCAGGACTACAGAACCCTAAAGGCAGGGTGCAACATATGACCCAGACAGGGTATGTACTTTGCATGTCCTGACAGTAATACACGCAAAACTGCTGTTTTACTGTTGAAAGGCATGGTTGCCCAACTGAAGAGTACAGGGTAACATGCTGACCCCTCAGCTGTGGTAACTCCTGAACGGTGCAACCAAAGTAGGCACTCCAAGGTATCAAACAACTCATTACATTAAGCCCGACTTGAATCTCAAGTTGAAGTTAATGTAAGCTGTTGAAGTGTGCAGCTTTAGAAAGCTACCACTTTGAAACTCCTGTGCTTTCTGGGCACACATGGCGCCCTGCTCCATGAGACAGCTTTCTGCCCTCCCACAGAGACGTGCCTAAGATTCACAGGAAGGAAAACCATTAGTAATTTCAGGCCAGGGAGGTGTCACCTCCATCCTGCAGGACGCCACTTCAGTGTTAGCCCCAAAAGGCAGGCTTCAAAGGTGAAGCCGCCTTTGAAGGGCAGATGCGTAACATCAGGGAAGAGAGCTGCCCTGTTGTTAAGTTAGACAGGCTGGAACGGGAAGCAGAGAGGGGAAACCAGTTCCCAAACTTGTTTCCCTAGGGGCGTGTAGCCCTGAGGTAGCCACACCCAGGGGGTGGGCTAAGGAGGTCTGAACACCAAGAGAGGGGTCTCGCCATCTTGAAAGTGGGCAGAATGGGGCATCTTGGGATACTCAGATGACACACACTACAGGAAGTTGTCACCAGGTGGGAGGTTACCTGGTAGCCCATTGGCTACCAACTAAATCCTGAATTGAGGGCATGTTCTGAGCATAAAGGGGGCACCCCTGACTCCTAGACCTTGACGGACTTGGAAGAAGAAGCCTGAAGGAGGACTGACCTGCTGCACCAAGGGTCCAGCAAAGAGAGGCTGCACCAACGAGGACTGCACCTGCTGCACCTGGTAGCTAGCGAAGAGAGGAACTGTGCCTGCAATGTCCTGCTCAGGGAGAAGCTGTCCCCGGAGCCCAGTTAATCCAAGATAGCTCCAACGGCCAGCTGACTGGCCTCCTGTTTGCAGCACTGGAACACAACAGCAGAAGAAGCCTGCTGGGGCAAGCTGGTAGCTGAAAGTCTTCAAGTCACTACGTCCGCTACAGTGCAGCACCATGGACCAAGACCTGAGGTACAGAGCTGCATCCAAGTTCTTTGAGCCCAGGAGTGCTATCGTAGAGTTTAAGGGACCCTCAGAAGGAAAGTTATCGACCCAGGAACGATTGGCCTGTGACCGCGCAACAGGCGACTGGTAGTGCCTTGGTGACTGGACTTCAGCCAGCCCGGAGAGGACATCATAGGACGCCGCCCCTGCAACCATGACCCCCTCATCATCTTTGAGGACTGAGGAATCCCTGCAGAAAGACCCCTGTCAACTGCATCACACCCACAGCATCCTTTGAGCATCTCTAATATCCTTCATCCCTTGCATCAGGACCACTCCATAGGAATCCATTGCAACACGGATAAAGTGCCTGGAATTGCTGAAGGACTGCTTCTTCTGTGAAGGTAACTGTTCTTGAGGGCCTTGTTAGTCCCCCAAACTAGCTCCCTGCCAGAGTTGGACACCCCAAGTACTTCTAACCAACCACATTGACACTTACCCAAGTTTTTTTTTTTAACTGTTTCTAAGTGTCCAATTAGTTGACTTTGCCAAGGCTTGTATACAGTTGAGTGAAATTGCATGGATTTATTATTGGTTGTAAAATCTATATCTTTGGAAACCACTGGTGGATCTTTTCCATTCTAGTGTCTAAAATCTTATCGAAATACAGTTCATTTTTATAAATTGGGGTTGGATTCCTTGAGGTCCGTGTCAATTTCTTCTTCAATTGTTCTGGTGCTGTTTAAATGCTTAACACGTCTTCCTCTGTGTAAGCCTTGCTGCTAAGTGCCACTGCAACCCAGGGTTGAGCTGAGGGTTTTATAGACATAGGCTACTGGACCTAAAGGGGTTGGTAAGTGTATTACACAGTGAGGTTGCACAATCACACCATATAATACACCCCATTTCCTCACACAGAATATACAGAAAAGGTGCCAGAATGCAACCCTGACGAACACTATGTTTTAAGAGGAAATGGTCTGTACATTAGCCACCCACTCCTTACCTCACAACAGATGTCAGATTCTGATGTAGGTCCAGCAAAAGTGTTAGACTCAATTCCCATGTCACTCATTATGACCCAAAGTTCATCCCAATTGGCTCTATCAAAGACCGAGCTGAGATCCATGAACGCCAAGAGCATGGATCTCTGCTCAGCCATGGTGCATATAGAGATAATCAAATGTAGATTTAGGCATTGATCTACAGTGCCATGGCCGGGTCTAAAACCATACTGAACATCTGATAGCATATGAGGATCATCAACCCATGTCATCAGCCTCAAAACGATCTGTCCTATAATCTTTATGACAGAATCAATTAGTGAGATGGTCCGGTAAGAACAAAGGTCATCTTTAGCTCCCTTCTTGAAGACAGTCAACGACTGAGACCATGAAAGTGTGTGTACTAATTGTAAGTGTGTACTGAATGTGAATGTTCAGTGTGTTCATGTTTATTCTGATGGTTTGTACTATGTAGGTGTGTGTATTGTGTGTGGATGGTCAGTGCGCAGTGTGCTCATGTTTATTCCGATGGCTTGTACTATGTATGTGTGTGTACTGAGTGTGAATGTTCAGTGTGTTCATGTGTATTCCGATGGTTTGTACTATGTATGTGTGTAACTAGTGTGAATATTCAGTGTGTTCATGTTTATTCCGAGTGTTTGTATACTAAGTGTAAATATGTACTGAATGTGGATGTGCAGTATGTTCAAGTTTATTCCGAGTGTGTGAGTATTCAGTGTAAGTGTGCACTGAGCGTGGATGTTCAGTGTGTAGTGTCTTCATGTTTATTGTGATGGTTTGTACTGTGTGTGTGTACAGAGCGGAAATGTGCAGTGTGTTCATGTTTATTCGGATGGTTTGTTCGATGTACTATGTATGGGTGTGTAACGAGTGTGGAGTTTCAATGTGTTCATGTTTTTTCGAAGTGTGTTTGTATACTCAGAGTACGTATGTACAGAGTGTGGATGTTCAGAGTGTAGTGTGTATATGTTTATTCCGATGGTTTGTACTATGTATGCGTATGTACTGGGTGTATATGTTCAGTGTGTAGTGTGCTCATGTTTATTCTGAGTGTGTGTGTACTAAGTGTTAGTGTGTAGTGAGTTTAGATGTTCAGTGTGTTCATGTTTGTTCCAAGAGTGTGTGTGTACAATGTCTAAGTGTGTACTGGTAATGGATGTTCAGTGTGCAGTGAGTTCATGTTTATTTTGAGTGTGTGTGTACTAAGTGTAGATGTGTACTGAGTGTGGATCTTCTACCCGGGAGGATCCACAAAATTATGAGCTGATGGCGGAATTGCTGCTGCTTGTGAAACTTTTGTTGCTTACCCGACATACATGCAGGGGGTACGTGTCACAAACATGTGGGACAGATGACCAGCTGCATGCACACAGACCACATTGGCAGCTTATATTCAAGTAGAGGATAGGCTGCATTTATGAAGGAAGGGCCCTGCCACTCTACAGACTGGTACTGGCTGCAGACAGGTAAGGAGTCAGTCACGGTCTGAAAACAGGGGTGGGAAACTGGCCACAAAAATGCAATGAGGTCCACTTGCTGCAGACATGCAAGAGGCCACTGTAAACTAGCATTCTGTTGGTCAGTGGCTGCAGATATGCAGGTGTGGGGGTCACTGGTTGCAAACTTGTGGGGTCTGTCAGTGGTGGATGACAGGTAGGTGTGACTGACTGCAAACATCCTGAGAGAGGTTCACTGTCTCTAAACATACATATGGTGAAACACGTGCTGCAGTCATGTTTAGAAGGTCAGTGGTTGCAGACATTCCAGGGTCGTAAATAACTGGCTTCAGATAGGGATAAAAGGGAGGCGTAGGGGTACTGGACCCAAACACGTTTGTGGAGATGTTTCGTGGGTACAGGCCTGCATGTGGGGGGCCACAGGCTGCAATCATGCAGCATACGTGTGTGTGAAGTTCATGGACTGCTACAGATTCCAATGTCAGTGGTTGGAATCATGCAGGGAGTGAGGGAGTAACTGGCTGCAGACATGCAGAGGATCCATGTGAAGCTGTGAACACGTGCAGGGTAGTCTCTAACCCTGCCAAGTGCAACACATCTCATGTTAGACTAACTCATTTCCAGTAATGTCCCTGTATCACCACAATACCTCAGATTGCCACAGAAATAATTGCACTTGGAAAAAGATTGCTCAGCCGATTCAACTAAGTTGGGCATTAATTTATGCCCTGCAGTGCCTCGCGGCTCTCTTCCTCTGTGAATACATGGCTGATCAGCACAGTCAATTTATTGGTGAGTGACGGGCGATCTCTGGGTTAAAGCTTCGCTCAGCCCTAAATGTTGCTCTAGTCACAGCTGTGGCTGGTTTTAATGGGCGTGAGGGGCGTCGACCCACTAGACCTTTCCCCGAGAAAGAAACAAAGGATTAGGAACACTGAGCAGCTGAAAATAAATTTCACTTGCTGCTCAACAACATAGTTATCTGAATCTGTGTTTTTTTCAGGGGGACGAGGAGGGGGGGGTTTGCTCGAGCCCTGTGGAGAGGCCTACTGCGCAGTGTGCATGTATTGGGCAACCAATAGTCTCCCGCTGATGCCGACTGAATTGAAAGACACGTACTGGGCAATACGCCCCCGACATATGAGAACAGGACCACGACACGACGAGCATTCCGAACGGGACAACACCTTGTCCTGTCAGACCTGATCACACCCTGAGGAAGCCCCAGGCCAGATGGCCATGTAAAGGGGGTGAAACACGTGTTGGCTGTCACCGCTCTCCATCTATCTGACTCTGAGTTTTGGACAAGAGTCATAATACACAAATATCTCTACAAGCAATTTTGTATTGGAATTTTTTCTGCACTGAATGACAACTCCTAACTTGTCCTGACCAACCTAGAAACAATAGTCTCCCTCACCCTCAAGGCATTTGCCAGGACAGTGACAACACAACAGTGGGTGTGGTTGAATTCATTGCCGGGAATGCAATTCCTTTTACCACTACTAACCAGCGCTAACCAGCACTAAAGTGCTTATGCCCTCTTCCTAAAACATGGTAAAATTGACCTACACCTAATTGGCACACTTAATTTACTTATAAGTCCCTATTGAATGATACTAAATGTACCCAGAGCTATAAACTAAATTCTACTAGTGGGCATGTAGCGCTCATTGTGCCACCCACTACAGTAGCACTTTAAAACCTGTCTAAGCCTGCCACTGCGTCCTGTAGTGCAGTTTTAAATGGCCACTCCTATTTGGCAAAATAAACCTTTTGCCAGGCCTTAATCTTCCCTTTTAAAAATTATAAGGTGTCCCTTATGAGGCTCTAAAAGCTCCTAAGGCAGGGTGCATGGTATTTAAAAAGTAGGACATGTGGGCTTAAGATTTACATGTCCAGGCAGTGAAAAACTCTTAAGTTGTTTTTCACTTTTGTAAGGTATATCTCTCCCATAGGCTAACACTGGGTTACCAACTTCAGATTAGGAGCAGATACATAAGTCATGTTTGCACTCAAATTAATTCTATTTTAAAATCCTCTTTAATGGTAAAGTTGGATTTTAAGTTACAAATCTAAAAATGCCACTTTTAGAAAGTTGGCATTTTTGTGCCCAAATCAACTGTGGCTTTCTGCCAGTATCCTGGATCACATGACTGTAGTTGTCTCACCTGTAATGAGTTGTTGATTCCTTCCAGACATGGGGACAAAAGAGGCTTAAGTGTGGACGTAATGGGGCATCCTGACAGAATGACTGGAGAGGGGCTATACTCAGCCCTACTTACACTTCAAAGGACCTTGCCTACAGCACACTCAAAGGAACTGGCACCAGGCCTGCCCTGCTTTTACCACTTTATACAGTTGGGAGCCAAATTCAGGATGGACAAGGGAACTGGCCAGAACCAGTTTGGGAGTGGGCCAGGGGTTGCCCCCACACAAAGGCTGGCACTGGGGATAAAAGGTGGCACCCTCAGACCTACTTCAGATCACTCCTGGACCTGTGGAAGATTCAGAAGAACTGTTCTATTGTTAGAAGGACTCCCTTGCCGACCTGCTGTCTGAGGAAGGAAGACTTGACCTGCTCCATTGAACCCAGGACCACTACAGTGACTCCAAAGGCTAGCTGGCTAGCCTCCTGTGTGAGCTACAGGGACACAACAAGCTTCCAGAGCTCTCACTGCAACTGCCCAGCTGACCTGCCCCAACTGGACCTGCCCGAGTCCTTTTGCTAGCCTCTGCTGCAGTGGGTCCTGGCCCCTTAGGTGACATCAGTGGGAGGTCCTCCTTAAGAAAAAGGCAAAAATCCTTAAGTCTGGACTCCTCATAACCGAGAACACTGCCAATGCGTAGTTCTGGTGAGACCAGCTCCTTGAGCCAATGGTGACCATCGACGACGACCAGCAGTGCAAGACCAGCACTTACCTCCGACAGCGACAGTCTGCGATGATCCACCAAAGCGAAGATTCAGCGACAACCGACTCTAAATGCTATAGCAATGGCTGTCTGCAACGCTCGACCTGCGTTTCCCGTGGAAGCCTCCTCCTTGCAAGCTCCTCCAAAGCGAATGGAACTCTTCACGCCTGACTTGAGAAGGTGACTCCTCAGCAGGATGAACCTTGTCCCTATATCTGACTTGCGCGCCATCGCGGGTGGCCTGAACTTGTGACATTTCCCGGGTGTAGCGCAACCAGATAACCGCAGTTAGCACTTTCTGCTTCTTTGCACTATTTTCACCAAAAGCATTAAAAAATATATCTCTGGTTTTACTGATTGGGTTTTGTTAGTTTTGGTGTCGTTATATTTACTAACATTTACTTCACCTTTCTAAAATGGTTTGGGATTTTTCGTGTGCTGTGTTTTCACTTTATTAATGTTTGTGTGCTGTATAAATACTTTACACATTGCCCTTAAGTTAAGCCTGACTGCATTTGTGCTACGCTACCAGAGGGTTAAATACAGGTTAATTTAGTGCCCTTTTGTTGTTCAGCCTGACAAGGACTGTGTTTATTATTTGAGTGGGGCTTCCACCCCTCTCAACTAATAATCCATTTTTTACAGAAACATTTTCCAGCTGACAGAAAGCTTCATAGTTTCCACAATCAAGACAGTCAAATCAATATTTTGAGAAAGAGGAGATATAAATATGCTCTCACCTAAGGGGGGAAAGCCATGCAATTAAGAGATGATGTGGCGCTATGGCCAGAGTTCTAACTTTGTAATTGGGGAAACAGTTACAAGGCTCGGCGTCGGCTCAACATCCTGTCGTTTTGGGCAAATCACTAAGGGCGCTGGTTGTAGTCCCTGCTCTAGGGAAGAGGTGGCAAGGGACTTACAAGTTCTATAAAACAAAACACCAGGAAGCCCGGGCTTAGGGTGGGAGGCTTTGTCACGCCAACTTAGTTTTATTGTTGCAACAAGGATAGTTCCTGTCCTCCAGTTGCGTCCAAAAGGGAAAAAGAAGAAAGTAGAACACAAATATCGGGTCAGTCCCGGTTGAGTGGACAAAAAGGGGTAGCACAAGAGTCTCTGGGGTCCCAATTCCTGCGGAGAGAGCCTTCTCGTCAGGTCCCCTTCAGGTGGGTTGTCTCTCAGGAGCCCGTCCGACCTCCAAGGTACTCAAGTTTGTCCCAGAAATGTGGAAAGAAACAAGAACAAAACAGGGGGTCAGTCTCCTGTTTCACGTCTCAGGAGTATGCTACCCGTCACCTTTGCTGTACCGTCACCAATGTGAGGGGCTGAGGGATTAAAACAATGACTGTGCCCTAGTCATGCCGTGTTCCCCTTCACTCCCCCCCTTGCTAATCTCTTTAAATACTGTAAGAAAGGCATTTGCCTGGAGCCAATGTCCTCCGGGACCACAGCAAAGGGTACCACGGTGTCCTGGCCTCCTCCAGGACGTCTGAATACTTCTGTGTTCAGTTCTTGGCAAGTCTCCGTCTCTCCACTCATCTCTCCTGGCTCTTGGTCATTCTGCTGACTCTCCCGCGTCTTCTTCCTGATTCGTTCTTCTCCCTCGCTTCTCGGGCTCATTCCTCGCTGGTCCTTGCCTCCGAATTCGCGCTCCTCGCCATTCTCCGCCTTCCCTTTTTCCCCGGCCGGCATCTCCGGTATGACGTCAGCGCTGGGTCTTCCAATGCGTCTCGTCCGCTGCTTTCTTTACTAGGCAGTCAAGTGCTGGGGGCCATCTTGGAGTCCCCGGCTGTCGGGCACTCCGCATTACAGCGCTATTACGATGTCGGTCGGTGAGCCTCTAACCGCTCGTCGGAGGCTGACCGACCGACATCGTAGGTTTAAAGTCCGACCGCCTAATTACAATGTAGGCGGTCAGAGTTTAAACCGGCTGGTCGGACCGACTGGCTTCTGACGGGCCCAAGGAGTTTGGCAGCCAGTCGGAGGCCGCACATAATCCCCTCTGGACGGCGTTTCAGCCGTGGGGATTATGATGTCAGTTTCCGACAGGCTTTTCATGTCGGGCTTCCCGACATGAAAAGCCTGTCGGAAAGTGACTTTGGGGGTCCCTAGCAGGGCTCCCATGCCTCAGTGGCCTTTGTTTGAGGGCCTTGGGGGGCACCTATGACACCCCCCTGTTAATCCCTGCACTGTGTGGAAGGCACCGTGAGGTGCCTGCCACGCTGTGCAGGGATTAACAGAAACTCCCATTTCTCTATGGGAGCTTGTGCTGCGGCCGGTTACCGACTGCAGCACAAGCTTCCATAGAGAAATGGGAGCTTGCGACAGCACATAATTGCGGTGTTGGGACCGCCAACCTGAGATCGATCGGTCCCGAGATCGCGGTGATGTCGGTCGAAGGCAACTCCGTCCAACATTGTAATGAGCCCCTTAATCTCCCCATGCCTCTAAAAAACAGGCAGATTGTTAACCAAATACAATGCAAATACATTAAAAAAAAACTCATTTTGTAAGAGTTTGAGGGAATATGACACCTATCAGAATAATTAGTAACCAGCTGAATGTTTACCCTCCCTAGACTATTGGCATATGTTATGCCTTAGCTCAACTGTTATGTTCTGTTATGTGTATTTGTAAAGCGCACTATCACCCACAAAGGTATCCTGGCACTGATCAGATGTGTCTGCCTAGCCTTGCCTATGGTAGGTTGGTTAATTCGAAAGAGAGGTCTTCAGCTTCTTGTGGAATTTAAGAAGAAAGGCGAAGGCTCTGATGTGGAGTGTGAGGTTGTTTCAAGCTTTAGGAGCCATGTAGGAGAATGCCTATGCTCCTGATCTGGTTCTGCGTAAGCGTGAGATGTGTGCAAGGAGGAGTCCTGTGTAGCGGAGGTGTCTGGGTGGTTGGTCGATGCAGATGCGATTGTTCAGGTAGGGGGACCTGAGTTGTGTAGTGCATTGAATGTGCGTGTGAGGAGTTTGAACTGAGCCCATTTGTGTATCGGAAGCCAGCATAATTACCGGCGATGTGGTGTGAAGTGAGTTCTGTGTTGGAGATTGAGGATGAGTCTGGCTGAGTTCTGTTGACTCAGTAAAGTCTCTATTACTATGACCAGATGCGTGCCTCTCAAATTTCATTAATTTAGGAAAATCAGCAAAGAAACTTCCATAAACTATCATAAAGAACATGCAGCTCCTTTTCCCTACTGGAACCCGTAACCTACTTTGTCCTGAAAACCTTAATGTTTGTAATGCGAACAGTTATCAGCACATTCTTTGGAAAGGTATGTAGTAGTTACACTTCTGCTGCATAAAGCCAGTCTATCCCTGCTAGACGCTTACGACCCAACCAATTTCTGTACTATCTCTACTCTAACCATAGCGGAAGAGGCTTTGGAGATTCTGGTAGTGAATTAGCTGCGGAAACCCACTGACTCAACTTGCTAGATGCCAATTAGTTAGGGATCCATCCCTATCACAGCATGGTCACAGCTCTGGTTAACTGGAGAAATAGGCTGCAGTGGGTGAAGGACGAGGGATACCGAGCAGTCATTCTTTTGGATATGTTAATAGTCTCCATGTGGTAGACCAACATCTGCTATTCGAGCATCTGGAGAATGTGACTGTTTCTTTATTCTTTATTTGGGATTACAACCATCAAAGTACACATCTGACAAAAATTGCATCAATTAAAAATAATAAATACACCAGACATGCATCAAGATACTGTGTAATATTCCATAGCCCCCTGGGGGCTTGTAACTGTGAAGCGGGTAGTAATACAAAACAGATGATAATGCATGGGCCTTCCTGCAGCACTGCAGTTAGATTATTAAGATTGTTTCCCAAAACGGATGTCTATAAAAATGTAAGGTACATAATAACACAATGGTGGACTATACAATTAAAAAGATCAAATTCAGGAATAAAAGAACATGTACATGCATGCAATGTTAACAGTAATGCTTGGTTACAGCCCTCATTGAGGGTCATACCAAGGAATAAAGTGACCAGTGCTTCAAAATCAGTGCAACTAGCGGTACCAGCGATAACACTTTCTAAACAATAGGACACAACCCCATTGATGGAATCACTTCAAGGACTAAAGTGGTCTGTGCTTCAATACCAGTACAAAATAAGAGCAACAATAAATGTACAAGATAATATACAACAGGGGTACCTTAAAGTCCTTCGATTATGAGGTAGTTACACATGAACAACGTGGTTTTTCATAGTTGGGGGTATAAAAAAGAGTGGACCATGGATCGTTTACGCATCACTTTTTAAAATTGATCTTCGTTTGTGACAGACTGCTTCTAAAAATTTGCTAACAGCTAAAACGATTATAAAAGATGTGTTGGTTTTTAAAATCCTAAGAGCTACTTGATAGCGAGAGACCCCCAGTTCACGACATATGGGAATGATCCACTTGCGGCGAGAGATAGAATACTCTGGGCAGAAAAAGAGTAGATGTGAATAATTCTCATCGCCCTGGTTGCACATAGGACAGATCATGGTTACCTGTTCTTTACTCCATTTGTGGGTGAATGATCTTAAAGGGGTGTCCCCAAGCGAAATCCTAAAAACAGGCTCTTTGAAAATGAGGAGGGTATAAAATCTAAATATTCCTCAAAGAAAGGTAAGTATTTGTGATCAAGAAACTTATTGGTCAGGGAACCCACGGGACTTCTGTTTGTAAGTTCTTCGTTGATGTATGCCCAATAGGTAGCTTTCAATAAAATTGTATCCATTATATTTAATTTATTTGTGTCACCCCAAAATCTAAGAAGTCCTGGCTTCCCCATCCATGTGAACACGTTTAATCCAAGGGACGATCTAGCACCAGTTAGCTTGAGAATTTCATCAAGTGAGTCCCTATAATCAACAAGCTCTGGAGTACTCCAGAGACGGACCCAGTAGACTAGTATTTTTAGTAAGGTCACATCAGTTACTCTTTTTAACCCCAATTCAAGATACAACAGGATAAGGGGTGAACTGGATGGCAGAGTAGTTTCCTAGCAAAGTTGTTTTCCACCAATTCCAAGGGCTGAACATCCACGTAGCCCCATATTTCAGCCCCATAGAGTGCAGCCCCTTGTGCCTTAGCCCGATATATCTCCAGGATTGGCGATATTACATGTGACACCATTCTCTTTTGTGTCCTGATAATGGCATTAGACATGTGCTCGATTATCAACCTGCTTTTGGTGATCTGATCCGTCCACTTAAAACTTTCCATGAAACGTACCCCTAAGTAGTCAAAGTTATCTACCCTTTCAAGTGCCTCATTCTCTACCCGGAAGGTTGCTTTTCCTTTCTTGACCCCCTTCCCCAATACCATGAATTTGGTCTTGTTAACATTTAGTTCAAGGCCCCTTGTCTTGCAAAAGTCTAAGAATTTGTTAGCTAAAGTCTGCAGACCCATGGGTGACTTCGAAATAAGGAGGGAGTCATCAGCAAATAATAGAATAGGCACCTTTCTATTGTTCAGGGTTAAGGAGTCGTTTACACAGTTTTCTAAAACTTCGACTACATTGTTTAGATACAAGGAGAACAGCGTGGGTGCAAGAACGGGATACGTTCCGTAAGTTCACCATTCGGGCCCCAGCGGACCTGTGCAAAGTTGTTCATATGTAGTTTACTTAGGAGATATACAAGGTTACTTTGCACGTGGGATGAGATCAAAAGCAGCTCTAAGATCGATGAAAGCTACGTAGAGCTTTTCTTGTTTTAAAAGGATGGTTTTCAAATATAATAGCAAAAATCTAAAAATCTGGTCAGTGGTGCTAACCTTTGCCCTAAAGCCAGCTTCGTATGGTGACATTATTTTATTGGCTTCCATCCAATCAATCAGTTTATTTAAAATTTGGCTGCTAAAGATTTTCTCGGCATTGCCTATCAGGCTTATAGGCCTGTAGTTAGCTGTGTTGCTAGCATCTCCCTTTTTAGGTCGAGCCTCGAGTAGCGCGCAAGCGCTGCTCTGCGAGACTTATAGTTAGGGAGTTTGAAAAGCTGACCAGACGCTCGTGCGTCATGGCCTTTTCCCTGCGGTTACGCGTGCGGCAGACATGTGTTTCCAATTATCGTGCCCAGACGCGGGCGCGATAATTGGAAACACATGCCGGCCGTGCGGGGAAAAGGCCATGACGCACGAGCAGTCTGGTCAGCCTTCAGCCCAGGCTGCCGCGCTCGCTCGCCCCCGCTCCTCTCTTGTTATCTATTTTTCTCGCCCCTCTCCATTAATGCGCCAGTCCCATCCCCCAATCCCTGTCTCCACGTTCTCTCTCCTCTCAACCAAATCTTTCTTTCTCTTTCCATAGTTTCACTTCCCCTCTCAATTTCTGACCCCATCACCTCTCGGGCCCTCTCTCTAAATCTGCCCTACGAAGCTCTCACTCTTCTCCTCCACTCCTCAATGTCCTTCTCTCAAACTCCATCCATCGGACTGTCTTTCAATTCCAGTCTCTCTTCCTCCATCTTCGCTGACTCCCTGTTTCGACTCTGAACGCTGTCTCTCCCCCTCGCTCTCTGTCTCTCCCCACACGCCTCTCGCTCCTGCCTTCCTGCCGTTCTGTTTCTCACCCCGACTCTTCTGTCTTCCTTCTTTCCGTATTCACCTCACTCTGTCTACCGCGCTCTCTCCCGCCTTCTTCTCCTGTCGTCATCTCTCTCCCGCTCTCTCTCTCCATCTCTCTCTCTCTTCCGTATTCATTTGCTTTTCTCTCTCGCTTTCTTTCGCTCTACCTTTATTTATTTCTCTTTCTCCAGCTCTCTCCTCCGTCTTCATCTCCGTGTCTTTCTTTTTCCTTCTCTCGCGCTCTCTCCTTTTCCATTCCATCTCTCTCTCTCAGTGTAATCTCAGCAGTCCTTGTCTCGGTGGTGCATTCTTACCGTGAGTGCTTCCGGCTAAGAGACTGCCGGTGCTCGCCTAGAAGGATCCAGGCAGGCACGAGTGCCCACTGCCCTGGAGCGGACCTCAACCTCGGCGGCCCCGTGGACTCTCACAACCCGGCGACTCGGAAGCAAGAAGCGGCAACGCTCACTTTACCCTCCTGACTGTGCCTCATTAAACTGAACCACCATTTGGTTGTTTGGGCGCGGGGGAGGGCACCGTCGTCGTTTGCAGAGTTTTAACTTGTGAGATTTTTCCTCGTCTCTGGTACTGTCCCGGTGAGTTAGATTTAAACTCTTCGACAAGCTGTAATGTAGCTGTGAACATGCACTCGCCACCTCTCACCTCAAAGAGATCCGAGCAGGTAAGCAGCCCAGTCCCTGCCGCACCGTGTGACCCTGGGGCAGCCATAATCGGAGTTAGGCGCTGCAGAGGAAAGGCTTCCACTATCTATAGCGCCTGGACGCGCAATCTAATAGTGTGTGTTCCTCTGCTTTGCTGACCATGTTTCACCAGTAAGTGGCCATGTTTTACTACCCGTTGGTGCGGGGTCACTGGGCAATGCTTACAGCCTCTACACCCCCACTCTCACCCAGACTAAATAAAGGGAGCGTGGTATATTTCATTTGGGGGTGAGACGATAATACGTTTTAGGGATTGCTGCGTGTACCAGTGAAGTATATATCCTATACACATATGTGTGCGCGTCTTTGTAGGCACCGTTTCACAATTACTGAAAATCTGTGAGGCCTGTGGTTAGATAAACAGTCACGTTTGTTAGAACTAAGAGAGATTTGTGTTTCTATGTTGGTCATTCCCAGTCCCACCCTCCTTCAAGCGCCTAGACTGGCTGAGCCCATCAGATGGCTCAGAGTGTCGTGATCCCCTGTTGTATGCCGGTCTTCTAAGTTCACTGGAAGTGCAGAGTAGGGGCAAGGGCCAGGCTTGCTCGAGGACGGGTGTCTTCAACGAGTGACGAAGATATGATATGGGGCCGGTCTGTTAATAACTGACAGCTACTGTTAATGACCATGCAATTATGAGCTCCTACTGAAGACAAATTAATACGGGGAGTGGGTAGGTGGTAACTTAACAAGTGTAGATGCCTCCCAAGCACACTAAAGAGAAAGGTCAACTAGCCACTGTTAATGCCCAAAGGCATAATGAAGGGACGATTAGCACCTTCACCAGAGAGGGCAGTAACGTTTATGCGTGGCATTCATTTCCACTAATTTGTGACTCACTAACCCTGCAAAACCCGAGCTGCACTCATTTATAGTCACCTGAAATGTTTGAATCACCCCCACTCCAGAGACCAACGCTTGCGACCAGGAGCTGCTTCCATGAGAGTTCTGACTGTGTTTGGATGGCTCCTCGACGCTTTCTGCAGGGAGGGCGGTGACCCACTCACATGCGTGTTTAGCCCCCAAGACATTTCGGATGCATGCACGGCGCAGGAGGTGCAAGGCTGCCCCGCTGGGGGAAGCTCAGGCTCCGGTCAGAGGAGAAGTGTGTCTAGATTTCCTGTGAAATATTGTGTGGCGGGCTAGAGCTCCCCGTGCAGTGTGCGCCTGCATTCAAGAGGAGGGTGAGAAGAACGGGGAGGATGTAGCCTCACGTCTAGAGCTGCCGACTTTAGAGGGCGTCTGCTCAACATCCTGTGATTCTGTGCAAATCACTTAATCTCCCTGTGCCTACCAAAAATGAATGTGTCCTTGTTTAAAGTAACTGGTGCTGATGTAAAGCGCTCCAATACCTTCGGGTCGAGTTGGCGCTATATAAAATCTGCCAAAAATAAAACAAGCATTTGCAATGCAATAGGTCTCGCATTTACGCGAGTTTGAGCTATTGGCATTGTAAATGACAATGCCTTTTATTTATGTTTTAAAAACCAAAACATAAATAAAACGCATTGTCATTTACAATGCCAATAGCTGAAACTCGCGTAAATGCGAGACCTATTGCATTGCAAATGCTTGTTGAATATGGTTATGATCTCAGCCCCCCTCCAGGATTCAGGTGCTTCTCCCCATGCTGAGATGGCGTTTGCTAGCAAGTTAAAATAAGTTGACCAGATTTGAGGCTCAGTCTTATAGAGGTCTCCCGGGATTTTGTCCGGGCCTGGTGCCTTAGCCATTTTAAGCGAATTTATTGCACTAGCAGTCTCTTCGAGAGTGAAGGAAACTGGGGTAGTATCTGCCTCTTGCGTTGCAAGATGTGGGATAGCGGGGCTAGTCTTACTGTTGGCTCTGCCAAAATCATTGTTCTTTTTTGCGGAGTAAAGAGCTGAAAAGTGTGCCACCCATTATTCAGGAGAAATATTGAAGCAGGGGGGCTTCACAGTTCGGGGTTTATTAGTTGCTACTAGTTTCCAAAAGGTTCTACTATCCTTGGTTTTACTATCGGCGAGCAAATCCTGCCAGTAGTTATCCTCCCAGTCTTGTTTGGCCTGTCTCAGTCGAGCTTTGTTAGTGCTTCTGGCCATACAAATTTTAAATCTATCTCCCTCAATAATGGCCAGCCTCAACGAGCTCTTGGCTAATTTACATGCTGAGTCAAACCATACATTTTCTTTGGAGTGGGTAGTGTTAGTGACAGTCACCTCTTTGTAAAAGACCTTTTGCAGCTCACTAAACAGCCGGTTATGCTAAGTTAGGATAGGGATACTAGCTGCTTCTAACCCCTCATTTTGTTCTAAGGAGACTATAAACTGCTTATATAGCTCTGAGTAAAGGTTTTGATTTGCCAGGACTTTGGGCCATTTAACAGAGTGCAGTTGTTGGTTACAACTGGGGCAGGTACAACCGTGAGCAAAACGTTACTCCCTTGTTCCAAGGGCTCGCCAAGGAAAGTCACCTCGAGAGAATTGTGGTCGCTATCAGACCTTACATTAACTTCCATATAGACCAACAGTGTCCACAATCTCACGTCAATCAATACGTAGTCAATTACGCTAGTACATGTTCCCCTTTTAAATGTTGGTGCTCTATTAGGATCGGAGATGGTACGGCCATTTAGAGCTCTAAGTCCCTTGCTAGTTATCAATGAGGCTATTTGCAATGCCCTAGAAGAGAGATTTTTCCTCGATGCTACTGTCAGCGCAGGGATGCCCCAGTACTCATCCTCCTCTGCAGTAATCTCCTTAAAAAAGTGCAGGGTTCAAAGGAGGTGTTAAAATCCCCCGCCACTAATACTTTTGTATCAGGGTGTAAAGTATCCAGTGTGGTATCTAGCACTGCTATGATAGGGGATTTATCATTCGGTTTTACCATTCTAATATACGTGTTAAATAGGGCCAAAGAAAGTCCTGAGGGTAAGGTAACTATGGTCCCCATTAAATCTGGGCATTCAATTGCCAAGGGAGTTAGGGTGCTGAAACGGCCATTCTTAACCAAAGTTAAAAGCCCTCCACTACTCTACTCTACCAAAGTGCTCGGCAGGTTTGGCTTCCACACTGAGGGAGGTGAACCCATCTATATAAGCTTTCTCTATAGCCCATGTTTCTTGGAACATACACACATCAAATTTTATAATATACATTAAACAAATCAGGATCACATATTTTTGCATTTAGCTAGATTCCATGATAAAAGGTTTAAACCGGGTGGAATAAAAACGCTGCCAACTAAGTTAGATTTAAGCCCTGGGCAATCATTCGGACAGTGGGGCTCAACCGGGATTGTAATGTGATTGCAGTCCTCCATATTATGTGGGTCATTAATACATCCAGCCCCATAATACAGAATATCCCTATTGTTTCTATTGCTTTGGACGGGCGCTGGACCACATGATGGAGCAGTGCTAGAAGTACACTCTAAAGATCCCTTTGCCCAGGATTCCTCCGATGTGATTGATATTTTCATTTTAGGGTTGTCATTAGCTGGTGTGCAGGTACTATGGCCTCAGATGAGTGCAAGGATATATGTGCGGGGAATTACATAGTCAATCAAGTGCATTCATGGACGACGAAGGAGCATGAGAGGAAGTAGTAATATCCTTGGTCATTGGAGCAATCCAGATGCTGGACTGGCCCCTCATACCAGGTCACCGGGGGGAAAATGCTTTTAGCAGTATCCCTGATTGATTTCTCCCAGAGAGATGGCAGGTATGTAGTTCAAAGTATATAAGGTTTTCAGCCATGAAGTTGGAGCACAGGAGAACATGAATATGGTCGTAAGGTGATGCGGTAATTGACAGCCTTTTTGCAAATATAATGTCAGATCTAATTATAGATAGACAGTAACGCTCCGGCCTTATCCAATAAATCACCTTGTTTATTAACGCATCAGTGTCCTCCAGGGTACCCGGCTTCAATTTAGGGACCTGTACCATTTAGATGGACCTGTTGGTTCTCTGGTGCTCGCTAGAATGTTGAGAGTAATAGTTGGAGGGGTGGCTGCGTACGGATAGTGGAAAAGCTGGTCCAGGGGAGACTGAATGATGCTGGGGTCTTCTAGGAGGAAGCTTCCTCTCTGCCAGTGGATGGCCAGCCCACAAAGATGTTTTATTTTGCTAATTTTGGGGAGCAGTGTTAGGGATTGTCCTAGAAGTGAGCAGTTCCCTGTGCCCGGTCCAAGCTCATTGGATGAACTTTGTTGTAGGGGGAACTGAATTTGATGGTATCATCAGTGGCATGATTGACTATATCCCCAATGGATGGGCCGGGTGTCGGAGTAACATCACAGCACATTTCATTGACTGAAGGATTAAGATGTGAGGCCTTCATGTTGTTCATCTGACCATTGGTCCTGCACTTAACAGCTGCACGAAAGGCTCAGTTTAAGATCCATTACAAGGGAAGTTAATGACACTAGTTGAGTACAAACGTCATTCATCTTACTAATCAACATTTCGTTATTCACTGCATCTGGAGAGACCCTTTGTGTTCCGAGCATGAGAGGGATAGTAAGAACTTCCTGTGGAGGTACAATAGGCAGAGGTGGTTCTACATGATGGTCAATGGGTTGTATGGGGTCAAATCGATTGTGGAATGGCACGTTCAGAATCACGGTAATGGTGGGATATAGGGAACACAGGGTCTTAGTGGGTTGGTCTGTAGTGTTAATAACATTGGACCTACAAGGAACAGATTCATGAGCATTCGTGGTAGCCTGGCTTACAGAGTTGGTCTCGCAGGGCAGGATAAGATCCTCAGTCAAGATGGAAGCTCTAGCAGTAGACGATGCTTTAAACATGTCAGGAATTTTTGGCAATTTATCCTTCCCCCTGGTATTATTTGAAGTAAGGAGCAGCTCTACTTCTCCGATTAGGGTGTCAATGTCGGCTAGTGTAGTAGATTCAAGTGCTATAGCCTCTGGTCTGGCCGACCCTGGTCTTTTCGGCTTTTTAGCAAGGAGGCCATGATTCACAGTATCCCCCCGCCTTGCGTTTACCCAGATCTGACTTTAGCAACAAGAGCCAACAAGAGTCACAAGGACTAAATGTGCACTTACAGGAGACGTCTTCAAGTGGCTTCCGCAGTAGATCACCACTGAAAGAGAGGAGGCCCAGCCTCTTCCAGGTGAAGACGAGCCCGGTCTTCGCCGGGGTACGCACCCCGGCGCGTCCCCGCTGCGGGAGCCCTGGGGGGATTTTGACGGCGCCTCCTAGCGCGAAACCGGCTGGCAGCGTCCTTTGCTCTGAGGTTCCCTGCCGTGATGAAGGGTGAGGCTTGTTGTCCGCCCCAAACGCAAACCCAGGCAGATTCAGCGAGAATGTGACTGATCTTGAAAGGATAGTAACACAATTGCTGCACACCTTTCTGCACGGGAGACCTCAGCAGGCTTTACACTGGCTCCTATCTTTCTTCCAGGTGGAACCTTTATCAAGGCTTGCCTGTCTCGCCTAGTTGAATGTATATATTTATTCACTCAGGGGCAGATTTACGAGATTGTGATGCAGTGCAGCAAGTCACCTTGCTGCACTGCGAGACCAGGAAAGGGCAGGAATGAGCCGTAATTAAGTGAATATGGTGCATTCTTGCTTTTTGCCCTGTTCTGGCGCCCTTATGGCAGCCTGCGCCAACGCAGGCACCCTTCGCACCTTTGTGCAAGGGTGCCTCCGTTGCATGCAAGATTGTTTTTGTGCAGGAGGGGCACCTTCCTGCACAAAAACAATCTTGAAGGCATATTCCTCTTTCTATGTGTGCTGCAGAAAGCAGCACATGTAGAAAGAGGAAGTAACAAAGAGAAATAAAGATATTTCTCTTTGTTTCGCCTTTTGTGGGATGGCTTTTCTTTTTGGCACAATCCCAGGTTTGGCCACTCAGTCAGAGGGGGCCCCTGAAGCAGATAGGGCAGAGAAAAATCAGGGGAAGGAGACAAGCTACTCAAAAAAATATTTCTCTACCATAATACTTAACATGCGCTAAAAGTCGCTAATATGCAAAAACCCAGGGAGCTGGCTAAGAGGACAAAAGCAAGTCACAAGACACAGATTAGAAATATATCAAGATTTATTAATAATTCATTAACATCTTATTTATAAAATGGACGTATATAATATCCCACGCCGTCACTCTCACTCACACATTCATACCTGCTGATTCATACTCTCACATACCAACACGTCCTGCGACTCAGGAATTCACTCATACTCATACCAACAGTACACGAGATAACAGATGGACCAATTTTAACAAATAAAAATAACAGTAGTCATAATCTAAAGACAGATGAACACTCCAGAATTTATGTAGCACCAAATAGATTCAAGGTCATCAAAATACATTAAAGTTTGGATGATAACAGGGAGTATGGATCATGAATTAGATGAGGTCCATTCAGTAGAAACAACGCCGACGCGCGTTTCGGTGATCGACCCAGTAGGGGTCTCACCTTCCTCAGGGCGGAAAGATCCAGAGGTGTGGCTGTGGGACGAGCCAAACTCAGGAAACCAGAGTATAGAGATCAGAATAGAAGGATATCACATTCACAGAACAGATGACTAGCATCAAAGTAGTAATCTATGAACGAGGCCTAGATAGTAATACAGGAATCTAAACAGAAGAAAGAGAAGACTCCATTCCGGGTAATTATAACGTACATAGAGATCCAGGAAGAGGATATATCCTCCACGTATGTTAGTGAAAACAGTGTTCCGTCTTAAATATGCCAAATAGGATCCAATCGTGCATACGGGTTAATTCAAAGGCCTGGGGGCGAGAGCACGCTCAAAAAATAGTCGCAGTAAGTATCCAGGGCATCGAGACAGGAATGACGTGATCCAATGCGGACACGCTATGCTGAGGGACGCTTTACCAGAAGCTTATCGTCATTCCTGTCTCAATGCCCTGGATACTTACTGCGACTATTTTTTGAGCGTGCTCTCGCCCCCAGGCCTTTGAATTAACCCGTATGCACGATTGGATCTTATTTGGCATATTTAAGACGGAACACTGTTTTCACTAACATACGTGGAGGATATATCCTCTTCCTGGATCTCTATGTACGTTATAATTACCCGGAATGGAGTCTTCTCTTTCTTCTGTTTAGATTCCTGTATTACTATCTAGGCCTCGTTCATAGATTACTACTTTGATGCTAGTCATCTGTTCTGTGAATGTGATATCCTTCTATTCTGATCCCTATACTCTGGTTTCCTGAGTTTGGCTCGTCCCACAGCCACACCTCTGGATCTTTCCGCCCTGAGGAAGGTGAGACCCCTACTGGGTCAATCACCGAAACTCGCGTCGGCGTTGTTTCTACTGAATGGACCTCATCTAATTCATGATCCATACTCCCTGTTATCATCCAAACTTTAATGTATTTTGATGACCTTGAATCTATTTGGTGCTACATAAATTCTGGAGTGTTCATCTATCTTTAGATTATGACTACTGTTATTTTTATTTGTTAAAATTGGTCCATCTGTTATCTCGTGTACTGTTGGTATGAGTATGAGTGAATTCCTGAGTCGCAGGACGTGTTGGTATGTGAGAGTATGAATCAGCAGGTATGAATGTGTGAGTGAGAGTGACGGCATGGGATATTATATACGTCCATTTTATAAATAAGATGTTAATGAATTATTAATAAATCTTGATATATTTCTAATCTGTGTCTTGTGACATGCTTTTGTCCTCTTGGCCAGCTCCCTGGGTTTTTGCATATTAGCGACTTTTAGCGCATGTTAAGTATTATGGTAGAGAAATATTTTTTTGAGTAGCACAATCCCAGGTTTACCAGTTCTGGTAAATCTGGGAATGCGTTAAAAACAATGGGAGTTGTGTGGTAACATAGCAAACACAACAAGATGATGGACGGAGTGCTGAAACGTTTCAACCACTTACCCCCAGTCACAGATCTGGGTTTAATCCATCTTTCTTTAGCTCTCTATGCCATCCCAGTTTGGACCCAGCCATATGCAAACCAGTCTTCACCCTGTTCCTCAAGGGAACAGCCCAGCCTGAACTGCCAGGCCAAGTCCTCCCTGGACCGGAAATAAGCATCCTGGGACCGGTTTCCGGGTATTACCCCTCATCAGCAAGGCTAGCATGAATCCAGTGGCCCACGAGCAAGGGACCCACGTCTGGTAATACCCTTGGCCACTTAAGGCGAACATAGCTAACACAACAAGATGATGGACAGAGTGTAGTTGTGTGGTAACACCTATGGAACGCCTTCCTAGCACAAAGTAAGGCAATGCAGCGATTTGTGCAGTGTTGCTTTACTCCAGACTTATGGAGCCACTGAGGGCCAAGCAAGGGGGCCTTGTGTGGCCTTATAAATCGGATTTGAGGTTTGCGTTGTGCATGTACCTTACTGCGTGGTACATACACAATGCAACCGGCTCATAAATATGCCCCCAAATGTGTTAATTGGTGCATATTGTCTTGTTTTAAATTTCATGTGGATGATGAACAGCTGTTTGCCCATTTGGACAAGATGAGTAGAAGAAAAAAGACAACACCTATTGTTTGAGGGTCTTATGTGTCTGGATTATATGGTAAATATGCACTAAATGGGCACAGTACTGAGCTGCTTCCTTTGTTGTAGTCCATTTTATCCAACCCTTTTTCAGCCGGCAAGTACTCTTACGGGCAGCATCAACCACACTTCCAAAAGTCAGGAATCTATCATTCCGGTTTAACCAAGATATTTCTCTCTCAAGAAACGACTATCTTATAGGATAATTTTCACCTACAGATGACTACGGGCGTTTTTCTGATCCTTGCAACTCACCAGAGGACAGTGTTTATAAGTGCCACAATTGCCTCTAGCATGGATTATGACGATTCAATATTTGTGGAGCAACCCGCTCACCCTTGATTGAGAGATTGCGAGGTGTCCACAATAAGCTAGCAAAGGTCACTATTAAACTAATGTAAGGACATCATATCACGGCTAAATTCACTTCCTTGCAGTGCTTACTGGTGATCATGACAGCTAGGTTAAGGTCATTATACAAATTAACAGGTAAACAGAACATTCTGGGGCAAAACAACAAGTGAACCACCATAAGACAATTAGCAAACACACCAGTGCCTTCCTTGCAGTACTGTACAGCTATGTGGATAAAAACTCAAATTCAAGTCTCTTGACTGAGTTGCCATCAGAGATTAACCAAGAAGATCATGCAAACTTCAGGACGTTCATGAAGAATAGCTGCCCAAGTGAGAATTTAGGAAGAGCGTATTTAGATCCACTCTGAAAGGCTCATACCTTTTTTGTCACATTTGTTTAGTTATATGGCAACGAACTGGGCCATGGTAGTAGTGCCCACATGCATCACAGTAACAATGAAAGCTCACAAGAAAGCCCTCTATGACTTATTGTATGACATAACGTATTAGGAATATACAATTTCAAATAACAAAATCAACAACTTTAACTTCAAATAAGAACCTTAGTAAAAATTACGTCCTTCTAAGCACCCAGACTCAAACTAAAACGAGCATTTGCAATGCAATAGGTCTCGCGTTTTTTTCTTTAGAGCTAGAGCTAGAGCTATTGGCGTTGTAATGGAAATGTTTTTTACTTACGTTTTTTTGAGTGGAGTGGATTTTGCGATGAATGTAACATGAAGTGCGTTGATGGTTGGGTCTGGTATATGGGAAATGTCAGCCTCTATGTGCGCCAGTGCAGCCATCAGATGTTCAAAACCGAGATTGATAAAGGAGTTATAGAACTGGTTGGGAATATCCCAATGTATTATTTAGAAAGAGGCCATTAAACGCAGCAATGATAAACACAACTGTAATCTATACAAATGGGGAAATGTAGAAAAACATGACCAAAAGAATGCAGCCTGAAAAGACCGGCCTATTACTTCTCACATCACTGAATCGGAGCAACATATCACCTTAAGGTATACATGTTTTAAAAAACATACCCCAAACATACTATGGCTACACTGCCAAATAATAAACTTTCAAACACAGGGTTTACTTTTCTAAAGTAACTCAGCACATTGCAGCTTTTAATACATAAAAAACATTTTAAAACAATTGATCCGATAATATAACAGCAATAAACAGAAGCAGCAGCTTGCAAAACAGCAGTAACTACAACCTGGGCCGGCCACAGAATAACTGATGTGCCAAAAGTCAGCCCAGTCAATATTTTCTAGTTGTTGGCTAATGATGCCAAAGCAGTTAAAGACAAAAAACAACCAGTGATATAACAGTAAATTGTGAAGGAATGCTGTTGGGTGTCAGAACAGTGACCTGTCATTTGAGCGCAGAGAAGACGAGAGAGGACACTGCAATGCATACTTGCTTAGGCTGGCGGTGTCAACAGGATAGCTTTAAAGAGTCCAGTAATATTTGGCAGGTGGACGATGAATCAAAGTGTATTGAACAAAAGATGGTGACTACAAGCAGAGGTTGGTGATGCCATCAGAGCCACAGGAGGAAGTGGTCATCGGAGGCAGTGATTGTGAATCCAGGCCACATGCTGAGACTAGAAAAATCTAAGAGTGAATGCAGCAGGGCATGGCAATACTTAAGTGGTTACATGTTACGACAGGAACAAAAGCGGCTCAGTGATGTGTTAACAATAACTAACGAGTGAAAGGCGATGGTACCCACACGAACATATCAAAAGATTTACAAGCCGTTCCAAAAGGGGAACGGCACAGATCTTAACATGAAGCCATTCCTGAAAGGGAAGCCTTAGTTAACTTGTGCAACTGAAAAATATAACAACCAACTTGGTACATTAGCTAAATGGAGACTTCATGTACAAACGTGTTTGCTTGTACCATATTTCACAACTAAATAGATTTACAAAGACAAAGTTAATCCTTGAAAAAATAATGCAGGGCGAGTCTAGCTGATGATAGCGGTATATAGGACAGGAAAGTGGGACAGTGGCTTAAAAACCAACAATACTTGGTCATGGGAAGGGGGCAAATATTATCTGGAAATTCACATCACCCCTGACTCCAGTCCCCTGGTAGGAGCGGAGAAAAGGGTCATAAGAAGTGAGCCACAAAAGAACTCTTGCAGTAAGTTTCGTGCTCCACTACATGCCATGCTGCTAAGGAACACATGGGTGGCAGGAGACAGGATGAAAGCAGATTGTGCCACAGGGCCTGCTCTCACCATGACGGCAGCTGGTGCTGAGTCTCTGCACCTACGGAAGGAAAGGAAAGACAGGGCGGCCGCGCAAGGTAAATAGAAAGCGGAATAGGAAAAACAAGTGTAAAATACTATGAACGCAATAGTGCTGCAACATGCATTAAATAAACAAAATAAGTGAACGCACACCTAAACATTCAGTACCACTCGTTCTTAAAAAATAAAATAAGGCACCGCACAATAAGTGGTTTCAACATCTGAGGCAAGCTGCATAAGTGCAGAATGTGCGCTGTGAGCAGCTATATAAAGTACACGCAATCACGCCCCTAAAATAAGATGCTATGGTACTTCAAATACGGGGGAGGGGGGTATGATTGGCCCTTCAGTATTGGGTTCAATATTTTCCATAAAATACATTTAGTAGAATGTGTTGTACTTTCTCTCAAAAACGGATATAGACTGCCCTTCATTATTTCCACTCAGAAACTAAATACCGATCCCCCTAGTTCAAGGCACCGCAAGGACAAAGCATACAACCAAGGTATGCTAGTGGGAGAGGGCATCCGAAGATGACAAGCCACGCTCACCTCAAGAGCATTCCACTGGGAACCAATTCCAAAGGGAGAGCTGGGGCAGGTCCCCAAAACAACTGTCGAAGAAGGAGTGCGATAAAGAAAGAAACCAGGGGGAGCCACGCGAGGCGGACTCCCACCACACCCGGTTCAGAGTAGGACAGGTTCCTTAGATATAAAATATATTATGATGAACCCGAGGCACACATGGCAGAAAACACAGTTCCGTTTCTGGAACCACCGCAAAGAATCAAGCAGTGGAGTAGATGTAGGGCCACTTCACATTACAGTTAGAAAAAAATAGGGGCGCGGGAGCAAGTGCTTTTACCTGGAGTACTAAAGGACATGGCACGGGGGACACAATTTCCCTGCTGGTGTTATTATTCCCACATCCTCCTCCAAGTCATCAAGCACCTCCCGCATTTGAAGAATCTGCGGCTGCCCGCGGCCCACGCTGGGGGCCACCCTTAAAGGGCGGCCCTTTAGTGCCATTTGGGCACTAACCCACCCCCCTCTAATGCCGGGACTCAGGGAGAAGTCCCCCCTCCTTGCCTGTGGCGCGCTAGGCGCGTCACTTCCGGCGCGCCGAGGAAGGGGGGGGGTATATATGCTTATCCCACCATCCGGGCGTCCTCTGTTGCGCCGGACACGCCGTCTCCCACCCTACCGCTTAAACGGCGTGGGGATGGCAGGCAAGGTACATGGAATGTTGTAATGTTTTCTTTTGTGTTGCAGGCGGAGTTACAGGGTGATCTGGAAGCAAATGGGTACAGAAGGGTACCTCTGCAGGGCACAATAGGGGTGCCAGAGCCAAATCCCAGGAGCCTCAAGGCAGGTTCCTGGAAAACCGCGTCGGCATCCCATTAGTCCTTCGGACCGTTGTGGGCCTGAACAACCGGGGGCTTGCCTTGCTACGCTCCGCCCTGAAAGGGGCGTGAGTAATAAGGGACCAATGTGCCACGTGATCCGGAAAGAAGATCACCCCATAAGGTGCAGCACTGATTGGGTTCTCCACAGTGCTGCTTGGGTCATCAGGCGGGCAGGACAGCATAGGTTGGTTACAGCTGCCTGCCCTTGGATCGCCCGTAAGATAACCCACCATATTGCATACTTTTGTATGGAATAAACCTGCAGCAATATTTTCCCAAACAAAAGTTGTGTTGTGTATTTATTTACTTAGCATGCATGCACTGTGGTTGTGTGGGTGGGGTGGGTTTCCAATAATGGCACTAAGAGCTTGAAGCTGCAGCCACAGGTACCGGCTGCGCCATGGCTGAGCTTCGCTCCAACTCATCTTGAGTGTGGGGTCAGAGCCCAGGTGGAGCTCTGGGTCTAGTCCCGCATTGCGGATCATGCACGCCCAGTGCCAGGCGTGCAACGCCGTCTCGGTTTCGTTGGATTTGTGTAGCTGGATTTTTAATTGTGTCAACAACTGCAAGCGGTAGTCGCAGCCGTGAATAAAATAAATCACGCAGCCGCCATTCTTAAAGCACTGCGGGCCTATTTGTTAAAAAACAAAAGAAAACGTTGACGTTCATGTGTTATGGGTGAGCCAGTCGTGCATAAAAAAAGGTGTGGCCCCCAAAGCGTGCGCGATGATGAAAATAAAAACGAGTCTTAAAACAAAACGTAAGAGAAAATGTCGCGCTGCTTTGAAAAAATATATTAGGGCATTGCAGCGTTTTTGGCGCGGCCGCCATTGTTGAAGCCCTGCTTAAAAAAAACAAGAACTGACGAGCAGCGGCGGTAAGTAAACATTTAAAACAAGCCAGTGTGATTGGTTCCTTGGTGTTGCTTTGCAGACATTCAATGCCCAGAGGGGAGGAGGGGCCATCATGCGCTGTGCGAAGAGGAGTATGGCCAACAAAATTAATCCATTAGTGAAATCGCCTCAGCTGAAACAGGCACCCAAAGGAGGGACAGTTGAGAGGAATGGACCAATAGAAGGCCAGCATTGTGGATTGGCACAAGAAAAAAACAATGGCAATTGGTGGGTTTGCCAGAGCCCATAGAAGAGGATACAAGAGGTTGAATGCTCGACCTAAAAAGGGACAACAAGAAATCTATCAAATCAAATGAGTGAGGCGGCAAGGAATAGGGGGTGTAAATTCACAGACTAGACAACAGAGAGGGAGACTACTCACCTATGCCTCTTCATTACAATATGGTCTAAGTTTTATACTATTTATGAAAAGTACATTTTATAGCAAGACCAGACAATCTTCTTATGCATGTTTAACTCACGTGTCATAATGCTAGATTTACCTTCCAATGATTCGAGGTAGAGTGTCCTAAAGTCTGCATCAGCTGGGCACTCTACCATTTTTAGGTCGAGCATTCAAGACCTCTTGTATATACTTTAGTATATACTCATATGTGTATGTACTTTGTGGGCTCTGGAGACCTGCCCTAGGACTTGTCTGCTTCTGCTTAGGGACTTTTTTTTTCTGTTCAACTGTCTCTATTGAACTGTCTTGATAGAAAACGACCAGTAGAGGTCAGTAAAATACCAGAATTGCTTTCTGCTGAGGGAATTTCTTTTTTTATTTTTCTGGCACCTGCCTCTATTTAACTTTCTTGATAGAAAACGACCAGCAGAGGTCAGTAAAATACCACAATCACTTTAGCATTCTCTAGATTCCAGTCCATAGAAATTGTCTTCCACGAGCACCCGTAGACAATAATACTTTTTTCAAATCTTGTATTTTCAGTGATATGACCACCAAAGGCCCTGATTTTATATTAAAAACAGAGCTTTAGACTATACCATTTCCCCCTGAAAGGCAATATTTCTCTCCATGTGTTCCCATAGCTGGCGTGTCACGCAGTTTGGTGCTTACTTTCCCTCCATGTTAAAGGACAGTAGATGTTTAAGCACCAAGGCTAATGTGCTGCATAGCTAAATACATATAAGGTCCCAAAGGCGAGACCGATTGCATTGCAAATGCTTTTTAAAATGCCTTCCAATCTTGCTTCTAACGAAAATATCAGGCAGCGCCTATGGTCTGACATCCGAATATGCTTCTCATCCTGCGTAGCCTACTTGACCCATCATGCCAAAGTAGGTGGTGAAAAACTGACCTACAAGGAATCCTCTTCTAAATACACTGTGCTTTGTTTTACAACAGATAATTACAATTACAGCATCATTGGCCTTAAAAAGTTTGAAGAGAAATTCTGTTCAGAGATCTCAAAAGTTCAGGCATTTGAAACGTGCTTACAATATATTAGACATAAGAATGTGCCTATTTTGTTAAAAGGGCCTTGTCTAGCTACTCCATTCGCAAACCATAGTCTCAAATGCAACACTGTTTATGGCTAAAGCAAGGCTTATAGAGCTATCATACAGTAAAATGTAATTAAAATTAGTGCTTATTCTGTAGAAAAACTAAACATAATAGAATCAACTATGCCAACACATTTTAATGTGAATGCATACTGTATACATATTCAAGAACTTTGTTTAGGAGTTCCCGATGTGAAAAATGCCAAGACCTAACTGGGGTGAAAGTCTCTTTAGGCGTGTGGATGGACAGATATATGTAGTCCTGTCACTGTCACAGAAGCAGTTAATGTGCCTAACACACAAAATCAACATACATTGATCTTGGGAGTCAATATAATGATTAAAAGTTCAACTTCATTGATAGGATTGTACTGAGGAATTGGTTTCCACAAAACAACGGAAGGAACGTTGCAATCAGCATTCTTTTGAAGCTGCTGCATTGATTTGAACGAAGGGTCAGCTTTCAGGTGTTTAACAAAGGAGCTTAAAAATGATTGATACCCGGGAAATCACCAGCCCAATACATGTATAATGCGCCCCATTGCACACGAGTACATGCCTCGCAAAAATATATTTATACTGGTTCACCTGGTATTTAATGTTTTGCTCCACGGAGAAAAATATTTTTCTCTGTGCATAAACTTCTCCTACACCACTGACAGTTTTGGGACTGTTCCCTCCCACTTCCTACTCTAGCCAATGATTTGTATCTTGACAGGAAGAAATCGCTGATTGTATCTAGGGTGAGAATGTCCCTTCCTTAAATAATGTTGAAAAACGTACAAATGTATGAAAATCCATTTACAAATGTAAATTTTGATGTTGTGACTACACAAACGTCAATTTACACACGTAAAATGGAATATTTCCACACCCTAAGTTCAACTTGGCAGCAGGGGAGACTCCTCCGCTATGGCGGAGTACCATCGCCCCACCGCTGAAATGCAGCAGACAGAAGAAAAATAAAATGACTATGAAACTATTTTATTGTCATTTTATTTTTCACTTCCATTCAGGAGTGTAGGGCAGGGTGTGGCCATGTCGCAGCGTCAGCAGCAGGGGGTGGAGGAGTGGTAGTCACTGAAAGTGCGCATGTTGATTTGGCCGGCTGTAGTAGGACGGCCAAACCGACATGCGCACTTGGATATCTCCAGGTTGTTCCTTGGAGATATCTGCAGTGCTCAGGGGCACAGGCTCCCAGTCCCTGCTGGAGCGCGAAACCGGCCTGCTCTGCCCAATCCCAGCTCTTCTCTCATGCTGGGAGTAATAGCCTGAGAGAAGCGCTGATATTGCATGGGGTCTGGGAGCCTGTGCTTATCGGAATTGCAGTGTCGGGCTGGGGGCAGCGGAGCAGTGAGGCGCGGCGCTGGGGGCAGAGGATCATGGCAGCCAGCAGAGGAAAGGTACATTTAGATAAAAAAAATTCCGTGCTCCCACCCACCCCCCCCATGTCGGATTGGCAGCAGCCGCCGCTGCTTGGGAGTGCAAATGGCTTTGTGAATAGGGCCCTTTCGCTTCACTGAATGTAAACATGCCTTTAATGTTAAACCACGTTTAGTTGGAGTAATTAGAAACGAAGTAAGTGAGCTACCGTCTAATAGCAAAGAGTATTACATGTTTTCTGTATTTAGCATTTACTCTTGACAGGTTCATTGCAGATGTGTAGGACATTTATCCTGGCACACTGAGTAAAGAAAAAAGCGCATCTTCTCTGCTGCTAAGTAATTTTCAGCTAAAGATCACGACGGAGTCTTTATGTGTGCTACAAATGTAGGAGTTATCTTTTATGATTGGTGTTTGTAGGAAAAGCATTAGGGTTGAAGTGCAACAATTAATCATTCATTAATTGAAATTTTGTATATATTTTCTTTAACACAATTAGTGATCAGAGACAGAAAATCTGGACCACATACAGAACTCCACTTAGGCTTTAGCCTTCAATTACATAGGCCAATATTATCATATGTGCAATATTGGATTCGTTCTTACAATTATTTATTGATTACTTAATAAATCAAATGCATTACAATTTCAAATGCATATGAAGAAAGCCCATTTGAGCTGAATCGAGACCAAACCTATTTCTCACATGATTATCTCAGGGTCATGGGATGCATTTGACTACTCTGCTTAAACCAAGGTGCATATTTGATGGTCATCACTCAACAGAACAAATGACACAGTAATGTCTAGCTGAAATTGGCAATATGAACACATGTATTATTCTATATGGCTTACATTTACATGTATTTGTTAAAATAAATTAAAAACGTATCACATATTATGCAGAGGGGGGTGCCTATCCCTAAAAGTAAGGGCCCAGATTTACTAACCTTCCACGTAACGCATCACAGCTGCTCTGCATTGGGTGAAAGGAAGATAGCTGAAATGCACCATATCTACTAAGACATGGAATGCTTCTATTCTCTCATAGTGCTGGCACACTTCAGGTGGCTTAGCACCAACAACTGATTTGCATATGGATGGGTCCAAACTGGGGTTCTGTAGTGAGCAAAAGAACGAAGGATTTAACCCAGATCCCTTGCCTGGGGTGAATGTTTGATTCGTTCAGCATTCCGTTCATCATTTGTTGCCACAGCATTTTTCGACCTAAGTGGGATGGGTATGCCCAGACGTGGATCCCTTGCTCGCTGTGCCACTTGATTCAAGCTAGCCTGGCTGATAAGGGGTGTTACCCCGAAACCAGTTCTAAGGATGCTTGTTTCCGGTCCAAGGAGGACCTAGCTTGGCAGTTCGGGCTAGACTGTTCCCATGAGAAGCAGGATCAAGACTGATTTACATATGGCTGTGTCCAAACTGGGGTGGGGTAGTGAGCAAAAGAACGATGAATTTAGCCCAGATCTCTTGACAGGGGGTGAATGTTTGATTAATTCAGCATTCCGTCCATCATTTGTTGGCGCAGCACTTAGCACCAATGCAGGCACCCTTACACCAGGTTGCAAGGGTGTCTGAGTTATGGGCAAAATTATTTTGGGAATACCATCCTGCACAAAAATAATCCTTAGAGGCATATTTCTCTTTACATGTGTGCTGCAGAATGCCGCACCCATGGAAAGAGGGAGTAACAAGGAGAGATCAAGATCTTTTTCCCTGTTACACCAGCCTTGGGTAGGCCACCATTTTGGCACAAACCCAGGTTTACAGACTTTAGTAAATCTGGGTTTGCGTCAAAATCTATGGGTGTATGCATGGAACGCCCATGCTCGACCCACAGAACACCTCCCTTAAGCAAAGTAACACAAGGCAGCACAATGTGCTGCCTTGCTTTACTTTTATTTTTACGAAGCTATGCATAAACGGCTTTGCGTGACTTAGTAAAGCCAAAAATAAATCTTGCATCAGGGATGTATCAAAAAGTGACAAGACCCCAACGCAAAATGTTAGTAAATTTGGGTCAGAATATCTAGCCCAAAGTAAGCAGATTAGATCGGACCCCAGAGGTGAGGGCTATATGAAAGAGGTTGTGGTGCCCAATAACAGAATCAGGTTTTTTCTCCAATAAGGAAGAGAAAACTATCCATCATCCAGGGGACATAGTGATCCACATTGTTTCTGACACTAATTTTGTTCTTCAACTTAAAATAGGTCTGGATGCTGTATGTGTAAAACCAAAATTTCAAACTGCAATATTCAGTTACTAAGACCAAAGCTCCTTTAACACCAAGGATAACAGTAATGATCCCTAAGGTACCCAAATTATATTGTCCCCTAAAGAATCCAGTAGGCCTTATCCGCTGGCTGCAATTCTACATAAATTACTTGTTACAAATTATGTCTATGAGGAGATTCTTATCCATTCTATCAAAGTTTTAATAAGATCCACTGAGCCTCTCAGTTATATTCTGCATAGATTTCAGAGAGAATAAGGGCTGCTTTGTGGTCTCTTATGTTCAATAGTGAATTCTGCATCTCTCTCCTGAGTCTAAAACCTCACTGGCAATTGTGGAGTAGGCTGTATTGTTCCCCATACTCCACTCCTAGACTGGTCTTGAAGATTCACAGTGTGCTGCTTTCATCAACTCATATTACTACTATGATCTCCCTAATCCATTTCTAGGGATTCTTCCCTCCTCCATCGCTCCTTATATTCATCCCAAACCTCATCTTACTACTACGATATCCCAATAAACACTTTCTAGACTATTCCCTCTTCCACCCCCCATTATCCTTTTCAATGCTATTACCAAAAAGCACTACAATGCCTCGTCAAGGGTAGTAAGCGCTATGTAAATGCAATTACAATCTTCTCAAATACTATACGCCTGAGGGTGGATGGAGATGCTTCTTAAGTAGGTGGAATCATAGGAAAGAAGTTGAACATCTAGGGCTGATAGCTATATTTCTCAGGATTTTTGATTGTTTCACATTGAAGAATACAAATAGGTCCTCACAAAGATGTAGGATAAATAGGATGTTTTCCAGAAATTCTGGGTCAGTCCATCGAGGAAAATATACTTCTATTGACTGGGTTGGCTGTATCATTTAGTGCATTAATATGCATTTGTCATGATTGTAATCATCTACCTGGCAAGAAGCCAAACACTCATTTGTAATACAGGGTAGCCCCATGTGAATTAATGGTTTCACAATAAGAGGAACTCCTTGCTGCATCTGGTCAGGCTTTAGTACTTTTACCATGTGCAGTGTTGTGCGTGACATTTCACTATAGCTGTGGACGCTAAAAATTATTCACATTAGAAATTCTCTTTTGTGGATAGGGCCCAATGTTACTTAACATACCTGGTATTCCATAACAAACTAAAATCCTGTTATCATGCTTATTTGTGAGGTGTGAGAGCCACCACGAATAAGTGTGCACTTACATGTGTATGAGTAAAACAAAATATTGGACACAAGATTTAAAACTGTCTTTCAAATTCTTTTATAATACAAAGAGGTGAACAATTCATATTGTAGCACTAGTCGGTGGCTAGTGAACAATAGGGAAGGAAAGATTCCATTTCTCTTTTTAGACTGGCAAAATAAACTATTGTTCCTTTGTTATGTTCAGTCCACCCGAAGCACTGTCAACGAGAACCAGGAAGGCTTCTGGTGTATTTTTATGGCAGCCTTTTAATCTATTTCTGTCAGTCGTGGATAGAGGATTCCCAGGTTTCAACTTCTTTAGGATCTGTTGTGTGCTGCTCCTCAAGGCTCAACAGGTCTCATCTCTTAGAAAGATTAATCTTTTTGGCAGATTGTTCTTGTTCTGGCTGGTTCAAGGACCAATCCTCCTTCCCCTTTATTCCGGTTGTTCATCATCCTCTGAATTTCACCTCTATTGCGTGACTTCTTCCACTGAATTCCTCCATCACGAGTTCCTTTGACTCCTTATTCTTCTCATGCTTGTCTTTATTTTTAATCTCCAGTGTATGCTGATTCTGAAGCGTTTCCTTATTTTCCCATTCCTGTTCTAAGTTACCCTCAAATTTTGCTCAGTTTTCCAAGATCAATTGAACCTTTTTACTCCTGGTTCTCTCTCCACCTCCCACCCACTTCTTATTTGTTTTTGGTTTTCTTTCCATGGGCACTTTGTGTAATTGTTCTCTTTGTTCTACTAGCACAAGTTATTCATGAAACTACACTTCAAAATGAACTAGTGGTGTTAGCTTATTTTATTTATATAATTTATAAAGCGCAACTAATGCTGATAGGCGTCTTGGCGCTGTAGGAACAGATAAAGTTGCTGAATTAGATGACGACATCAAGTTAAGCCAGGGCCGGGAGCCTTTATGTCTCCTGTGGGAACAACCAGGTCTTTAAGGCCTTTCTGAAAGTGAGTAGGGAGGGAGCAGCTTTCAGTGTCATTGGGAGACTGTTCCAGAGCACCGCTGTGGCCCTGAAGAATCTCTTTCCACCCCAGTTGGTTCTCCTGAAAGAAGGAACAATCAAGTTCATGGCGGAGCCTGAGTGTAGTGTCCTAGCTGGGATGTACCATTTGAGTTTCTCTCTGAAATGGGCTGGCCCTAGTCCATGCAGTGCCTTATAGGCCAGGCAGAGAGCCTTAAACCTGCAACGCTGTCTAACCGGCAACCAGTGCAGTTTCTTGATTGCTCCTCTTGCCGATTCATGTTTGGGAATTTTGAAGAGGAACCGGGCAGCAGCGTTTTTCAGGGTCTGGAGCCTTTTTTCAAGACCCACTACGAGAGTAAGATAGAGGCTGTTATAATAATCTATCTTAGTAAGAACCAATGCGCTAATAGCCGTTCTCAGAAGTTCAGGGGGCAGGAATCTTTCAATCTTTTTTATGAGCCTTAACGAAAAAAAAGAGGCTGATGTAATTTTATTAACTTGGTCCCTAAACTTCAGATCTTTATCTATCAATACGCCTAGATTTTTGACTTTGTTTACAGGTTCAGGAAGTGAGTCCAGTTTGGGTGGCCACCATTCCAGCGTCCAGAGTGAGGGGTTGTTACCAAAAAGGATGACCTCAGTTTTAGTGGCATTTAATTTGGAGGTAGTTGTAATCCATCCACTTACTTACATTGGTCATGCAAGTTCTGAGTGACATGCCTGAGTTGTCTTCGGGCTTTGCCAGTGACACCACAATTTGGGTGTCATCGGACTAGGACGCCAGGTGGAAGCCTGCACTTTTGATGATTGTCGCAAGTGGTGCAACATAAAGGTTAAAAAGTGTTGGACTCAGTGCTGATCCCTGAGGGACTCCGCAGGGCAGGGAGAAAGGCTTAGATGTAAAGTTGCCCATTGACACGGTATGCTGTCTGTTTACCAGGAAGGATTTGAGGAGATCTAAAGCTGCATCCTCAATCCCTAGGCTGCACATATGATCCACTAGAATATCGTGGCTGACCGTGTCAAATGCCGCGGAAAGATCCAACAGTATAAGGGCCGCGGTCCCTCCCCTGTCCAGCACTTCCCTAATCTCCTCTGTAGCTGCTACCAGAGCCGACTCAGTACTTCGGTTTTTTCTGAAACCGTGTTGTGTATCGTCCAGAAGCAGATTTTTCTCTAAGTACTCTGAAAGTTGCTGATTCATAACTTTCTCCACCAGCTTGGCAGCAAAATGGAGCCTTGAAATTGGGCGGTATTATTAGGGTCCAGTGCATTCAAGTTGTCCTTCTTTAGCAGAGGCAAAATGGAGGCATGTTTCCAGTGTGTTGGGAAGGTTCTTCCCGCCAGCATGAGATTCAGTATATGGCCAAGGTATTGTGCCACTTGTGCAGGAATCATGTGCATTATCTTAGGGGGACAGGGGTCTTGTGGTGCCCCAGATTTAATAAGTGGAATCAGTTTTACCAGTTGCTCCTCTGAGAGAGCCTTAAAAGTAGAGAAACGGCGAACGTCAGTGGGGGCATACCCATCTTGTTCACCCACTACTCTTTTTGCTGAAGGGCTGGAGAAAATGATTGCAACCTTTTCCTGAAAGAAAGTTGCTAAGTCATTGCAGAAGTTTTGATTTATTACTGCGTGATTTGGGCTGGTAGGTGTAGTCAGTTTGTTTATGACTAGGAAGAGAGCTTCAGAAGATTCCTTTTAGGCTCTTGTGATGTGGATTTTATACTTAAGGCTTATTACGATGTCGGTTGGAGTTTCCTCTGACCGCCACCGTGGCGGAAACTGGACCGACCGACCTCTGGTCGGCGGTCCAGACCGCCTAATTACAATGCGAATGCACATGGTGCGGTCGCATTCTCCCATTTCTCTATGGGAGCTTGTGTTATGGCCGTAAACCAGCCGTAACACAAGCTCCCATAGTGAAATGGGAGATTGTGTTAATCTCTGCACCCCGTGGCAGGCACCTCAAGGTGCCTGTCACAAGGTGCAGGGATTAACAACCGGAGGCCGCAAGGAAAAGGGGGGCCTGCTAGGGGCCCCCAAACACGCTTTCCGACAGGCTTTCCAAGTCAGAAAGACTGGCATGGAAAGCCTGCCGGAAACAGTGCATCGTAATCCGGACGGCGTAAAACGCTGTCCATATGGATTATGGGTCCGTTCCAACTGGCCAACGGGCTCCTTGAGCCTGTCGGAAGCCAGCCGGAATGACCAGCCTGTTTCAATTCCAACCGGCTCTATTGTGATCAGCTGGTTGGAAATGAAACCGACTATGAGTGTCGTAATTGGCCCCTTAATTCCCTTGGCTCATTTCCTTCCTCTTTTCCCTTCCATTTTTTGATCCTTAGCTTTAATTTTGATTGTTGTGATGGCCTTGGAAGGTGTGCATCCCTTTTTTCAAAAGCTTCACAAAATATTTCCTGGCAAGTGGAAAGTCTCAAATCTATGATGACATTCTGAATGCTGCGCTTTACTATACTTTTATTAACTCTGATGGATGTCTGCATGATTGGAGTTGGCAATTGTTACAGTCTTAGTATTGATGAGTACTACCCTAAATATGTCAGAGAATAGCAAGAAGTCTGTAGGGTGATGATATTTGTGATTAGAGAAACAAAAATAATAACAATCTAGATCATTTGAAAGACATGCACAGCAAACTTCCATTAATGTGTCACTAATATAGGCCTAATCCAAACAAATGTGTTTGTGCATAGATGTGAATTATCCTGGCTTCTGAACTTCCATGAGTAAGTCATACCTATTTATGGAGAAAAAAAACCTGTGAATTGTGTTTGATCACAACGATCTACTTGAAATTCTCCTCCAATTATGAGATTGGTATTACAAAACCAGTCCACCTTTGTATGAAGAACCATACTAAGGGCCTAATTATGACTTTGGCGGTCTTGGAGTGGGACTGCCAAGCTGCTGCCCCCCCTCCAAGACAGCCAAAGCTGTACTGACACCGCCTGCCAGATTACGACTTTTTAGTCTCTGGAGGGTGGTTCTTTGGTAGTCCCAGGGCGGTGCCTATGAAACAGGGACCGCAATGGGAGCGTCAAAGGCATGTCCTGCACGGCATGGACTAGTCCAGTCCATGCCATGCAGGAACTGGGGTGCATGCACACATTGGGGCACAACATGTGCACCCCTGCATTCACCCCATGGCCCTGAGGTAACTGTTTCCTCCATGCCACAGTTTTCATGGTGTGCTCACCGCCATGAAAACCGTGGCGGAGCAGAAACCCGTAATATGCTTGGTGGTGCCGCAGCAGCACCAGCAAACATATTGCATCTTCAAGACTGCAGCAACACCGCCAGGGACCTCTGATCCCTGGTGGTCTGACCGCCCAACTTGTAGAAGGGTGGTCAGACCGCCGGTGTGGCTACAGCGGTCCATTGGACTGCCGTAGTCATAATTAGGCCCTAATATTGCCTGCCATATTTATCTCCTGCCGCAGAAGGAAATACGATACCTTAAAATATTATTTAAGGAATTCATTTTATTGGCCTTAGGTTTAGGTACATTGTCTAAAACTATAGGTGCATCTTCAGTAAAAACCTGCATCAAAGCAGACGCACCTTTTCCATCACATTAAAAGTTTCCAAATGGGAAATATTGGTTTGCGTTATATAGGTTACACACCCCTCTGACCTTTGTTCCATATCAACTGGAAACCTCTCTGTTGTATAATCCTTTTAAAATGTATACATGATTATCTTCTAACAGTGAGCATTTTGCAAAAAGAACATAGTCTTTTTAGGACTGCCTTTGAAACTTTTGTTTTCCCCCAAAAAATCATACATAGTATAAATACATATATGGACTTTCAGTCATCCGGCTTTATCCACTGATCTGCTAAACTGTCATTCGCATTTTGCTTCCAGCCACAATAGCATACAGTACAGGGTAGGGGGTCAGCTCGCTTTATCCATTGGCTTCCTTCAATTTGAGTGATTGCACAAAACCTATGCATGTTGGTCACACCCACCTAAAAATACTTCCCTTGTCTTCAGTTGCAAAGCTAGTTCAAAGCATGCTTTTTTATTTATTTTTATATTGACTTTAAACATTGCCTTCTTATTTTGCCTGTAGTCCTTTTTAAAGTTTATGTTATAAAGTGTTAATAGAGTATAACAACAAGAGAGGGAGGGAAGATAAAGGAGTCACTCTTAATCCCCCTGGTAAATATAAAAAAACAACTAAAGAGTGATGCCAAAAACTATGAGAGGAGAAAGAGAATCAACACAAGGAAAACCGTTATGTTTAAAAAGAACCCTCACTCACCAACCTGGTTGGTGACATGCTTCATCATTGGGTCCCCACCAGAGAGGCCGAATGCCTCTCTGGTGTGCTACAACGCCTGGTTACAGCGGAGCTGGTTTTTTGTGATTGGTGTAAGTGATAGTGAAAATAAAAGATGCCTCGGTTTATTCCCAAAAAAGTTTAATGGTGGAAAACCAGGCAACAGTAAAAACAAATGTGTTGGATGAAACCTGCCCGGCTAAATTGTCCAGGCACATCCAGTGTAAGAAGTGTATAAAAAAGTGGTCGACATGTTTCTGCTTCAATGTGCTTGTTGCGAAGCTTTCATCAGGACCAACCCACCACGGCGGTATGTGCACGCTAAGGCACACCCTAACCTGTGGGGGTATATCAAACAAACTCACGGTTTACCCGATCAGACCTTCAGAACTTTTGAAAGCCGTTATGGATCTGTAAAAACAATCAGACATGAAAACAGACACAAACATATTTGCAGAAATTATATCGTTGCTTAAATATTTGGGCAACGTAATGGTGTTGTGCCTCATGCTGTTTCGTTGTGCTCTCCAAAAAGTAGTGCCAACTGCAAGGAGCCTCATCTGCAGACCCTATATCAGTGGTGACTGAACACCCACACGATGTGCCAATCAGGTGCATGCTAAATGTACTCATTCACCTAATGGCTAGTGCAGAACAATGGCGTGATATTTATTAAAGCACGCTAATCACCAACATTGTGGGGAGTCGTTTTATAAAGACAAAGAACATGACTATACTGGCAGGACGTGAGGCTGGTAAAAACTCACATACACAGTATAAATGGCGATTGTATAGGCAGACTCAAATAACAAGAATAAGCAAGGAAAAATGTACATGGAAAAACCGAGGGCTTACGAGAAGTTATATTAGACTTCACAACATGGGTCCCGGGTGGGGGCGCTTGACATCTGATCAAGCCCTGTAAATAATGAAAGGAAAAATGAGTACAAAATGCACTCACTCGCCCGAACAAAGCTACCTCCCCAAAGGGACTCTTGTTCACTTACTTCAATGAAGACCTGCGCCCGTTCCGCACCTACTGATTGCCCTCCGTGGACCCGAATGTTAACTCAGGGTCGGTTGCACTTGGTATAAATACCGGAAGGCCAAACTGGTTTGGCGGTACGTATGCGTGTGACGATCTCAAACACCTGATGAGGAAGCGGGCAAAAACTAGACCGCTTACCTCAATACTTGAATAGAATTAGCTGCGCATGCGTGTGTGGGGAACGCTAACTCCCTGTCGGGTAAATGCTTTTAGAAAAGTTTGTCTCATTAATTCCAAGTGATTAACTAGGGAGTGAAACTTGAGTAGTCTGATGTTACAATCTATTAATAAGATCCCAATTCAATTGATTCAGCAGACGTGTATTTGAATTAAGTTTCGGATATCTAGAGTTGTGAGCAGGAGCGGTGTAAAACCCCTAAGATGCATTGGGTTTTACGCTAACTCCCTGTCGAGTTAGAAAAATTAGTCTAATTAATTCCAAGGGTTTTACTAAGGAGTTAGACTTGAGTAGTCTGGGGTTATAATCTAATGATAGGGTCCCAACTAAAATGTTCGGCCAACATGAATATTAGTTATGGTTGGGATATCTAGAGTTATGCACAGGAGCGATGTAAAACCCATAAGGTGCCCCGGGTCATTAGCGTCTCATGACTGAGCCCCAAGGTATATTATCATTCAACCCAAGTAGATTAGTAGAAAGTCTATAGATCCAACGCTGCTCCTTTTCAAACAACATATGGGGCGATTTGTCACCTTGCTTCATTTGTTCGATCACTGTCCAGCGTAAGTCATTGGTGGTGTGATTGAACTGCAAAAAATGTTCCGTAAGTTTCGTGGTGTTCTTACGACAACGGATATTGCTGCGATGTTCACACACCCGTTGTTTGATTTTCCGTGTCGTCATCCCAACATATCTGGAACCGCAGGGGCATGTGATCAAATACACCACATTGGTTGAATTACAATTTGTGTGGGCGCGTTGTATCCATGATTTTCCAGGTTCCAAGTCCAGAGTCTTAGTAGTTGTAGTCAGATGACACACACTACAAGAGCCACATGGATAGTGTCCTGTGTCTTTAGGGAGTCCCCAGGCACTGAGGACCGTCGTGCCCTCTTCTGTTCCAACTCTCCTTGGACGGGTATGTACCAGCGTGTCCTTTATACTTCTGGCTTTCCTGTAAAAGAAAAGAGGCTTCTCCCATTTAATGTTGTTACTTTCAAGGATCCGCCAATGCTTCCTGATAGATTTGCTGACAGCATTTTGCTTCCAGCCACAAAAGCATACAGTACGGGGTAGGGGGTCAGCTCGCTTTATCCATTGGCTTCCTTCAATTTGAGTGATTGCACAAAACCTATGCATGTTGGTCACACCCACCTAAAAATACTTCCCTTGTCTTCAGTTACAAAGCTAGTTCAAAGCATGCTTTTTTATTTATTTTTATATTGACTTTAAACATTGCCTTCTTATTTTGCATGTAGTCCTTTTTAAAGTTTATGTTATAAAGTGTTAATAAACATTTTAGCATTGCAGCTGCCTGCAATTTAAGTGCTTGTTTAGACGGTAATTTATTCCCGTCTCCCTCACATGTAAAAATATTGAAATGCATTACCCACCTGAAAGACATGCTATTAAAAAATATCACTTAAAAACCAGCTGCATTGGTCAATGTTTATTAAATATCGATTTTTTATTGAAAGTGTAAGGTGTTCACGTTTAGGTGATTGCATATTTTCTTTTCTTCCTTTTTAGGTCTCGCTAGCGTTTCAGAGCAAATGCGCTGCCATCGCTTTGCGAGGCATGCAGTATATACTGTAGTGTGGAAGCTTCATGGAAGCTCCGCCCACTCTCTGCCCATTGGCTTTTGTCTTAAATGCTGCCTTCCGATTGGTTTGAGGCTTGTTAGTCCCTCCTCATTCATCATTTGTATCCTTCCACGGCTATTGCCCCCTTTACTCCTAACACTATTTTCTTCCCTGTCTTCCCCCCCCCCCTCACCCCCTCCCTCAATCTGTGACTTCTCGCCCCCCCCTGCCCCCTCCCCACTCCCGTTAGTGCCTTCTTGGACGCCGCTCTCCCATTTCCAATGCAATAGGTCTCGCGTAAATGCGAGTCATATTGCATTGCAAATGCTTGTTTGTCCTCGGATTTGCTGGGTGAATTGGCACTCTTTTTTTGGCTCCCGCGCTGCTGACGGCTATCTTAGGCATGCGCAGGGAACGCCTCTCCTCCCACGGTCAGCCCGTTCCCCTTTCCGTTATATCTTCTCCCGGGCCTCCTCCTCCTGTGTTGGGCGCCGGGTCTCATCTTCAGCAGGCATACCCTGCAGAGCTGTGTCAGGTGCAAATCAGCCGGGGTCTGCTGGGAATGTCATGCCTACTCCATTATAAATGAACAAGCAATTAGAAAGCCCCTGCAAATGCTTGTTCTTTTATGTTTCAGGGGCTGTGTAAACACGCTGGCTGCCCCTCCCCGCCTCCCCTGGAGGTGCTGCGCCTGCGAGCGGCCCCTGTCAGCGGGGTCAGGGCACGGCATTCCCAGGCTGGAGTAGCACCGCCCCGGGGAGAGAGCCCCCCTCCTTCTGCCCGCCAGCTGCCTTTTACACACTTTCGTTTTATCTCCGGCTTCTGTACACAATTGTGACCGGAGAAGTTCAGAGTTTGGCGCTGTTGATGTCTTCCTTTTTCCCCTCTAGGGTCGGCACCGAGCCAAAAACAGAGCGTTGCGGCCCTTCAGCAGCAACAGGGGCGATTCATCGCGTTTTTCTAAGTCAAGTGTCGTGGTGCTCACTTCAAAATGAAAACCGACTCACTTTTGAACGAGATTTGGTCACGTTCATTATTGTTGGTATTTAAATGTAAATTGTTTTTTTGGGTGGTTTCCTGGATTGTTTAGTTGTCACCGACGCCGGCTCGTTGTGATTCACTGTGCTGCTGGCACATCACACTGGTAATTTATGAGGCACCACAGCATGGGGGCTCGGCTCAGCACGCACGCACTTGCCTTATTTTCCTTTATAGACATTAGCCTCTGCTGTGGGCCCAGGGCCGGAGGACCGGCCTCAGTCTCTGCTCACATAGATCTGGAGGCGGAGACAGAATCTGTCCCTGCAATTTACAACAGCAGCGCTGCAAGTGCGCCCCAGGCCCATCGCAAGTGGAGTCGGCAGTGAAGGTATTTTGAAATACGGTGCGTGCACTCCACAGCTTATGGTCTATGTGGCCATTCCAGCTGCATTCAACGTGTTCTCAGCTGAACAAGTGCCGCTTCTCGCTCCGTGGGTGGTCAGAGTGGGCTTTGCCGGTACAGTACAGTCACTTAAAATCACTTTGCCGCTCTCTGTTGGCCCACCAGCTGCTGCACCAGCCCGCGGACATTAGGTTTTCACTAGACCGTTCCTGTCCGAGCTGAGCCCAATTTAAGGTAAATATCTATCCCTTGTGGATAGTGTGACCAGGCGTCTCGGATTTGCCGGGGCAGTCCCGGTTTTCACCAGCCCCCGGCAGAGCTAATTTTGCACATGTCCCGGTTTTCTGAAAGGGTTGACTGTAAATATGAAAAGACACGTTTTCATATTTTCCAAGGTATGGCTAGCTAGCAGTTCTTAAGAGAAAGCAATTTAATTAACATGCACGAGGCTGGGTTTAAATGCTGCATGTAATTTAGTCTCTAAGTGCGGCCTCGTCCGTGTTTCTGTGTTGATGAGGACAGTAATGAAAGTCATTCAGAGCCATTCTAAAATGATAGTCCCTCTTGTATGTTTGGCAAATGTCCCGAGATATGTTTTTCAAAATATGGTCATCCTACTTGTGGTGCTTGCTAGAGATGGTCTTTGTGGGGTGGTCACTTGGGTGTTTTATCTGCATATGAAGTAAATGGGTTTTCTTTGTGATAAGTTGGACCAGTTTCGTTTGTGTGTGCGCTAACTGGTAACTACTAAAGACAGTGGTCCCTAGACATCCAAAAAATATATTGTAAAATAAATATAGACTAAATCGGTACTATATTCTTTGTCCAGCCGGACAGTATTTTAATACACAATAATCGTATAACATGAAATAGGAAAAATTCAAGTGGGACACAACCTGCGTCCTAAAAACAATAACAAACAAACAACATTAAAGGAAAGGTTCAGGCAAGGGGACGTGTCTGCATAAAAATTTAAGAATAGATCAGACGTAGTAACGTGAAAACACCATTACATATTTAACATCACAATTTGGTATATGCATATGGTGTACATTACGTCGACGGCGTTTCGATCCCTTAGATCAATAATGGGATCATCATCAGGACATTTCAAGTTAACATGCCTGTGTATATATTGCAGTTATTACCGATTTGAGCCTGGAATTCAAGACGCAGATCAATCTCTTAATAATTCCAGTAATAGGTAAGACAGAATAGGCGGAGGGCCCCAATTAGCTAGAGACCATCAACAGATAATTGGTGCGCCATGTGATAGCCATAATTAAACAGTTATAGACGGGTAGGTGCCGTGATCGCTGGCAGGGGATGTAGTAATCCCAATCAGGTACGCGTCGGCAAACCAAGTGGAGCCGAAGTCGTGAGGCAGGGTGGGAGAATTCCGAGGGGTTCTCGGCTCCTGGCAATATTATGCCATCCCGGCGGCAACCAGTCAGAGTCAATACTTGTTGCTCAAGTATTGCCAGGAGCCGAGAGCCGAGAACCCCTCGGAATTCTCCCACCCTGCCTCACGACTTCGGCTCCACTTGGTTTGCCGACGCGTACCTGATTGGGATTACTACATCCCCTGCCAGCGATCACGGCACCTACCCGTCTATAACTGTTTAATTATGGCTATCACATGGCGCACCAATTATCTGTTGATGGTCTCTAGCTAATTGGGGCCCTCCGCCTATTCTGTCTTACCTTTACTGGAATTATTAAGAGATTGATCTGCGTCTTGAATTCCAGGCTCAAATCGGTAATAACTGCAATATATACACAGGCATGTTAACTTGAAATGTCCTGATGATGATCCCATTATTGATCTAAGGGATCGAAACGCCGTCGACGTAATGTACACCATATGCATATACCAAATTGTGATGTTAAATATGTAATAGTGTTTTCACGTTACTACGTCTGATCTATTCTTAAATTTTATGCAGTCACGTCCCCTTGCCTGAACCTTTCCTTTAATGTTGTTTGTTTGTTATTGTTTTTAGGACGCAGGTTGTGTCCCACTTGAATTTTTCCTATTTCATGTTATACGATTATTGTGTATTAAAATACTGTCCGGCTGGACAAAGAATATAGTACCGATTTAGTCTATATTTATTTTACAATATATTTTTGGATGTCTAGGGACCACTGTCTTTAGTAGTTACAAACGTACCCAAGGTCCCTGACCAATTGCTTATTGGGTTCCCTTGTGTTTTCCAACATTATGTGCTAACTGGTAAGCACTTTTGCATTGTGGGTTAGCATATGTAATACACGTGACATGTCCCTTGCGTATGTTATACGCACGTCTGGTTTTAATGCAACTGCCAGTGCTAATTAGACCCTGCGCTATTTGAAGGACTTGTAGCCTGACTATAATTCCCAGAATGCACTGTTCTTGTCCCAGCCCGCCTGTTCTGTCTGGCACAGTCCGAGCTTGAGCCCACCCACCACAGGCACTTGCCAACTCACTTAAGACCTCACCACTCCTGACAGGATGGAGCAGTGTCAAGGCAGGTCATCTGCGTGGCACCCAGTACTGAAGAGCCGCACCTCTGAACATATGGTCAGGGACTACCGACAATCCCCCTCCCTGTCTTGCGCACTACCACAGTTAAACAATTAAAGCAATTGGACATGAGAGGAGTTTTCTTTGGAAGGCGGGGGTCTCGCGACCCCCCGGCCGTATTTATTAAAACATGAAAACAAATTAAAATTTGAAATAAACAATATTTACACAAGCATTTTTTATGCAGAAAATTAGACATTCGATTACAATCAATGTAGACAGGTATCAATGGCTAACCTTAACAAATGACTAATACAGCGTGTTTCCTAACCGAATCTAACATCATACTTATTACTTTTCTGCATATCCTAGTTTTGGGCCTACGGCAAGGTCGCTAACCGGTGTCAAATCCTTATTAACCAGCTACGCCCTCACGTATGAGTGCGCATGCGCAGAGGGCCCGTTTACCGAGAGGGTACTTCCCCCCCCTCCCGGTTACCCCCGTACGCTCCATGAACTCCATTACCCAAAAGGGGGGGGGCCCTTGCACTCTGCGCCGTTTAATGACGTCATCGTGCACGTGCGGGGTGGCTAACCAGCCCAAAGAAAGCGTGACTCCCCTCCCCCGCACCCATCCAACCAAGCGGATGTACCGCCCCTGGAGTTCTGGGAGAGACCACTTGCCCCTCCCCTGGGCGACCCCATTCAAGAATGGTGACGCCCCTAAGGACCTTAAATTGACTGCTCACCGATCATGACCTTACCGCCTGACCAAGGACAATCAATAAATACGACAATTATGTTACCTACAAACGGGAAAAAAGGCCTAAGGACAAAGTTTACACAAAACCTCACTGTGCTACCATAACTTGATACTACAGCCTGTAAACGGGAAAAAGGCCTAAGGAAAAACTCACACCAACTCACAACTACAGCTAACGAACCTAAAATGATACAATCAACACACAAACACAAGAGTCTGCTTCAGGGGCTGGTGGGTGGGAAAGATTCTTCTGCGCCTTGACGAGGCGCGGGGCAAGCCTGGGGAATGCGGGAACAAGAGGGCACCTCCCGCGCTCCCCCGGCCTTTTAACCCCTCTGGGGGCAGACCAGTTGCAACTGGTCCGCCCACTCTGGCTCCCCCCCTTTGACCCGGAAGCAATTAGATTGCTTCCGGGTCAAATGCAGGAGCCCGCACCAATCGGCGGTGGGGCGCGCCCGCCGCGTCATCAAGACGCGGCGGAGGGGCACGCCCCACCACCGAGAGTGCAGGGGGAGGAGGGGGCCGGCGCCCCGCCATACGTGCGGGGGGCCGAGCGGCCCCCCCTTTCCTCAATGCCAGGTGAGTATGAGACTCACTTTGAATCTCATCTATATTGTATTTATTTAAACTACTCTGCTACTCTACTAGGAAGCAGTGTTATACCAAAATACATACATGACGCACCAATGCTCGAGGGCATTCCACTGTAAAGCAGCGTGAATATACATATCAGCTTCCAAAGACAACCATTTGATTCCTTAAACTGATTGAGATTATTGTAACACCATGGGTTGTTCCATGGCATATTTCGGGAAGTGATGCTCATTACGAGGAAGAAAGGCAGGTAGACACAGCAATTCAAAAGCCCTGCTTCAGTCACTCTACGCTCTAGAGGGACGAATTTACAAAAGTGGTGGCAGTCATGTCAGGCACTTTGCTTGGTTATGAGAAAGTTGGTGAAAGCCACACTTGTAGAATACTCACCTGGGCACAGTGTGCATGGCTGCTTACTAACAATCAGGAGGGGTGATTGTGTTTTATTTAATATTGGGCCTCATTGCTACCAATCACACCCTTAGATAGTTGTGCTGCCTTTTTAGTAATTTAATTGCAGAATATTTTTTTTTATTGAGAGGCCTGTTTGTGTATGTGGTTTTATTTAATTCTGTGGGCGTACTGTTGCAACTGTACACCCCACAGGACAGGACCCCACCTAACACAACATATATCTTGTAGTAGTCAGGCCTGGTCAGGCCTTTTATTCCACTGGGTATTTCTCCCCATCCCTGCTATCTGAGGGGAGGAGCTGGGGCCGGAAAAGAACAAGCTGCCTTTGATGGAGTCTGTGATGACTGCACAGGAGAGACAGCAGGTAATAGTGGGGGGAGCGAGTGTCACAGAGATATTTTATCTAACTTCCTGAGCCAGTAGCCAGCCCTCTAAGTAAAGTTACAGCGCCTGAGCTGAGCTCTGCTTTGCAGTCACTGTCTGCAGTCTGCACAAAGTTGAGTTCAGCATCATTGAGGCTGGCTCAGGCTCCACACTGGGGCCTCCTCACAACCTAGTGGCCTTCCATTTCTAGTGCTTTGCAGTAGTTTTAGGATGTTCTTAGAGTTTCTTGTTGGTCAAATGGGTGTAATTTCGGATATTTATGTCCCCCTTCTTCATTGCTAGAGTTTGCTCCAGAGAAAGTGTCACTCATAGTCGTTAAAAGTCACTCATAATTTCACTGAAATTATGAAAATGTCACACATAAGCAACCTGAAACCTTGGCAGGTATGCACCATCGTAATATTATAACGGCCTAGTCACATTTAGGATCAGCTTTCCACGTGCCCGTGTCAGACCCAAGTAAAAAGGGGTGCACATTCTCCTCACACTCGAAATGCTTCTCACGACAACTCCTCCTTTTATGTCCCACCTGGCCCCCAGTCACAGATACACGCCCAGGCAGAGCAGCCCTGGCTAGGTGGTGACAGCAACCCGGCGTATCTACTAATAGTGCAGCAGGTACAGTGGAACCGTGTCCAGCGAGGGGCCAGTGGTACTCAAATCATGGCTGTATTTGACTACCCAACTGGTTGGGGGGTGAGTGGAGGGCTTGCATTCCTTGATGGCACCTTCGCTTTACCTTCTGGGATCCTGCAGAGAGAGAGAGAGCGCAGTGTGATCCTCCAAGCATAAATGCAACGTTTCCCTCAACCCACCCTTTCTCTGTGCATGAAGTGAGGCTCCATTCATATCCTTATCTGAACTAGGGGGAACACTTAGGCCCTTTTTTACAACATTGTTGAGCGACTTGCAACAGTGAGGCATCTCTGACCCCTGCATACAACCAACACACATGTCTGAGGCTTGCCCTATCAGCGCTCTCAGATGTAAACACCTGTACCCAGTAACTTTGGCAGGGGTGACCTAACCCCTTCATCCGGAATGACACGCACTCATTAGGCTGGGCAGGACGCTTTGCAATCGAAGTTTTTTACTTTAATATTTCTTTTAGTGCTACAGTGCCCTCAGTGAAGTTTTATTTGCTAACTAACACTCTATATCAGTGCATTTGCAGGCTTTCATCTTTCTTCCTTAGCGCTCTTCCCACTCGTTCCGGCCCCCACCACAGTTGTATCAAGGGCAGTGAAGGGTGGTACTGCTAGAACAGTAAATGTTTCAGCACCCAAGCTAATATGCTGCATAGATAAATACATATAATGTCCCAAAGGCGAGACCGATTGCATTGCAAATGCTTGTTATTTTTGAGGCCTATGCTAGCAATAAAAAAAACCTAAATAACCATCGGACAAGATTACCAAAATCAGACACATGCACTTCACCAGTGCTTGTTTCTTATTCTATTATGTTAATATCTCGTCCCATTAAACGGGACCAGTCAACCCTTTGACATTCTAAGCGCTCATATTGATGGGCCTACCTAAAGTATTTTTACATATATTTAGTTAATTTTATTCTTGACAGCACAGTAAAACAGGACTCCAGCATGGCTTACCAGCACTAAAATAAGGAGTCATATTTACAAAGACCGTGTTCAAACATTTCATATCGGACGCTCAGTGCACCAAATTTGCTAAATTCAGGGGTAAAAACAAAAACACAGCCGGAACAGAACATAAATAAAGAATGGTAAAAGGACAAAAAGTATTCCAAAAGATATAAAGAGATTCACTGTCAGAATCCGCATTTACAACAAACCATAAAATATCAAAATAAATAGAAACTCAGTAGCTGTTTTAGAAAACCATAATACCGAAATAAAGACTTGAAACATACAGTATCATAAAAGGAGTGTGCAGACTCTGGCCATTTCCAGCCCACAACTGCGCATCACCACCAAATATACTATTCTGGCACTGATGGATTTCCGTGCTTGGGCTAGCCTTATGCAGGGCACTGGTATTCCGCCAAAATATCATTTTGCAATGTGTATTCAACAGTTAACATTTTCTTCACAGATAATAATGTTTCTCCACCACCACCAGGTGAAACCTCCCTTTCAGGGCCATTAACCATGTTCTGAATTGTTCAACTACTGGCTCTCCTGAGAGTGTTCTCGCTACATACAAAACACCTACTGTCTTCTGCTGTTTACATGTATCCGTTTATAGTTTCCAATGTTGGGAGGAGTTTGTTCCTTCTCCACCGCCATCCCCTTTTGTTTCTATACAGTTGTTATGGGGAGGTTGGTGTGGAGGTGGAATTCAGGGGTTTAAGGGTTCTTCAGGTTTTGTTCCTTTTGCTTTTTGCTTGTAGTTTTTCAGATATGGTTTTTCTACCATATTTGCCAACCACGCTATCACTGTTTTCCCTTTGCTTTCAACCCTCTTCTACTGTCCACACCAAATCATTACAAAGCGTTACTACTGTCATTTCGACTCCCCTAACGCTCGAATGCTCTACACCCATATACAAAGGGTCCTTGATCCACCTTTACTAAAGCAGTCCCATCTACTCGAATATCCCTTTCAAAGTCTCTAACAAAAATAATCTAAATATCATATCCCTTAATACAGGGATTACAACACTTTGTAAAATGACGTAAAATATCAGATTATATTTATAAACTGAAAGGTGATATAGTGCTCCTTCAGGAGACTGGAATTCTACAGATTTCAGAACGTTCCATCATAGAAATGGAGGAAAATGTGTTTTTTTAGTCAAAGTTTAAGGTTTCAAGGGCTTCTGGGTAAGAAAGCCTGGTGAGAACCATGCAAGTAAGCCCCACCCTGGATTTCTCTAGATATCTAATTTTTAAAAATGTGCAGATTTGCTAGGTTTCCCTAGGTGCCAGCTGAGCCAGGTCCCAAAATCCACAGCTACTCAGTGCAAAAAAAAGGGTCAGTTTCCAGTGGAAAGTGTGATGTGTCCATGTTGCGTTTTGGGCCCTTTTTTTTGCGGGCACTAGGCCACCCACACAAGTAAGGCACCATTTTTATCGGGAGACATCTGGGAAACAGAATAGTAGAAAAAGTGTTTTTACCAATGCGATTTCTCTACATTTATGCCTTCCAAATCGAAACCTGTGAGTAAGAAAGAAGACATTTTGAACAATCCCTTCTCAATCACATGCTTGTATGGGTACCCACAAATTCAGAGATGTACAAATAACCACTGCTTCTAAACTCAGTATCTAGAGTACATTTCAGAAATACATAGGTTTCCTTCATACCCATTTTTCACTCTTTATGTTTTACCACATGAATTGCTGTATAGGTGGTACACAATGAAAAACCATTGTAAGGTGCAGCTAAGTTGTTGGCTCAGGGAACAACTGGTTCTTGGAGAACCTACAAACGCTATATTCCCCTTGAGTAGAACGATCTACCGGACATGACGGTACAATGCTTTGTAAATTCCCCAATTTGACAAGCAGTTACAGGTGAAAATGTTGTCACAAATAGCTATTTTTTCCTGTTCGTTTTCAAAATTGTTTTTATTTTAACACTTAGGTGGTCATTACGATGTCGGGCGGAATCTCTTCCGACCGATACCCGGTCGGCGGTCCTGACTGCCCCATTATTTATTTTTATTTTTTTAAATTTATTTGAGTTTTATACCGCGCGGGCTAGACCCGGAGGTATCAGAGCGCTTTACATGAGGAACGGTGAGTTACAAGTTACAAGTTACATCTGTTGCAAGAGCATAGATAAAACATATGACAGAAAGACAATGTAACGGTAGTTCGTAGGTGGGAGGGGGAGGAAAGGAGACATGAACAGGGAGACGGGGAGAAACTGTGCCCAATGACCAGCTGGGTAGGTGACGGCAGAGGAGGTGAACCAGGGCCGATCTCCTCTATAGCTGTCGAGGCAGCTCCACCGGGCATCAGCCAAAGTGCTCGGACTCCGCTGTCAGGATGGTGATCAGGGTTTATCTAAAGAAGGTCAAGTTCAAATGGGGAGTAGGAGAGATGAGAGCCGCAGTCAGATCAGAACCCAGGTGTGGGTGGGGGTAAATGTTTAGATGTTATCAAGGCGCAGTCCAATCAGGGGCTCGACGTCCGGTATTGGCAGCCGCCAGAGAACCAGTGAAGGCTGCGGGCAGAACGGAGTTAAAAAGGCGAAGGCACCATCTTAAGGTCAGGCGTTGTCCAGGCCCGTCCTTAAAGATGATAACCAGGTCACAAAATGCCCCCAGAATAGAGCACCATCGCAAGGGAGTATCAGCTGGAGAGCCCCTACTGCTAGGTTTGGGAGTGCCCCGAAGTCTCAGGAGCCCTCCGCGGTGGTAATCAGGGATGGCCCTAGCCGCCATCTTGAGTTCAGGCACTGCCCAGAGAGGGCTTCTCGGTGAGAAAATCGGCCTCAACTAAAGTCCCCAGGCCAGATCACTAAGTTAGGAGGGATTCCCTATACAGCCCCCGTTGCTCCGATACAAAGGAGCTCCGGAGCCACGCTCACCTCCCGAAACTGCTGGCAGCGCCGGGGCTGTGTCAGTCACTGCGGTGGTAGTCTCCCCGGGGCAATCATCACGTCCGAGGCTCCTGCGGGGGCCCAGAGGGAGACCACAAAAACCCCGTGCAATCTCCTTGGCAGCGAAACGAGTCCGGTTTAGATGTCCGGTTTCGACGTGTCAGTATCGATGTCACTCAGGGTGAAACGGACGCAGCCAGGACCGGAGCTACGGCAAGCGCAGTCAGGTGGAGATCGCCCCTGGAGTTCGGCGGGGATTTCACTGTCTGGGAGTTTAAAGGGCCAATTCAAGTTGCAGGTCAAATCCAGAGGGGATTGAAATTGCTCTTGGCCCGGCTGATGTCGAGTTAAAAATCTGCCGGCGCCATTTTGCACATCAGGTCCCGAAGATTACAAGGGCCGATATCAGGTAAAAAACGTCAAATTAACATAGCGTTTTACAGCTGAAACACAGCTGCTGGTATTCCGGTCTCAGAATATTCGTTTTTGGATGGGCTTAGTTTTGAAAAAATAGCCTTTTAGTGCTGTGGTGCTCGGAGTCTTCACGGAGCTGCAGCTCCGAGCGGCCATTTCGGCTGTCGGCTCCTCATCCTCCCCGCCCCATTAGGATGCGACCGAACACTGTACGGTCGCATTCCTACATTTTACAATAGGAGCATGCATTCAGGCCATAAACCGGTCGTAATGCATGCTCCCATTGTAAAATGGGAGGTGCAGTTCATCCCTGCACCCTGTGGCAGGCACCTCAAGGTGCCTGCTACAGGGTGCAGGGATCAACAGGGGCACCATAGGTGCCCCCTCGGCCTCCAACTGGAGCCGGTGCACCAAAGGGGGCCCTGCTAGGGGCCCCAAAAGTTGAGTACCAACAGCCTTTCCTTGTCGGAAAGGCCGGCACGGAAAGGATGCCGAAACCATACCTTGTAATCCCAAGGGCAGAATGCCAGCCTTTGAGATTACAGGCTGGCTTCCGACTGGCTGATGGGCTCTCCGAGCCCATCGGATGCCAGCCGGAATGACAGGCAGGTTTACTTAACGAACGCCTCCATCGTAATGAGGCTGTCGTAAAGTAAACCGACCGGCCCATTACGATGCGGCCGTGTCGGAGCCTTTAACGGCCGCATCGTTATCGGCCCCTTAGTTTCTTTGGGACTTTTGCCTACTTTTCAGACATCTATAGGTTTCCACCACAAACTGGAAGTGGGCTGAGTGCACAAAGATTAGGAAAAATGGGCTACCTCTTTGAAAAATGCCAAAAATATGGTAAAACAATTGTTTTCTGATTCAGTTCTGCATGTTCCTGAAAACTGGCAAGATGGTGACTGTAGCACAGTAAACATTTCTTTGATTCAATTTTTAGGAAAAAACATTCACATTTTCCCCATTTCCCCCCCAAAAACTAATTTAGCTATATTTGGCTATTTTCTCAGGCCTTGCAGGGCAATCCACAAACCCTGACTACCTTTAGGTACCCAGGGTGTTAGACAAAAAGGACACAAATTTCTTATGGAATAAAAGTTATGGCGGTCTATATGTGAACTACCCCACATAGTCAAAATCATGCTAAGCAATAAAGGGGTTAAATCGAGTTGTATAGAATATGGACTTAAAATATTTAGTTGAGTTGTAATAGTTTCTGTGTTGTAAGTTATTATTTTCACGTATGTCAAAATATATAAATTTTAAGTTATTTATTTTCTTTAACAATTTTGCGAGGTTGTTGGGTTTCTAGGAGAATAGAGTGGGAAGTTTTTAAAATATGTATTTATTCATTGATTAAAACATTGTTATTTAAAAGATTTTTAGGGGTCCATTAAGATGGCGGGCGGACAAAGTCCGCCCGCCATCGCAACGGAGAAAGGGACCACCCGCCACATGTGCGGCGGTCCCGCGATTCGAATTAGGATGCGCCCGCCACACTGGCAGGCACATCCCCCATACTCAGCATTGTGGCGGGCGGTGCTCACAGCACCGCCCGCACTATGCTGGAATGCATGTTGTGCATTTGCATGCACAGGGTGACAGGCACTGCGCGGTGCCTGCCACCTTGTGCATTCAAATGCAGGGGGTACCATAGGTACCCCCATGTGCACCCCCACCCCCCAACACCCTGGGGGCCGGCAACGGGCCCCCAATTGCAATTACCGTATGCCTTTCCATGGCGGCAACGCCGCCATGGAAAGGCACACCTCCGCCAGCATCGTAATATGGATGGCGGTGTCTTGCAGATACCGCCACCATATAATGCCCCTTTTCCGCCGGTCAACGAGTCGACCGGCGGAAAAGCGGCGGACGGTTTTTCCGTCCGCCGGGCCCCCCCCGCCATAGTAATATGGCGGGGGTAAATGTGTGGCGGGCGGAGGGAAATAGCGGGCGGATCGCCACCGCCATATGGGCGGTGGCGATCCGCCCGCTATTGTAATGACCCCCTTAGTTTGTTAATTAGACAATTATTAATGTATTTTTTAAATTATTTAAAACATATTTCTAACAATCTTTTAATGCATTTTTATTGAAGTGGTTAATTAAAATATTGTGTGGGAAAATATTAAACTTAAGAAAGCTCAGATTTAATTTTCCCTATCCTAAATCATACAATATAAATTACATATGTATAAAATAAAATAGAATATATTTTCAGAAATACATTTAATAATTTGGATATTAATTATAACATGTTTTAGGTTTTTAAGTTTAAGAATTTAGGGCCTAATTACGATGTCCAGCAGACTTGAGTCCGCCCGACACCGTCTTGGTCCTGGGACTGACCGACCTCCGGTCTAGGTCCCGCCCGCCTAATTAGGATGCAACCGAACACTGTTCAGTCGCATTCCTACATTTCCCTATGGGAGCATGCATTACAGCCGTAAACCGGCCGTAATACATGCTCCCATAGGGAAATGGGAAGTGCTGTTCATTCCTGCACCCCGTGGCAGGCTCCTCAAGGTGCCTGCCACGGGGTGCAGGGATCAACAGTGGGGCACAATAGGTGCCCCTCGGCCCCCAACTGGAGGCCTCACACACAAGGGGGCCCTGCTGGGGGCCCCCAAACACGCTTTCCGAAATGGTTTCCATGTCGGACAGGCTGCCGTAGAAACCATGCCGTAAACCGTGAATAGTAATCCCAAAGGCAGAAAGGGCAGTCCTTTGGGATTACAAGCCGGTTTTGACTTGCTGACGGGCTCCTTGAGCCCGTCGGAATGACCGGCTAGTTTCAATTCCGACCGGCTGATACATAATCAGCCGGTCGGAATTGAAACCGACGATGGGGGTCAGGAACGCCTCCGACCTCCATCGTAATAGGCCCAATAGTTTTATTATCTTTAAAATAATGTGTATTGATATTGTTTCCGATATTAATTTAATTTGTTTTTGTGGTTGTTGAAGTTTTAGCGTAATAGGGTGGAAAGTATTTTTTAATCTATTTTTTATTCTGTTGCTTACGCTGGAGTGGGAAAATAGTTCTGACCCTTGAAAATGTAACACTTTTCCTACTGATGCTCAAGTCAGAGTGGGAATCCTAAATATAACCCCACCAAAATCCAATGCTTTCCATACTGTTCCTCAGGTTGGAGTGGGAATGGTATTTCTTACCCTTCCAAAAGTCCAACACTTCCCTACTGTTGCGTCTATCGGATTGTGAAAAGTAAAGCCAACCTTCAAAAGTCCAACACATTCCCTACTGTTGCTTACGTTGAAGTGGGAATAGTAAATATGACCTCTCCAAAATTCAACACTTTCCTTCTGTTGGTCAGGTTGAAGTAGGAGTAGTGATTTTGACCCCGCCAATTCAAATTTTTCCTTAATCTGAGTTTTTAGGTTGTTTTAGTATACATTTTTAATTTTTAAAGATAGGTTAACATAAATAATGTTTTTATTATTTTTTGTAGAAATGTTAAATTATTTTTTATGTTGGTACTGTATATTTTTTTAAATTTTAATATCTAGTGTTTGTAAGTATAATTAATTTTCATTAGTATTTTTTATATTAAATTGTTTTTAAAACATTTTTCAAATATTATATTTAGCATTTTTAAAGTATATATTCTTATTTTATGTTTGCAAGTTATACTTTTTAATACATTTTATATTACAGACATGTTTTTAATGTAATATTTTTAAGTTATATGTTTTACAGTTAATATAGTGTATAATTGCTAAAGTTCAATATTGGACATATTCGATTCATGTTATGATGATATGGTGGTCTATTATATTTTTTTGGGCAATATTTAGGACTTTATATACAAAGTATGTAAAGTCGATATTTGTGTCATTTTTTTGGGTGATATTTTTGTCACCGATATTTTTGTCAATGACATTTCTTCATGCAATCGGAGCACCGGCACATGTTTATTCGGTTACATGTTTATCTGAAATGGGGTGGTGGTGAGTTGCAAGAGCTGGTGGTTCATGGCCACACAAGTCCAGGATGATGCATTGAAGAATAGGATGGAACAAAAACAAGGAGCATACTTCAGTGCTACAAACGGTCACAATCCGAGATGATGGTGTCTACACAGTTCGAATGGCACATGAGAAAGGGAATGAACCATCATATCAGTGCTTGAGCAGATATAGTATACATGCCTCCGATATGAAAAGCATGTACCGGTATTAGAAATTTGGGACTCGTCCAGAGTTGCTAGTAGATAAGGCTTATGTTGAGTAACCTCAGTGTTTCACTACTGTGCTTTCCTTTCAGTTATACGAAGAACCTCAGGCTCCTATTCTGGACCATGCTGGCTTTCTCCTTCCTGATTCCCTGCTTCAGAGCATTATTCCTTGCCCTCTTTTTCAACTCTGCTTTTCTCGTTGGTATCATGTCATTTTGAACTCCTTCTGCATCAGATATCATTTGATCTTTCCCCTGATTATCCAACTTGTAACATTTCTGCAGACATGCCATCCAACCTTTTGTTCTACAGACCAACCCCAAATCCAACTGATGTGCCGCTCTCTTGGACAATCTTGCGAACTCTGCTGGTGCCAGCCTGTCAGCAGATAACAGTCCATCAGCGACTCTCGGAACATTAAGCCAACAGATTTCCAGGTCCATGTTTCAAGTTGAGGAAACGGGAAGCATCCACAATCAAAGATTGTGTGTGGATTGAAAAATTAAGATGCATCCATGCTGCTTTTTACTGAGGACCTGACATCAATATATGATGCCATTAAAACCAGCGGCTAATGTCTTTCTAAAGTGTTTGGTCTATTAAGAAAGTGAGTTATTGTCCTCAGAGCAGTATGCAATACATATTCGTATATTAACTAAGCAGCTTACTGCACCAACTATATGAAATATTAATCATTATTCAGGAACAAGAACTCTAGCGAAGTCACAACTCAAACGTTGTTCGAATTGGTCTATAAAAATGTGAGGCTAGCATCAGTAGTTTCTAACTCATATTTGTTCCAAATCAGTCCATTGCAGTTACTTGGGGTTCATTTAAATTCTTCTTTTCAAATGAGCCCGGAATAGTGGTGCATGTTTCAGTTGTCATCTAACCCAACCAGCACCAACATGCAATATTCACGTCAGGAGGCACACAACGTTTTGTACGTCCCCTGCCCTAAAAGCTGTGTGCAACTCCAGATCAGTGCTTGGTGGTAACAACACTTCTGGACAGACTGTGCTCTTTGTGTGCAGTCATTGAATGCTTTTATTTCTCTGCAGTAGCTTCCTCCTCTGCATCAAAGACAAGGCAATGGTAGTGCTGTAGAGCCAAACCTCTTCTATGCTACTTGGAGAAAGCCTATTACTTATGGGTTCGCGAAAGCGATCAGAAGATTGGGACACACGTGTTGGCTGAGTGGCCGAAGAATTGGCTATTTCATTTTAACCACTTTTCGAAGTGGAAAGTTCTAATGCACGTGGAACTTTATTAAAAAAAAAAAAAAACCTCTTGTAATAATACATTGCCTTCTGTCGGCAACCTTTATTTCATACAGTGGAAGTACAATTCAACACCTACATGGTGTTACTAATGAATCTCAGCCACGGATTAGATTCTGTTGACCCAAGATCAGATACAGATATTAGGTCATGTGAAGGAGTACAGTCCATAATCTCAGCTGATGTAAATGAGGTCATGGACAGTGGTAAGCTTGATAGGCCAAACACACAACAAACATAACCCACTTACCTACTTGAAGTCAGTGAAACTATGTCTGCCAGGCAGTAGAATGGTCTCGCTATTCTACTCACGACGCAAGCACATAAACCACATTTTGTACGTGCTATTATTGTTAAATAATAAAGCACTCACAGATAAAGGTTTGCATCACAGATGCTGGAAATAAATTAGCTGCACTGTCGCTGTTACATAGTCGCTTAGAGCCAGATTTATGAAAAAGTGGTGCAGCGCAGCAAGTCACCTTGCTGCGCTGCATTACTGCGAAAGGGCTGGAATGCTTTTTCCTGTCCTTTCCCCTGCGCTGGCACACAATGGGTTGCCTAGCGCCAAAGCAGGCACCCTTGCACTATAGTGCAAGAGTGCCTGCGTTGCATGCAGGATTGTTTTTGTGCAACAAAGGGGCACCTTCCTGCACAAAAACAACCCTGAGAGGCTTTTTCCTCTTTCTATGTGTGCTGCAGAATGGGTGGCATATCTTTTTGGCGCATTCCCAGGTTTGCCTGTTTTTGTAAATCTGGGAATGCGTCAAAATCCATGGATGTTGCAAAGGAACACCCATGGAAACGACTCCCTGGTGCAGAGTGATGCAATGCAGAGATTTTCGCTGCGTTACATTACTCAAGATTTATGAAGCCACGCAGAGTGGCCCTGTGCGGCTTCATATATCTCATTTTTCATCTGCTTCACTCTTGCACCACGTTGCGTGGTGCAAGAGCGACACAAAGGGGCTCATAAATATGCCCCTTAGTCTCTTGCTACAAGCAGATAAAACACTCTCCTAAAAATAATGTGTTCATCCCCATTACCATATAGTGTTTAAAAAAATCCAGTCTTTGAATCCAATCGTATAGCAGTGTCTGCTTGACAGATAGAGCTGAAGAGATCATAATTGAACTACTGCTCTGTTACACATGACATCAACTGTTAAATAAAAACTTCATACTAATGATTTATGAAGGAATGAATAGATGTCAAGGCAGCAGTCTTGCGTGCCTGCATCATATAAAAGTCCTCGACAAAGACAAAAGATTTTGGCTTTCCAGTAGTGCAATTGTCATGACCCATGACCCTATCACCACGAGCACTGTTAGAAAGAGCCTCATGGAGGTGCTAGTCACCAATCATAACTCTGGTATCTCTTCTACAAGACACATTACAGGACCCAATGAGAAAAGATTAGTGTAAGAAATTGGATTATTATTTGGGGGGGGGGGTGTCTGCCCAACTCAAGGAATAATCCCAATTGCTGTCAGGTTGAACCCTTAAAGTCACTAAATTAATCTGAGACCAACTCACTGGTAGCTATGGCACAAAGAAGACAGGCTTAAGCTAGGGCAATGCGTAAAGTATTTATGCAGTACCAACACAGTATTAAAAACAAAACACCAAGCAATAAAATCCCAAACTGACTTAGAAACATAGAGGCAATTTTAAAGAACCAAAATGATACCAAAAACAACAAAAATCCAGTAAGGAGAAACGAACAGATATATCAGTTTGTAAATGTTTAAGTGAAAACAGAACCAAACAGGGCTAAGCGCCCTGTATGATAGTCTATGACAGGCTATTGGAGTGGTAGACTGGGACCTAGGCACAATTGCAGGCTGCACAGGATTGAATGCAGGTCAGATTCACCAACTGCGTGGGGCAAGTCTGCGGGCTGGATCTGCCAAAGTCCTCTTGAAGTTGGAGCGCTGCTGGATGAGGTTTTTGTTTTTGGCAGGAAAAGCTCAGAGCGGAAGAAATTAACTTTTCGCGGCCGCAGAAGACCTAGAGTTGGGCGGATACCTTTTGCACCTTTGCCCAGTCAAGATTCCTAACTTCGGACATAATATTTCATACGGAGCTCAAAATCCTCCATTAGGTAAAACCTGAAGCTGTACCTAATGAAGTTGCATTGAAATCGGCCACCTTTGCTGTGAGGTCCCGCTGACGGCTCCGGAGGTCTTGGGAATCCAAAACGTTTTAAGTCCCAACTTTTCAGAGTTTGTAGAATACGTTCACCTGGACACAGCTAAGGCTCCCAAGACCTCAGGGACAGAACTAAGGGGTCAGGACCAATGTTCCCTCTAATTATTTTCCTCTGTGTCCAGCAGTGTAAGGTCTCTGCGCGCTGCGGCCAAGGCTATGTGCGCCAGGAACCCGATCGCGCGTGTGGGTGCAGCGACAAATATCAGTGCAGATTGTGTGAGTATTCATGTTCATCGTAGTGTCAGTCATGTGCTGCAATTAACATGAATACTTTCTCAGAGGCACACAATATATCCCCTGCACAGGGCCGGCGTTAGCGCTAGTGGAGCCCTGTGTGACAATGTTTGTTGGCTCCCTCCAATGACCACCTCCGCCAGTGATTCCCTCACTATTACCCTTTAACAGTGCCCCTCAAGTCTCCATTACCACTGTCTCTGAGACCTACTTAATTCGTTTTATAGCGCCTCTCATACCAGTGTAGGGTGTATTTTACATTGCACAAGCATTAAGCAGAGACAATCAATCACTTGTTATTGTTATGTTAAATCGTGACTCAGCAACTGGGGAACAGTTTTACATTCATGTTCATAAATTGAGTTTTGTAGCAAAATGTTAAGTAAACAGCATTTTACTGAAAGGAATATTTTAAGTATAATAAGTTATCATTGTTTATACAAATAATGAAAGCCCAAAAAATAGGACTCTCTGCTTGCAAGAGTGTCTGCCTTCATAGTATGGGAACGGTTGCTGGTGCAATCATTAACAAAAGACACCAATTCAAAAGCAGGCAATCAAATGAAGCAACGTCAGTCCTCATATAGGTGTTTCATTGCACCATATTTGCGAAGTGGCATGCTGCACTATTTGAGTTTAGGTGCATCAAAGACCCAAATTCCACTCTGTTTCATTTACAATGCATTTTGACAAAGTGATGCTAGTACACCACAAATTAAAAAAAACAAGCAGTTTTGGCAAATATAGTTAGAGGTACCTGGTGTGCATTCAAGGTAGTACAATGTGCAGACCTGAAGCTAGGGGCCTATTTGTACACTTAACTCCTTGAGTGCTCATGACGGCTCCCGGCCGTCATGAGTCACAGTAGGCGTGTGCTCATGACGGCCGGGAGCCGTCCGAACGTTGCCGCTCCGCCCACGCGGTATTAATTCCCCCCTGTGCGGGAGAATTAATCAGTGGGCGGAGTTCGGACGCCTCCCGGCCGTCATGAGCACACGCCCACCATGATTTATGACGGCTGGGAGCCGTCCTGAGTACGGGAGCGCCACGCCCAACCCCGCCCCCTCTCGCACCGCGGCGGAATTTGCCCCGCGGCGAAGGGGTTAAAACCCACATAAATCAATACACAGTGCAACAATCATCATGGTTGACTTACTGAAGTGATTGTGCTGATTTTGAAATAATTTCAATTATTTCCCACTCGAAATCTATACAAATGCAACCAGGACTTGCAGTATTAGTTTTTGGTTAATGTTGGAAATCTTGGAGGTGGTGGCACTATCAGTTATGGGCACAGTGAATACTGTCGTCCTAAACTGGGTAGGGCGACCCTTTCATCCTCCGTGCTGTTTCTGTGTTTTTCTAATTTGATGTGTAGCCAGTAATTGGGTTGTTTGTTCAGCTCAGGCCTCATCTGCCGGGCCTATGAATACTAGGAATAATTGATGGGGCGTTGTGCTCTTTGCTATGCTGTCTAGCTATAACGTGCTAAATCTTCATATAGGTTTGGGTAGGGCTTTAAGTGGGATGAAAAAACAGGGGAGTCTCTCAAAGGGGCATGGCCTATGTAATGAAGGGTGTGGCTTAAAAATCACATAAGCTAAAAATCTGTGCATTTAACTTCCAGGCCTTGGGTGCATTTTCTACAACATATACTAGGGACGTGGGATGTATGGGAAAATTAAATATGTCAATCAGGAATAAGCCAATTTAACCAGGTTTAAAGGAGGGGTACAGGCACATTACTCTTGTTTAGCTGGGGTTGGGTGCACACAGTTCTAAATCCAGCAAAAATTGGTGGGACATCAGGCAAAAGACATTTGTCTGAATGCCAAACTGGGGTAAAAGCAGCGCAAAAATCATTAAAAAGTGATTACAGTTCAGATTATAAGGATTCTAACATTCACGCTCATACTACTAGGACTGTAGTGTCTAAAGCCTTCTTAGGTTGTCTTTCTGCACATGAAGAAGCCTAATAAAGTGAACTCAGCTAGTGGAATGATCTAAAAATGTAGCTGAAAGTGGATAAACAAAACATGAAGAACTAAAACATGAACTGAACTTTTAACACGAGGCTAAGTTGAACAAACTAGAAAATTCTCCAAGTCGAGAAGCAAGGAGTTTTTGTATCGCAGCATTAACTGAGGTAGGTAAAGTTGAAATGTTCTAAAAGGAAATTCAAATGCACTAACCTTTGCCCGGATGCAATGGACAATGATTCCTTGAAGATGTGCATAAGCAGTAGTTCTAACAAAATACATTTTCAAAGTACCTACCAGATTTAAGTGAAACACCACTCAAAATTGTGACTGCAAATTGATTCTTGTTGCTGTAATTTACTTCTCCCTTTTATTGTTGTCTGAGCAGACAAAACACATGGATCATATGTAGAAGTCTCTAATTTCTGATATCTTACTTCAATATGTTTGCATTTTTAATGCACCAGAGTTACTTCTCACAGGAACCAGTAGCGGTTGGTGTGCGGGCGGAGTGGAGTGGGGGGGGGGGGACGATGGACGACGGGGAGGTGGGTGGGAAGGGAGGAGAAATGCATAACAAGCATTTTTTTTTTTTTTTAAACGTAACTTCCGCCTGCGGCCCAACGCTCTTTTCTGTGTCCTCGCTGCAGCACAAGCTCCCATCCTCCCGAGGCTAATCCTGGCACTGCTTTCATGTTTGAAAGCAATGTCAGGATTGTTCAGAGTGCTGGGAATTTGCGCTCCCAGAGAGACTGGGAGCCTGTGCTTTGCTGTCTCCAACCCAGCAACACAACTGGGTTGGAGACAGCTCAGTGCGCATGTTGGTTTGGCCGGCCTGAGACAGCCGGCCAACCCACATGCACACCGATAGCAGTGCTGCCCACCACTCCCTCTTCTGACTGCCCCGGGATGGCCCCACCCCCAGGAACTGTTTCTTCGACTGTGAATGGCCCCTCTACAAGGGCAGTAATGCATGTCCTAAATAGTTAACTAATGCAAAATTTGGAGTAATAAAATATTTAATTAAAAAAAACTGTACCGCAAAGGCTTAAACACAAAAAGACTGAATGCAAAGAAGAACTTCACTAGCAAGGTCTCAAAAAACATATGTTTCTGTGGTGTATCCATAGAGAATTACAGGTGAGGTATGGGACATTGGGTGCTTCCCCCAAAGATCACGTCCCCACCGACTCAGTTCTCTGGATTAAGGATTTTCAAAGTAGTTTATATTTATCTAGATACCTATGAATACTTGGGAACAGTGGGCACATGGGTCTTTACTGAATCAAGGCCCTTGGGGAAATCAAATTGAAATTCTAATGCATTTTGACATTAACTAATTGAACTTACACTTTAATTTAAAGTAATGCCCTAAGGCATCTATTTAACAGCTTTCTGCTAATGCAATGTTTACTGTTTTATTGCTTTTGACGTTGTCATGTTTTGTACAAACGGATAACACTCGCACCTAACATGCTATTGTCTCATGTTAAACGTACTACAGTTAAATCTTTCAGAATCACATTAACTGCAACCTTGTCACAAAGAACCCTCGCCAGTCTTTTATTATGTCCAAAAAATTAGAAGCAGGAAGGTTCCAAAAAACACTTGATGCTGTTGACATTTACCTCGATGACTCAGTTTAAAGGAATGACCTGCAATTTCTTCTTTCACAGGTTCTGTAGCCGGGACATAATAGAAACAGAAATGCATTTCTTTGCCACAGCCTCATCAATGCAGTTCAGTTGAAAGGGGACAAATAATTGCACAGATCTACTGTGAGCTCAGGGGCGTAGCTAGGCCTTAGGGTGCCCGTGGCGGCCCCTGCGTTTGCCGCCCTCGGCAAAATGATAGAAGAGCGGGGGGCGGGGGTGGTAGGGGCCGATTCTTGCGGCCGCAACGGCCGCAGGTAAGAGCGGGGGAAGGGGAACCGGCTGCCGCCCCAAAACTCGTGCCGCCTGGGGTGGGGCGGTCCGCCCCCATCGCCCCCCCCTAGCTACGCCACTGTGTGAGCTCCATTTTTAGAAAGAATTATAAAGCTCCTCAGACATCAGATTGTGTAGCAGGCTCTATCCTTTGGGAAGCCAGAAGCCTAAGAAACAGGACTGAAGTTTGGCCCTCTCATTTAATCGGAAACTGAAAACAAAACCTCGAAATAAACTTTTGGAGTAGACCTCAGTAGTAAATTATCTCCATTGAATAAAATGAAAGAAGGATGGTCAGCATAAAAGACCTGTATTTACTGAAACCTCACAGCAGAGAAAAGCTACATGAAAGGGAAGCAGCTTCAAAGAACACGTGTCAATTGGCGTGAAATAATACTTAGTTTAAGACATAAAATCCAGGTTCAAACTTCCAAAACTAGTTGGGAGCCGTAGGTTGGGGCAGTGTCTGGCACATGCTTCTGCAAGTTTCCCACACACATAACAAAACTGTCTACCAATGGAATCTGACATGTTATGAAGTGTTTACCATGTAAAATAAGCCTGAAAACATTTTGTGTAAAATGCCTAAATCACCTTAATGAAGCCAGCAACTAAAAATGTTGCTCCTCAGCCCCACACCAAAGAAACGACTCTGAGGGTCAGTTGGCTGACTCCTGGAACCAGCACCAGGGCCAACAAAGCTGAAGTAGCCCAACTCGGTAAGTCAGTAGCCACCCTAGAAGAAGCTCTGCTGACTGCCGCTGGACGCCCCAAGAAGCCTATCCTCAACAGCAAAAAGTTGCACCTGAGTCAACCGGACCAGGAAGTGTCATCTAAATGCAGATGCTTGTTTGCGATTAAACTAAGATTTAAGTTTACTTTGAAAATCTGTATACCCAGAATCATCCAGTAGAATTTGTTCATCTTGGACTCTAAAAATGTATAAAAATATAATCTATTTTTATAAATTGGTGTTGGATTTCTTTCGTGTCGTTTAGCTTTATTTTGTTGTTTGGTACTGTTAAATGCTTTACACTAGTTCCTTTGTTTAAGCCTTACTGCTCTAAGCCATAGCTACCCAGGGTTGAGCTTAAGGTTTTACAAATGAGCCTGACTGGACCCAAAACAGTTTTAGTGAGTGCATTACACGGTAAGGCCGCACAGCCATACAATACAATACATCCAAATCCTCACACCCTTATTAAAGCACTTGACTCTCTCAGGGTAGCGAAGCAGAGCAGTCCAAGGCCTACTCAAGGGAGGTGGTGTGGACTTTCCAATCAAAAAAGTATACTTATCACACAGACACACACTTGTAAATACTACACACTAAATTACAAATATGTACATCAGGTATGAGGAAATACTTTTGGTGATATTCTGAAATCACATATGTTCCCCTATCGTGGGAAAGAAACCCCATAATCACAACACCCTCACAACCTTTACCAGATAAAACATTATAGTTTATGGTGGGAGTAAAGTTGATTAAAGCAGGCCTATTTCCTTTGTCAAGGGGTCACCACTTCAATCTTTAAAACCAGCCTACTGGCTTTGTCAAGGGATCACCACAGTTTAAGACCAATAACCACTTACTTATCACTGGAATCAGTAAACATGTTTAAATGTAAATATTATTATTAATAAAAGCATTTCAATGTTTACCAAAAATCATTGGCAGCAATATACTTTAAATAAAGCATTGAAGATCAACATGTGTCTGCTCTTTCTTTCACACTTTAGACCTCATAATATGCAGTCATAGGACCAACCACTAAGAGCCCCATGCATTCCTGGGCTGGAGGTCCAGCTCTGGAGTGCTTTAAAATAAAGCAAAAAGTCTCCGAAGCTCATGTATCCCCTGACCTGGGAGACAAAGTGAGAGCCCTAATTTGCTTCCAGAGGCTGCTGCACTCCTGGCAGCTGCACCACAAGACACTGGTGGTGCCCCACAAAGGAGCAAACAAGGCAAGCAGAGCCCCAGCTGGGTATTATGGGGCGCTCCTTTTCTGGAGCATGAATATGTTATTAACAGCTTCACTAGCCTTCCTTTGAAGTAAACTGTGGCCTTGCCTGCATTCGTCATGCTTCCTTTTTCTTTTTTGTTAGCTGAAATCCCGGGTGTTTGTGCTCACCTGACACCCGAGTGCAGCAGCAGGTTCGGGGCAGCGCAAGGAGCCCACTCCCGGCTGCCCCAGCTGACTCCCCATCCTAGCCGGCACTGCTAGTTGGTGGCACATGAGCCAGCGTCCTTAATCTCCCTCGGTGCACTTCTTTTTCTGCTACTGCCCGTGGGCAGGAGCTGTGCAGATTCCTCTGCCTGCAGTGGGAGAGGGAAGGGAGTTTCGTTGGTGCGATCCGCCTACACCAGACACGGATACAGGGGGCGGACAATGCACTTGACTAGCTTTCTTTGCTGCCAGGGGAGAGGGCCACTCCTGCTCTGTCTCTGGTCCCCTTCTGCTCGGCCCCCCAGGGAGATGGAGGCCCCTAGGGGCCATAATCATGCAGGCAAGGTGGCCCCACGCATGCCCGCTTCCCCAGCAGTAAGGAAGCTCTGACCCCTGGGCACTGGCCGAACCCAGGGGTTCTTGAGAACTTGCGGCAGAGCCCCATGCTTCCATTTCTCAGCAAAAGGTCAAAAAATAAAACAAACTCAGGCCCTGTTGGGACTATTTTCTTGGTCTTGGGCTTGTGTTCCTCCTTGTGATGAGCTCTAATCACCAGGAGGATTTACAGCAGGTTTTCTGGCCTAAAAAGTGGTGCCCGTTGCAGGGAATTAATTTTACTGGCTCCCTGTGCCAGCTTTCTTCTTTGTCGGGCTCCTCTCCCCATGCTGGGGCACAGACGTTCAGGTGTTCCCCCAACTGGTCGTAAGGGGGCCAGCGTCACTCAACCTGGTGTCACTCTACCTGGAGAAAACTGTCTAGTCCTGGGGGATCAGCTGCAAACAGAGTCTTTATTTCATCAGAGGCTTGTCCATGGTGTTGCTGCCATGGTCCAGGGTTTGCTCTCCGTCTGTCCCTTGTGCAAGGGTTTATAAGTATGGGTGGAAAGTTCTAGATGCCAGGCACCCCATGCCACATGCCACATCACCCCTCCACCCCTTTTCCAATTCTCCTGCGCAGCATTTAGTGACAATCCAACATGGCACCATCAAGTGGTCTATGTACAGAGTTCCTTTGAGAGCATCAGCTCCACCTATGGCTGACATCACTGCCACATACTTTCTGACCAAAACTTCAAAGTGGTGCCCCTGCTTTGTTGGTTCCAAATGTCTGGGCTTACTCCTTTGTTCAGTGGGCCTGGCTGTCCGAACCAAGGAGGTGCAGTGCCACAGCTAACTAGCAGATGCATATTTTCCTCCACATCCCTTCCTTCTCAGGAACTGAGTCAGGCACTGATAATTGCTCCTTTTGTGTGTGGATGCTGTTCTTCCCACTGCTGGAGAGCATAGTAACTAACTTGGCCACCTGGGAAACAAAAGGCCTGGAATCTAATTCTGAGTTGAGCCACAAAAATATGACCATCCTGGACGACCGAGAAGATGTTTGTTTAGGTTATTGGACCTGCATATTCAAACTCAACATGCACGTTTCACCCCAGTTTGACACCTCGCTAGACTATGTAAGCCTAAGTGGAACAAAACAGCACTTTAAGGCAGATTTCATCTATACGTATAATACAGTGCACTACTGATCTAGTAAACCCTACTGACCTATCTATGAATACCCACTAATATTATAAAGCCTACCCCAGGTCAGCACCTACCCTGGCATGGTCTCTTCTACATTAGGCTACCTGTGTACAATCACTAAGCTATGCACAACTGTAGAGTCACGCGTGTCTGCACACATCTCATCTGATGTGGTCAGAAAAGTCTCAAGACTTAATGCTTGAGTCTTTGGAGTGTGTTACAGTCTCTCTGTTCTGACTGCATGTGGAAGCCCGCATTACCTGCCTGTTGGTTCTACAGCGGTCATGAGAGAAGATCAGGCGCAGCCCGTGTGTTCGTGCACAGCAGCCTCCCTTCAGAACAGGATTTGCCACACAAATGCAGTACATCAGGACCTGTCTTAGAGGCCACAGAGTCTTTGCCAGTTGTGGCTCTCCACGGGCTAAATGCAGATGAGCCTTATGTCAAGGAAGATGTAGCCATATATTTTTATGGCAGTTGCAGCCTTCCGAGGCTAACTGGCTCTACCTCAACAGTGACACAGCTTCTTCCACCATTGGTGGCGGCAACCCAGATTGAGGCCCGCAGGGGCTACCAGATTAGCATGAAGGTGGTTGAATTTGAGCAGTCTGTGGTGCAGTTTTCATCAGAAACTGCGCTTAGACACTGTTAGACCCATTCACAGCACAGGTCACGCCTGGCTTCGCTCTCTTAAGCTGTCCTCTTTGTTTGGGAGTTCCTCATGCCCAGAACATGCTAAGATTTTTCTCCTTGATATTGTCTACTCCTGGAAGGCCAGGCAGACTCTGTCCCTCTCTCAGCAGGCAGGCAGACCTCTAGGATCTAGGTAGCCCTATAGCTCCTCCAGCAGTAAGTGCAGACTTCAGATGATGTCCCCTCACCTCTGGCAGACTGGCTGTCAGACAGACACCAGTCCCAGTCACATAGTGATCCAGTGAGTACTTGGGGAGAGAATGTGGCCTAACGGCTAGGGCGGTCGACCTCGGAGCTGGGGAACCCGGTTCGAGTCTCGGCAGGGACGCTCAACATTCTGTGATTCTGGGCAAATCACTTAATCTCCCCCTGCCTAACAAAAATGAATGCGTCTGTATGTAACGTAACAAGCGCTCATGTAAAGCGCTCTGATACCTCCGGGTCTAGTTAGCGCTATATAAAACTCCACAAAAAAAAAAAAAGTACTTCTCGGAGCACTCTTCTTGGTCGTTAAGAACCTGGCACTGGAACAACATGCGTTGATATGGATTGCACTTTTATACACATTTTCTAGATACACTGCTCATGCTTTAGAACAGGTTTGGGCTCATTCCTTTTCAAATGTCACTTCCAGGCTGTGCTCCAGACACTTTTGTTCTGTGTAATCTGATGCTTCTCACAGGAGGTAGCCACAGATATGGTTGCAAGCGCGTGGTACCCAAAACATGAGTACAGTGAAGTGGGAGCTCTCACCTGGTTACCACTAGCATTTTTGAAGCAGTAATCAGAGACAGACAACAGGGCAGGCCTGACCTAGAAATTTCCTCACATTGAACAACTGAAATTGCAATCTCACATCTCACCCCTACCATCAAACAAATGGCAGTGCTCAGAAAGAACTAATCAGACTTTCTTTGCTAACCAAGTCTTCATGGAATTTCTGAATGCAGTCATGCCTCCGCCCTCCTTACTAGAGTGTCTGCCTCATACTATTATCTTGTGCCATTCCAAACCAAGGGTGTCCAAGACAGATCCTACTAACTAAAATGCTCACAAATGCATACAGTCCCAGTGTGTACACACATGCACATGGACGGTCAGTGCTAAATTTTGGGCTTCACATAATAATGGAACTTTGCACGAAAGGGGTCAGTAGACCATTCTCTCACTGACATAAGGAAAATGTTCTGTCTAAACTATAAATCACAAAAAGCAATATACTAACACCACTACCTTTTGTTATACATCCAGGACAAGGTCTCTGTGAGAGCATGCTTGGTGCGTCCCTTCTGGTCTATTGACAGGTCCTGGACTAAGCATGGACAGGCCTAGGCCTTTGTGCACACGATAGATTAGCATGATGCCAAAGCCAAATTAAAAGTCAAAATGCAAATGTTGGATGCAGTTAGGCACTCAGGGCAGGGGTATATGTCTGTTTACTATGTAGGGGACACTTCTGTCCCAACACAAGTCTGTATAAATAAAAGTCACTAGGCTAATAAGATGCAATGATGCATTTGAATAGTATTTAACTTGACCCCGGCTAAGGGGTCAGGAATGTGCATTAATTTAAATTAATTCTTTCTCTGTATGAAGGATCTTCTTGAGATTTCTGCTGACACCTGACGATTATATACTGACTTTACAAATATAATTTGGCTTACTGAAGCCAGTTAGGATCTCAGAAATGATGTGTAGGTGGTTTCAGAAGTACTGAGGTCCTCAAAATATGCCCTATTACAAATTAAGCCCAGAGATGGAGACTGGTTGTGACTAAATATATGAGAGAGGATCCTGCCTGCCAAAGTGGAATTAAGCAAAAGTAAATAGATTTCTGACTGCCAGGTGGAGATCTTTGTGCCTTCAGTGGAGCCACTGCTGCAGCGGCTCCATTCACTGCACTCCAGGCTTGCTGAGTGGGTGCTATGTTCACTGCACTCCAGGTTTGCTGGGTGGGTGCTATGTTCACTGCACTCCAGGTTTGCTGAGTGGGTGATATGTTGAAAGTGCCATAAAAACAAACAGTCAAAGCGAGATTATGTTATCTCTAAACAAAAACTAATGGCCCGACCTGCATGGAGGCCATTTTATATTTTTCCTGCGTGCAACCACCAAGCATCACATAGGGGACACAGGCAGTGTAGGAAGGTGGAATCTGACTATATGGTTGCCCCCACTTTTTTCCTGGTGTTTTGCTGGTTTATGACTTAGTTGGACTGGGACCCTGCTATTCAGGGCCCCAGTCTATCTGCTCTCTCTAAACGACATGGAGTGCACTCTAGGTGCACTAGTGATTGGATACTGTGGTGCCTTATGAGTCCCTAGTATATGGTACCTTAGGTGCCAAGGGCATAGGTACTTCACAGGCCTACCAGGGGCTGCAGCATGTGTTATGCCACCCCTGGGAAGCAGTCTAAATCTGACACCACAGGCCTGCTACTGCAGCCTGGGTGAGGTGGTGCTAGCACCCCTCACTGAGATATAGGTTTCCTATATCTCTCCTGCACACACATATAAACCTATCAGTCACCCCTAAGGCAGGCCCTATCAATCCTGAGGGCAGGGTGCTTGGCTTCTATGTGAGGGGGTGCCTCTGCCTGAGCAGGGCCCCTCTGCAGTTCTCAGAGTCCATTCTCTGGTGCTGTTTGTGGATGCGGTTAAACCATATACTATTTAAGTGCATTATATCCTCGCGGTAAATGCTAACTTTGGAATGGCTGCATCAAAACATGTCGTGTTTGGTGTCAAACATCTTGGAATACTACCCCCCGCCAATCTTGGCGGCGGGGGTAGCATTCCACCCTTCTAGAGGGATAAGACATGTACCTGCTGTGGAAACGCGGTAGAATCCTAAAGAGCCCTGGCAACACAAAATGGATGCCACCAGTCACAGACACTGGGCTGCCCTCCTGCTGATGACCGAAACTCGCAGTGGAGGAAGCCCAACAATAGGCATCTTGTCACAGGGAGGTGTAACCACCTTCCAGACAGGGTTTAGTGTATTGGGGCTGGGTGGGTGCACTCTTAGAGTGCTTTGAAGTCCTGCACTGGGGGAGCAGAAGGCTCCTCTGTGCATATGCCAGTTCAAACCAGCTCAGGGGCTACCTGCCCCTGCTCTGGCGCGAAACTGGACAAAGGGAAGTGGGTGTAGCCACCCCTCCCTTGACCCTCCCATAGGTGGGGTCATAGAGCTAGTCCATCCCCTCTTTTTAGTATAAGAGGGGGAACCTTGCCATTGCAAAGCAGATAACCCCTGGACGACGCTCTACAGAAGAATCCTGGCCCTTCGACGTTCCACTACCTTTGGAAGACAGAAGAATCTCCCTTGGAGTCAAGGAGTGACTCCCCTGCTTGGCAGGCACCAAAAACGACAACGACGGTCGCAAACTACGCCGCTCCCGCCGGAGTCCGAAGTCCCTGCAGCCCAAGAAGTGGATTTCCTGACCTCTCCCAGGCCATCGTGAGTCCCCAGCGAAGCTGAGGCAAGTGGACCCCACGAGTAACGAGGAACCGCGACCCCTGGGTACCGTGCACTATTGTCGAGTGCAACCCCTTCACAACGTTCTACGAACCTGTGCTTTGGACCACGTGTGGTCCCGACCTCCAGCAGGAATCCCTCCGAAGATCAGAGGCCTACCCCGTCCCGAGTGACCGTGGGCCCCTGTTGAGTGATTCCGCCCGAGGTGTCTTCGCGATCCCTTGCCCGCTGGCTTGTGGGTCCCCAGAAGACTTCTTAACAAAACCAAAGGGCTCCCCTGGTTGCTCCAGGCCTGCCCTGACTTACCCTCGCTGGGTGAGTTCCACAGACCTTGCTGGTCTGCGCCATCGACTTTTCTCCATCTCCCCGAGACTTGCGGCTGCCAAGGCTTGTTGGCTCCGATCGAGTTGCCGACACCGCAGTCAGCTGCAGACGTCGAGGGACACACCGAATCCAGCTCCTGGTCGTCGTCGACGCCTCCTGGACCACGTGGCTGAAGAGTCAAGGCACCTGCAACCGACCTGAAGCGACCGACGACGGTGGGCATCCATCTTCCTTGCCCCGGGTCACTGCCAAGTGACTTTGAACACTGTCCCCTCTGCTTTCAGGTCATCCTTCTTCAGAATCCAGGCTTGGATTCCACCGGACACTTCTTCAGCTCCCGCAAGCAGCAAGTCTTCTTTGTTCGCCATTGAAAACGACGCCGCGACCCGACACCAAAGGACACCTGTGCACCCGGCTTCCCTGGGTGAGGTAACTCCAGCACTACGGTGCTCCTGTGGGTGTGGGCCCTAGAACTACTTACCCTGTAAGTGACTTGCTTGTAGGTTCTCCCGAAGTATCCTAAAACTCTTTATTTCCAACCGCGACTTGCCCCATTGAAGTTAACGGCGATTCGCGCCTGTGTATCCACACTGCACGCGTCCCCCGTGGGTCCTTTACTTACCTGCCTTGGGTGGTTTTGTGAGGCCCCAGCACTTCTGAAGGCCCTAGGCCTTGTCTCCCTGCAAGTCGTTGTTCCTAAGTCTCTTACTTAGTATATGGTCTGGTACGCCCCTAGGGCCCCAGCCATATTTTGTGCTTAACTTATTGTGAAACGTTGATTTGTGCATATGTTTGTCTTCTAATCTCATAAAGAGATTAGTAGAGAGTTATTTAGAAATAAATACATATATATTTGATATATATACCTGTGTGGTGTCTTTTCATTTGGTGATTCAAGAGATTATATGGTAAAACAAGCTGCTTTACATTCCTCCGAGACTTAGCCTGAAGGCTGCTCTCCACAGCTACCACTAGGATAGCTTTCTTTAAAAGGTTGTCTTAAACCTATCTACCATAAGAGTCGATTTGCCCTGGTGCAAGGTGTCCACTTTAATTAGTGAACAGCATATACCAGGCCAACTTCTCACATTGGTGGGCAGCGTGTGGGATTCCAGCTTGCCATTGTTTTACCAGAAAATCTCTATTTGAATTACTAACTGAAAACCATTATAGGTACTCAAGGTACATATAAAGTCAAGCTTAGTATCAATAAGTTCTACTGAACTTAGAGCTGTGTGCCAAGGGATAGCACACCCTTTCCACAGCTCAAGCTAGGATCAGTAGGCCACAAACTAGTGTAGGTAGTACAACACTGCACAACACTAGAATGTCCTTAAAGGGTGGACCCAGTGGATCCACTCAGCCTCAGTATAAGGACATGGCTTTCTCTGACTTGAGAGCCATGTGTGTTGACAGACACCTGAGGATAGGACAGAGTCCCTCAACACTCCACCTGATAGATCTGCTGACAGCAGATGACCTTAGATTGGCTCTAGGAGCTAAAGGGTTTGAATCAGTGGGTGGGTCAGTCATAGTATCTGGGTCAGATGATGAAAATCAGAATGACCAAGACTCTGTGATTGAAGGGCCAGGCTCCAAGGGGCCTGAAAAGGACAGAGGAATTCTCCATAAGAGAACTGACAGAGAGGAGGAGAGGCACAGATCCCCTTCCAGGGAATCTGACCACTCTTATCACTCTGGCAGAGAATTTGTCCAGCAGAGGAACTCATACTTTCCCTTAAGAGAGACCTCCTCTGAGAGAAGGTGCAAACTGCTCCAGTATGAGGAAGCCAGAGTGGCCCTCAGAACCAAGCAGTTGGCACTGGATAGGGAAGCCCTGGAGATCCAGAGAGCTTCTAGAAAAGAGGGGTTAGAACCCCCTGGTGGCAGCAACAGTGTCCCTAGAGGCAGAGAATATATTCCTGACCATAGGAACCTGAGCAAGGTTGTTCCTCCCTACCAGAGTGGGGATGATATCCACAAGTGGATAACTGCTATGGAGAGGGCCTGTAGAGTACAGCAGGTCCCCCAAAAGCAGTGGGCAGCAATCTTGTGGCTCTCCTTTTCAGATAAAGGAAGAGACAAGCTCCTCACTGTTAGAGAGGAGGATGCTGATGATTATGAGGTCCTGAAGAGTGCACTGATAGATGGGTTTGGCTTAACCACTGAGCAGTACAGGTTGAAGTTCAGAGATACCCAGAAGGCACAGACTCAGGACTGGACTGACTTTGTAGATTGTGCATCCAAGGCTCTGGAGGGTTGGCTGGTTGGCAGTAGGGTTACTGATTTCAAAGGATTTTATAATCTAATGATGAGAGAACAGATCCTTAATAATTGTCAAAACCAGCTTTTACACCAGTACCTGGTGGACTCTGATCTGACCTCTCCCCAAGAATTGGGAAAGAAGGCAGACAAATGGGTCAGAACCAGGGTAAGGCCTAAGAATCAGGGTGGTGACCACAAGAAAGATTCTACCAAGTCCCAAGAGAAAGGTGGGGATAAATCCAAGGATAAGTCCACTACAGGGCCCCAAAATTCCTCTTCTGGGGGTGGGTCCCAAACTCCTTCCTCTCCTGAAAAGAAACCCTATTGCCATGTCTGTAAAAAGCCTGGGCACTGGAAATCTGATCCCAGTTGTCCCAGGAATGGCAATAAAGAAAATGTTCCTCCAACAACTACTACCACCCCTCCTGGTACTACCAGTAGTAATCCTCCAGTTGGGAGTAGTGCACCCAAAAAGTTAGGTGCTTTTGCAAGAGGAACAGAGGTGGGCCCTAGTTTAGACAGGACCCCCTCAACAGATTCCTCAGATTCTGATGGTGGTATAGGATTTGCCACCTTTACCGTGGGTCCCACAGCATTGGGCAGGTACAGACTGGAGCCAATAATTAATGGTCAGAAAGCTGTGGCATTTAGGGACACAGGGGCTAGTGTCACCATGGTGGCAGGGAAACTAGTCCCCCCTCACCAGCTTTTACCTGAGTTTAAATACCAGGTGACCAACATTGATGGTGTCAGAACAGATCACCCCATGGCCATAGTCAATCTCAGCTGGGAGGGGGTCACAGGCCCAAAAAGAGTGGCAGTGTCCCCAACCTTACCTGTAGATTGCCTGATGGGCAATGATCTGGAAATTTCAGCCTGGGCTGAAATTGAACACCAAACCCATCTGAAGATGTTGGGTGTCCCTGTAAAGGTTAGTGGGGCTGTGATGGCCACAGCCCCAGCCCAAGATTTTGGAGAGATGGAGCCTGGAAGAATGGCCCACTCTCCCCCAGAAGAGAGCACAAGGGTTGAAGAAAAGTCTTCTTCCCTCCAGACAGTAGGTAAGGGTCAGCCTCCTCAGGGAACTGACCCTACCCCTAGTGAAGGAACTGCCACAGAGGTAGTCAGGCCTGGCCTGGCCACCCCCTGATGGCAGAGGACCCTTACAAGGTGGTACCCAGTCTGGAGCAGGTAACCTGCCCCTCTCTACCCTGCCTCAGTCAGCCCAGGGCTGCAGAGGTCAGGGAGGTCAGTGGACCCCCAGGGCCCCCTGTCCAGAGGAACCCCCCATCAGCAGATTAGGGGCACCCAGGCTAGTAGCCCTAGCCAGGTAGAAATTCCTCAACCCACTGAGGGATCCCCCATACCTTTATGTAGGGACCTCCCCCAGAAGGACTCTGTTAGGCAAGGGCAAACCTGGGACCAAAAGGTTCCAAACATGCCATGTCCCTCCAGTGTTCCACCCAAAGGGACCCAACCCCCGGCTGTAGGCAGTCAAAGGTTGACCCTTAGAGCAAAGTGCAACTCAGTCATGGAAAGACAGGCATACATGGTGACCAGTGATCTGAGGAAGCTGAGGCCAACCTTCCTAGGGCCTCACTTCCCTACTCAGACACCCCACCAGCCTTGTACTTTACCAAAGCACACCAGAGGTAGTGATTCCCCATGGTGGAGACCCTCTCATACCCTTAGGGTGGGGGATTGCTTAGGGGACCATAAGACAGGGGGCAACCATGCTAGTGCAGGTGCTTCCTTATATGGCCACTTAATCAATAAAGGCTCAACTGGTCAAGGTTAGCCTTATCTCCTTTCGTTTGGGGGGGTTATGTAGGAAGGTGGAATCTGACTATATGGTTGCCCCCACTTTTTTCCTGGTGTTTTGCTGGTTTATGACTTAGTTGGACTGGGACCCTGCTATTCAGGGCCCCAGTCTATCTGCTCTCTCTAAACGACATGGAGTGCACTCTAGGTGCACTAGTGATTGGATACTGTGGTGCCTTATGAGTCCCTAGTATATGGTACCTTAGGTGCCAAGGGCATAGGTACTTCACAGGCCTACCAGGGGCTGCAGCATGTGTTATGCCACCCCTGGGAAGCAGTCTAAATCTGACACCACAGGCCTGCTACTGCAGCCTGGGTGAGGTGGTGCTAGCACCCCTCACTGAGATATAGGTTTCCTATATCTCTCCTGCACACACATATAAACCTATCAGTCACCCCTAAGGCAGGCCCTATCAATCCTGAGGGCAGGGTGCTTGGCTTCTATGTGAGGGGGTGCCTCTGCCTGAGCAGGGCCCCTCTGCAGTTCTCAGAGTCCATTCTCTGGTGCTGTTTGTGGATGCGGTTAAACCATATACTATTTAAGTGCATTATATCCTCGCGGTAAATGCTAACTTTGGAATGGCTGCATCAAAACATGTCGTGTTTGGTGTCAAACATCTTGGAATACTACCCCCCGCCAATCTTGGCGGCGGGGGTAGCATTCCACCCTTCTAGAGGGATAAGACATGTACCTGCTGTGGAAACGCGGTAGAATCCTAAAGAGCCCTGGCATCACAAAATGGATGCCACCAGTCACAGACACTGGGCTGCCCTCCTGCTGATGACCGAAACTCGCAGTGGAGGAAGCCCAACAATAGGCATCCTGTCACAGGGAGGTGTAACCACCTTCCAGACAGGGTTTAGTGTATTGGGGCTGGGTGGGTGCACTCTTAGAGTGCTTTGAAGTCCTGCACTGGGGGAGCAGAAGGCTCCTCTGTGCATATGCCAGTTCAAACCAGCTCAGGGGCTACCTGCCCCTGCTCTGGCGCGAAACTGGACAAAGGGAAGTGGGTGTAGCCACCCCCTCCCTTGACCCTCCCATAGGTGGGGTCATAGAGCTAGTCCATCCCCTCTTTTTAGTATAAGAGGGGGAACCTTGCCATTGCAAAGCAGATAACCCCTGGACGACGCTCTACAGAAGAATCCTGGCCCTTCGACGTTCCACTACCTTTGGAAGACAGAAGAATCTCCCTTGGAGTCAAGGAGTGACTCCCCTGCTTGGCAGGCACCAAAAACGACAACGACGGTCGCAAACTACGCCGCTCCCGCCGGAGTCCGAAGTCCCTGCAGCCCAAGAAGTGGATTTCCTGACCTCTCCCAGGCCATCGTGAGTCCCCAGCGAAGCTGAGGCAAGTGGACCCCACGAGTAACGAGGAACCGCGACCCCTGGGTACCGTGCACTATTGTCGAGTGCAACCCCTTCACAACGTTCTACGAACCTGTGCTTTGGACCACGTGTGGTCCCGACCTCCAGCAGGAATCCCTCCGAAGATCAGAGGCCTACACCGTCCCGAGTGACCGTGGGCCCCTGTTGAGTGATTCCGCCCGAGGTGTCTTCGCGATCCCTTGCCCGCTGGCTTGTGGGTCCCCAGAAGACTTCTTAACAGAAACCAAAGGGCTCCCCTGGTTGCTCCAGGCCTGCCCTGACTTACCCTCGCTGGGTGAGTTCCTCAGACCTTGCTGGTCTGCGCCATCGACTTTTCTTCATCTCCCCGAGACTTGCGGCTGCCAAGGCTTGTTGGCTCCGATCGAGTTGCCGACACCGCAGTCAGCTGCAGACGTCGAGGGACACACCGAATCCAGCTCCTGGTCGTCGTCGACGCCTCCTGGACCACGTGGCTGAAGAGTCAAGGCACCTGCAACCGACCTGAAGCGACCGACGACGGTGGGCATCCATCTTCCTTGCCCCGGGTCACTGCCAAGTGACTTTGAACACTGTCCCCTCTGCTTTCAGGTCATCCTTCTTCAGAATCCAGGCTTGGATTCCACCGGACACTTCTTCAGCTCCCGCAAGCAGCAAGTCTTCTTTGTTCGCCATTGAAAACGACGCCGCGACCCGACACCAAAGGACACCTGTGCACCCGGCTTCCCTGGGTGAGGTAACTCCAGCACTACGGTGCTCCTGTGGGTGTGGGCCCTAGAACTACTTACCCTGTAAGTGACTTGCTTGTAGGTTCTCCCGAAGTATCCTAAAACTCTTTATTTCCAACCGCGACTTGCCCCATTGAAGTTAACGGCGATTCGCGCCTGTGTATCCACACTGCACGCGTCCCCCGTGGGTCCTTTACTTACCTGCCTTGGGTGGTTTTGTGAGGCCCCAGCACTTCTGAAGGCCCTAGGCCTTGTCTCCCTGCAAGTCGTTGTTTCTAAGTCTCTTACTTAGTATATGGTCTGGTACGCCCCTAGGGCCCCAGCCATATTTTGTGCTTAACTTATTGTGAAACGTTGATTTGTGCATATGTTTGTCTTCTAATCTCATAAAGAGATTAGTAGAGAGTTATTTAGAAATAAATACATATATATTTGATATATATACCTGTGTGGTGTCTTTTCATTTGGTGATTCAAGAGATTATATGGTAAAACAAGCTGCTTTACATTCCTCCGAGACTTAGCCTGAAGGCTGCTCTCCACAGCTACCACTAGGATAGCTTTCTTTAAAAGGTTGTCTTAAACCTATCTACCATAAGAGTCGATTTGCCCTGGTGCAAGGTGTCCACTTTAATTAGTGAACAGCATATACCAGGCCAACTTCTCACATTGGTGGGCAGCGTGTGGGATTCCAGCTTGCCATTGTTTTACCAGAAAATCTCTATTTGAATTACTAACTGAAAACCATTATAGGTACTCAAGGTACATATAAAGTCAAGCTTAGTATCAATAAGTTCTACTGAACTTAGAGCTGTGTGCCAAGGGATAGCACACCCTTTCCACAGCTCAAGCTAGGATCAGTAGGCCACAAACTAGTGTAGGTAGTACAACACTGCACAACACTAGAATGTCCTTAAAGGGTGGACCCAGTGGATCCACTCAGCCTCAGTATAAGGACATGGCTTTCTCTGACTTGAGAGCCATGTGTGTTGACAGACACCTGAGGATAGGACAGAGTCCCTCAACACTCCACCTGATAGATCTGCTGACAGCAGATGACCTTAGATTGGCTCTAGGAGCTAAAGGGTTTGAATCAGTGGGTGGGTCAGTCATAGTATCTGGGTCAGATGATGAAAATCAGAATGACCAAGACTCTGTGATTGAAGGGCCAGGCTCCAAGGGGCCTGAAAAGGACAGAGGAATTCTCCATAAGAGAACTGACAGAGAGGAGGAGAGGCACAGATCCCCTTCCAGGGAATCTGACCACTCTTATCACTCTGGCAGAGAATTTGTCCAGCAGAGGAACTCATACTTTCCCTTAAGAGAGACCTCCTCTGAGAGAAGGTGCAAACTGCTCCAGTATGAGGAAGCCAGAGTGGCCCTCAGAACCAAGCAGTTGGCACTGGATAGGGAAGCCCTGGAGATCCAGAGAGCTTCTAGAAAAGAGGGGTTAGAACCCCCTGGTGGCAGCAACAGTGTCCCTAGAGGCAGAGAATATATTCCTGACCATAGGAACCTGAGCAAGGTTGTTCCTCCCTACCAGAGTGGGGATGATATCCACAAGTGGATAACTGCTATGGAGAGGGCCTGTAGAGTACAGCAGGTCCCCCAAAAGCAGTGGGCAGCAATCTTGTGGCTCTCCTTTTCAGATAAAGGAAGAGACAAGCTCCTCACTGTTAGAGAGGAGGATGCTGATGATTATGAGGTCCTGAAGAGTGCACTGATAGATGGGTTTGGCTTAACCACTGAGCAGTACAGGTTGAAGTTCAGAGATACCCAGAAGGCACAGACTCAGGACTGGACTGACTTTGTAGATTGTGCATCCAAGGCTCTGGAGGGTTGGCTGGTTGGCAGTAGGGTTACTGATTTCAAAGGATTTTATAATCTAATGATGAGAGAACAGATCCTTAATAATTGTCAAAACCAGCTTTTACACCAGTACCTGGTGGACTCTGATCTGACCTCTCCCCAAGAATTGGGAAAGAAGGCAGACAAATGGGTCAGAACCAGGGTAAGGCCTAAGAATCAGGGTGGTGACCACAAGAAAGATTCTACCAAGTCCCAAGAGAAAGGTGGGGATAAATCCAAGGATAAGTCCACTACAGGGCCCCAAAATTCCTCTTCTGGGGGTGGGTCCCAAACTCCTTCCTCTCCTGAAAAGAAACCCTATTGCCATGTCTGTAAAAAGCCTGGGCACTGGAAATCTGATCCCAGTTGTCCCAGGAATGGCAATAAAGAAAATGTTCCTCCAACAACTACTACCACCCCTCCTGGTACTACCAGTAGTAATCCTCCAGTTGGGAGTAGTGCACCCAAAAAGTTAGGTGCTTTTGCAAGAGGAACAGAGGTGGGCCCTAGTTTAGACAGGACCCCCTCAACAGACTCCTCAGATTCTGATGGTGGTATAGGATTTGCCACCTTTACCGTGGGTCCCACAGCATTGGGCAGGTACAGACTGGAGCCAATAATTAATGGTCAGAAAGCTGTGGCATTTAGGGACACAGGGGCTAGTGTCACCATGGTGGCAGGGAAACTAGTCCCCCCTCACCAGCTTTTACCTGAGTTTAAATACCAGGTGACCAACATTGATGGTGTCAGAACAGATCACCCCATGGCCATAGTCAATCTCAGCTGGGAGGGGGTCACAGGCCCAAAAAGAGTGGCAGTGTCCCCAACCTTACCTGTAGATTGCCTGATGGGCAATGATCTGGAAATTTCAGCCTGGGCTGAAATTGAACACCAAACCCATCTGAAGATGTTGGGCGTCCCTGTAAAGGTTAGTGGGGCTGTGTTGGCCAGAGCCCCAGCCCAAGATTTTGGAGAGATGGAGCCTGGAAGAATGGCCCACTCTCCCCCAGAAGAGAGCACAAGGGTTGAAGAAAAGTCTTCTTCCCTCCAGACAGTAGGTAAGGGTCAGCCTCCTCAGGGAACTGACCCTACCCCTAGTGAAGGAACTGCCACAGAGGTAGTCAGGCCTGGCCTGGCCACCCCCTGATGGCAGAGGACCCTTACAAGGTGGTACCCAGTCTGGAGCAGGTAACCTGCCCCTCTCTACCCTGCCTCAGTCAGCCCAGGGCTGCAGAGGTCAGGGAGGTCAGTGGACCCCCAGGGCCCCCTGTCCAGAGGAACCCCCCATCAGCAGATTAGGGGCACCCAGGCTAGTAGCCCTAGCCAGGTAGAAATTCCTCAACCCACTGAGGGATCCCCCATACCTTTATGTAGGGACCTCCCCCAGAAGGACTCTGTTAGGCAAGGGCAAACCTGGGACCAAAAGGTTCCAAACATGCCATGTCCCTCCAGTGTTCCACCCAAAGGGACCCAACCCCCGGCTGTAGGCAGTCAAAGGTTGACCCTTAGAGCAAAGTGCAACTCAGTCATGGAAAGACAGGCATACATGGTGACCAGTGATCTGAGGAAGCTGAGGCCAACCTTCCTAGGGCCTCACTTCCCTACTCAGACACCCCACCAGCCTTGTACTTTACCAAAGCACACCAGAGGTAGTGATTCCCCATGGTGGAGACCCTCTCATACCCTTAGGGTGGGGGATTGCTTAGGGGACCATAAGACAGGGGGCAACCATGCTAGTGCAGGTGCTTCCTTATATGGCCACTTAATCAATAAAGGCTCAACTGGTCAAGGTTAGCCTTATCTCCTTTCGTTTGGGGGGGTTATGTAGGAAGGTGGAATCTGACTATATGGTTGCCCCCACTTTTGTCCTGGTGTTTTGCTGGTTTATGACTTAGTTGGACTGGGACCCTGCTATTCAGGGCCCCAGTCTATCTGCTCTCTCTAAACGACATGGAGTGCACTCTAGGTGCACTAGTGATTGGATACTGTGGTGCCTTATGAGTCCCTAGTATATGGTACCTTAGGTGCCAAGGGCATAGGTACTTCACAGGCCTACCAGGGGCTGCAGCATGTGTTATGCCACCCCTGGGAAGCAGTCTAAATCTGACACCACAGGCCTGCTACTGCAGCCTGGGTGAGGTGGTGCTAGCACCCCTCACTGAGATATAGGTTTCCTATATCTCTCCTGCACACACATATAAACCTATCAGTCACCCCTAAGGCAGGCCCTATCAATCCTGAGGGCAGGGTGCTTGGCTTCTATGTGAGGGGGTGCCTCTGCCTGAGCAGGGCCCCTCTGCAGTTCTCAGAGTCCATTCTCTGGTGCTGTTTGTGGATGCGGTTAAACCATATACTATTTAAGTGCATTATATCCTCGCGGTAAATGCTAACTTTGGAATGGCTGCATCAAAACATGTCGTGTTTGGTGTCAAACATCTTGGAATACTACCCCCCGCCAATCTTGGCGGCGGGGGTAGCATTCCACCCTTCTAGAGGGATAAGACATGTACCTGCTGTGGAAACGCGGTAGAATCCTAAAGAGCCCTGGCATCACAAAATGGATGCCACCAGTCACAGACACTGGGCTGCCCTCCTGCTGATGACCGAAACTCGCAGTGGAGGAAGCCCAACAATAGGCATCCTGTCACAGGGAGGTGTAACCACCTTCCAGACAGGGTTTAGTGTATTGGGGCTGGGTGGGTGCACTCTTAGAGTGCTTTGAAGTCCTGCACTGGGGGAGCAGAAGGCTCCTCTGTGCATATGCCAGTTCAAACCAGCTCAGGGGCTACCTGCCCCTGCTCTGGCGCGAAACTGGACAAAGGGAAGTGGGTGTAGCCACCCCTCCCTTGACCCTCCCATAGGTGGGGTCATAGAGCTAGTCCATCCCCTCTTTTTAGTATAAGAGGGGGAACCTTGCCATTGCAAAGCAGATAACCCCTGGACGACGCTCTACAGAAGAATCCTGGCCCTTCGACGTTCCACTACCTTTGGAAGACAGAAGAATCTCCTTGGAGTCAAGGAGTGACTCCCCTGCTTGGCAGGCACCAAAAACGACAACGACGGTCGCAAACTACGCCGCTCCCGCCGGAGTCCGAAGTCCCTGCAGCCCAAGAAGTGGATTTCCTGACCTCTCCCAGGCCATCGTGAGTCCCCAGCGAAGCTGAGGCAAGTGGACCCCACGAGTAACGAGGAACCGCGACCCCTGGGTACCGTGCACTATTGTCGAGTGCAACCCCTTCACAACGTTCTACGAACCTGTGCTTTGGACCACGTGTGGTCCCGACCTCCAGCAGGAATCCCTCCGAAGATCAGAGGCCTACCCCGTCCCGAGTGACCGTGGGCCCCTGTTGAGTGATTCCGCCCGAGGTGTCTTCGCGATCCCTTGCCCGCTGGCTTGTGGGTCCCCAGAAGACTTCTTAACAGAAACCAAAGGGCTCCCCTGGTTGCTCCAGGCCTGCCCTGACTTACCCTCACTGGGTGAGTTCCACAGACCTTGCTGGTCTGCGCCATCGACTTTTCTCCATCTCCCCGAGACTTGCGGCTGCCAAGGCTTGTTGGCTCCGATCGAGTTGCCGACACCGCAGTCAGCTGCAGACGTCGAGGGACACACCGAATCCAGCTCCTGGTCGTCGTCGACGCCTCCTGGACCACGTGGCTGAAGAGTCAAGGCACCTGCAACCGACCTGAAGCGACCGACGACGGTGGGCATCCATCTTCCTTGCCCCGGGTCACTGCCAAGTGACTTTGAACACTGTCCCCTCTGCTTTCAGGTCATCCTTCTTCAGAATCCAGGCTTGGATTCCACCGGACACTTCTTCAGCTCCCGCAAGCAGCAAGTCTTCTTTGTTCGCCATTGAAAACGACGCCGCGACCCGACACCAAAGGACACCTGTGCACCCGGCTTCCCTGGGTGAGGTAACTCCAGCACTACGGTGCTCCTGTGGGTGTGGGCCCTAGAACTACTTACCCTGTAAGTGACTTGCTTGTAGGTTCTCCCGAAGTATCCTAAAACTCTTTATTTCCAACCGCGACTTGCCCCATTGAAGTTAACGGCGATTCGCGCCTGTGTATCCACACTGCACGCGTCCCCCGTGGGTCCTTTACTTACCTGCCTTGGGTGGTTTTGTGAGGCCCCAGCACTTCTGAAGGCCCTAGGCCTTGTCTCCCTGCAAGTCGTTGTTCCTAAGTCTCTTACTTAGTATATGGTCTGGTACGCCCCTAGGGCCCCAGCCATATTTTGTGCTTAACTTATTGTGAAACGTTGATTTGTGCATATGTTTGTCTTCTAATCTCATAAAGAGATTAGTAGAGAGTTATTTAGAAATAAATACATATATATTTGATATATATACCTGTGTGGTGTCTTTTCATTTGGTGATTCAAGAGATTATATGGTAAAACAAGCTGCTTTACATTCCTCCGAGACTTAGCCTGAAGGCTGCTCTCCACAGCTACCACTAGGATAGCTTTCTTTAAAAGGTTGTCTTAAACCTATCTACCATAAGAGTCGATTTGCCCTGGTGCAAGGTGTCCACTTTAATTAGTGAACAGCATATACCAGGCCAACTTCTCACAGGCAGTGATAAGGAGAGATTGTCTCCTCATCTTTTATAAGATGGGGTCACTGTAACCTGGTGGGCCTTTAGGGTGTGGCTCGCCAGGTCAGAGCTCAACATTGGGGGAGTCAACCAAGGCTCTTGTAAACATGAAACTTCCCCTGACTCTTAATAGAGTAAGGGAATTATACGTTTGGTGGGGGGAATAGCACCATGATTCATGGCAGTGCTCCTCCTCCATTAAACTCTATATAAGGCCCTATACCAGCTGAAGCCTTGTGGCCTAAAGTTGTTTTGTGATAGCAGGGGCTAACAGCATCTATGAATTCACATTTATGCCCAAATTTGTAGCATATTTATTCAATAATAATTCACTCTAGTGGCAACAGTAGATAGATAATCAAATATACAAACAAGGAAAAAGTCAAGGAATTTCTAGGTTGAATAATCATTATAGCGTGGAACAGCCTATGCTTCATGGATGTGTGAAATGGGCACATTCTACAGTTGAGGCATCATGGTGGATGAACATCCAATAATATCAGCCTATTCGTTTGGAATCCAGGATCATCACGAGAGCGGTTAAATAACTGGAAGTCATATTGTTTCCTCTGTTTTTTATTTTTTCCTATGTTTTCCCAGGCTAATATCATAATGTAAGTGTATAATTATTTGATATCTTCATTTGTAGCCCTTTGGCTGTAAACATCAATGTTTGATTATTTCTTGTTTTCATTATTAGTTCTTTCTTACACGTTTGTTGCTCTACTACCCAAGAGTCAGGCAGCACGTCATCAATGTAAATAAATTAGGATCTAAAAGGCTTTTATTATATAAGACTTTTTTTATGATATGCAATCTCTTCAACTACAGGTATACATTTGTTTTAAAAGGGTTAGAAGATTCCGCTGGTGCTTTCCCTAAGCATGTGGAGAGAGACTCATCTTTGAAGCTTAACTTCATGGGTGGAAAGCAAAGTCATGTCCAGGACCTTTTCCTCAATGCACCATACCCTTCAGGGGTCCCTGGCTACTTCACAATGTGCCATAAATTTCATCAAAGCAGATCCTTACTCTGTTGATGGTACAAAAAGCATGCTACATTTACTCCTATGATTATCCTGGTCTATGGGTTACCTGGCCACTCCTAGTGAATCCCAATGGTGCCCACATTTCTCAGGTTGTTGCACACTTCCTGTGGTATTGAAGTCTGTTTCTGGGGCCAGCCTTTGAAGACACAAAGTGTACCTCGTCTTTCTTTCCCAAATGTAGAACCTGTTGGGTTTGACAAGTGACATCGGTGCTTGTCAGCACTTAAAGAGGTGGTAAGTTGCAAAGACCTCAGAACCGAGTGTTTGGCTGCATGCTCATCTTGCGTGGCCAAGTGTGAGGCATATCTAGCACTTCATACAATCATTGTATTTGGCTTCTTCAGTAGTCTAAGGCAGGTGTTCTTACCCTTTTGACTTCTGTGGACACCCACTGAATCATCACTAGAATCCAGGGACCCCCACTAAGTCTTTACTGAAAGTCGGGGACAACAACCAAAGTAATTTCTCTGATTTGAACCTCAAAACAATGCACAAAAATACAGAAACAAGTATATATAAAACAAATTATTAAATATTTAATTTAATTCACAAACAAATATAGAAATATCAGTCTTTTCATTCTAATGAGAAGGTTGAAGCTTTTCTAAATTCTGAATTTAATTCTAAAAGATGAACAATATGATAGACTCGAACCTATCGCTTTAACTTTTTTACTCCTAATCTGTGCTCTTCTTTTTGACGAGCCTTCAATTGGGGTCTCTCATTGTCTATATTATATTCTGTTTACTGAAATTGGGCTGCTCCCACAAATATAGCTAAAGATACCTACTTAATTTTTAGCCTCCAATTCCAAATTCCTTCACATTTATAGAACGTTTTTCAATTTTCTTTTTTACATTGTACTTATTTACTTACATATATTTTATTAATCTGTAATATTATTCAATTTTGTAAACAGTGACAGACCCCCCCGCATAAAAGTTGTGGACCCCGAGGCGACCACGTACCACAGGTTAAGAACCCCTGCTCTAGGGCATGTTGGGACTACTGACATTGTTTGGCTGAAAAGGCACCATTGGATTGGACTTGATTTTAGGGCACTTTAGCACTGGACTATAAAATTGAGAGATATGTCTTGAAAGTATCCCTAGTGGCAGCCCTTGGTTGAACACTGGACAGAGTGAGCCTCAATTCCATAAGTAATTTCCTAAAAATGGAATTCTTGTCCAGAAAGAAGACACAGTGTGGTCTGCGTACCTGTATGAAAAAAAAGGTTCACTAAACTTTCGTTTCTGCTTCTTTGACCTTCTGCAATGACCTGAAACTGAAGATACTGGTGTAGCAGTGTAGACAAGTCTTGACTGCACATCCTGAAAAACATTTGCACATGTAACATAAGTGCATAGGATGGTTAACTCTTACTCACTCAAAACAATACTTTGTAGAATCAGATTCAGAAAGATTGGGCTATTATTGCAATAGTAATTTTGACCTTCTGCCCAAGCAAAAGATAGGGAGTAAAGAGGAAGCCTATGGTAAGAGCAAACCTTATGTTCATCAAAGAGAAGTTCCACAGTCCTGTGAACTGGGAAGCATAACTTTAACCTGTACTTCTTGTGCAAAGAGGTTTGATACACTTCTGCGGTAAAGACCAAGCATATTGGGAAGTGACTAGGTGAACTAGGGGCAGAGCCTTGCAACTTTTTATTATTTTACATAAACTTTGCTGCACAAGGGTGCTCCGAAAACCCCTGAGCTGAAAGTCTCATTACTATGGAGGAAGAGAGTCAGGCCTCGGGCTGCAAAGAGAAAGCACTCCATCAGCTTCTTTGACTACTTTGAATTATAAGAGTCACCCAGTGCTTAATTTGAGCGGGTGGTTTCCGGAGCTCGGCACCAGCACTTAATTGTCAACACCGGCACTTTTAACAGTCTGCCACACTGTGGCGCTATTTGTCTAATACAGCGATCAGCACAACAACAGTAGTTTATTAATCCAATATACAATTAAAAAAAATACTAATCCCTGTCGCCCAAGCCATTCTTATAGCTTTGTGGGCCTGGAATGGTCTAAAATGTCACACTTCTAGGTGTGTGATGCTTAGTAGTTGTGCTGGTACTGACACTAGCAGTGCTGGTAGGGGATGGGTGGTGCAAGCTGCAGTGGCCTCCTTAGGAGGGCCCTGGTACTTATTTATTTACAAATTAAGCACTGGAGCTACCTTATGGCAGGGGAAACCTGATGACTAAAGAGAAATTTTTAAAAGAAAAAATATACAATCTGTATTTAACTTTAGTGTGTGGCCCTTGATGTACTACTATTCTAATGTACAAACCATGGATTTGCAAATGAGAACGCAATCAGTGATGTGACTTGAGTAATAATAGGTTGCATTGCTTCTAAGTTGTATAGCTCCGAATAGTTATAATTTATAACTGCCCATGATATTGTTTCTTCAGAAAACCTGGGCCAAAGATAATGTGTTCCTAGATTAATATAGCCTTTTAAAATCCGTGCTGTTCCTGCCATCTAAGGCCGAGCTATTGGGGGGTCGATTATATGCGTTTCTCTAGTGCTAAATTGCACTATTACTGAATATTCTACTAGTTGTAATATGCAAGCTCTCTTATGACATTTGCACCTAGGGGCACCCTTTATTATTACGATGATAGTTTTAATCACTCAGATTCCCAAAATATATTTAGCATCTAAATTGTAATAGTTACATTGATTTCTATCAGTTCATGTTTATTAGATCCCTTTATTATCGTTGCTGGTGATTTTAACATCTGATTAGGAACAACTTAATTTACACCCTGAGCTTGAAGTTCATTGTTCCCGTTGTGGTTCCCCTAATTAAGTCTAAGCAGGGAGAAGCGTTACTTAAAGTCTTGGCTGCTAATAATTTGTGCAATGCCTCCAAACATTGCTCGGTTGATTCTGTTGTTTCTGCCAGTGATTTCACCTTTGGCGCCAGGGGTTGCAAGACTACATTAATTATATTTTTATTTTCTATAATTTATTTTTATTAACCAATGTTTTATTGAGGTTAACCCTTTTAACAATCAGAATTCCTTGATCTTAAAACTTACTGGTTCCTAAAACAACTCACAAAATGTAATCTTTTCTGTGGGGCAGTCTAGTATAGTCGAGAAAGGCAAATGTATCAGGTAAGAACCAGTCAAGTCAGATAGACTAATTAAAACAGTAGTGAGCCTCAATTTGTAGGAATTGTTATACTGTTTAAATGAGACCCCTGTGGATCGACATAGTCCTGAAACATTTCAAGTTATTTTTAATACTACTGATGCTTTGTTGAGATCAGGTAGGACACGCCCCACGATAGCAAGTACAAATGGTTTGACCTGCTTGCACGAAGGCATTCTTTGATCTTCATATTAGTAATTACCCTGAAATGCTCTCCTCGCCATAAGGAAGATATGATGTTAAGTTGCCTCTGCAAACAAACTATTCAAACGAGGATGGTGAAGATTCACAAGGCATGGGGGGATCCGTGTCTAACCAGTATTTCAAAAGAACAACATCTATTCTCCCGGGTCGTTCACAGCTCCTAGTTTTTGTCAAGGTCCTGTTGCCCACTCAGACTCCTACATCACGCCTGATAAATTTGGTGAACAATTTTAGTAATTTGTAGGACTCTAAAAAACGGACAATTAATAAGGCCATAAACCAACCGTGAAGAGAATGGTCTTTCATATTGAGGAGATAATTAAACCAATTTGATAGTGCCCTCTAGGAAAAAGCACCGGGACCAGGCGGCATTCCTTGGGCTTAATTAAGCACAGTACAGATTTGTGGGTACTGGTGGTGACTAAAATCCTGAATGCGGCAAGTGGTTCCACCATGCCAAAATCGTGGTTGGAATCTAATATTGTTCCAGTCTTATAGAAAATACCTCCATCCCTGTATTTGCATTCCCACGCGGGAAACATTTTTTTTTTTTTTTTAAAGCAGCACGGGTCCATTGCAGAAACGCTTCCCATTTGGGAGGACAACGGGGACAGTGGCCTCTGGATCACTTTCTATTTTCCATACTCACTCGCCCCTAGAGGGTGCTGTTGCTAATCCCCAAGGGGAAGGTCTTCCACAGGGAGTGAATCGTCTTTGCAATTCAGATACTGCTTCCTTTGAGGTGTCTGTATCCGATTGGTGGTTTAGAGCTGCAATTGAGGTCAATCTATATATGTATTTCGGTTCGAATCGCAAATATGTGGGGGATTCTACTTTCATGTCCTCTTCCTATTTGTAATTTGGACAGGGTCGCAAATGCTCTCCTAGGAGTCAGAAAGATTTTTCTGGCTTGTGAAGGGGCTTTTGTAAATAGAAAAAGGGTATTTTGAGGCTGCGAACCTTGTGATTTTGCAAATCCCATGCTTAGCGACCGCAAAATACCATGAACATCAGGCCCACAGACACAAGAATAGTAGAGTCCAATATTTTTATATATTTTCAAGTGTGAAATCCAAACCTTACTGATTGAAAGTGAAAAATTGCATACACTACATACAGACATATTTCCATCTTACTCTAATTTGTTGACAGATAATTAGTTTGGAACAGTGCTCTGAACAACATGTCATGGCAATATGAAAATAACCAGTGAGTAAGTATCTATGTTATGTTATGTTATAAATTTATACAGCGCACGAATACCAAACGGTGTCTTGGCGCTAACAATCGAGAAGTGAGCTGGAGCACTATTCAACGAACAGCCAGGTCTTAATGGCTTTCCTGAAAGATGTCAAGGAGGGAAGATTTCTGATGGTAACAGGGAGGGTGTTCCAGAGCTTCGTAGACCCCACCACAAAACTTCTACCGCCCCAGTTTGATTTAATAAATCTGTGAGAAAGTATCAATTTTGCCCCTTGTGATCGAAGGCATCTGTTTGGAGAGTACCAGTACAGTGACCGCTTCAAGAACTGAGGACCGGTACCGTGTAGTGCCTTATATGTAATGCACAGAGTCTTGAACTTAATACGACTTTTGACTGGTAGCCAATGCAGACTCTGAAGGTGCTTTCCCACTGACTGAAATTTGGGAATCCCTAGGAGGAGCCTTGCCGCCGCATTTTGGATCATCTGAAGCCTATGAAGTTGCTTCATGGGTATACCGAGATATAACCCATTGCAATAATCCAGTTTGGAAAGGACTAAGGATGTAACTACCGTTTTCCTGCTTTCTGTAGGAATCAGAGGTAAGATTTTCTTAATCGCTTTGAGTATAAAGAAGCTGGATGATGAAACTGCCTTGACGTGAGCTTCGAAGTCCAGTCTCTCATCTATCATCACACCCACATTTTTGGCTTTAGAGACTGGGATCAGAGCTGTTCCCAGGTCATCTGGCCACCAAATCTGAGACAAGGAGGGGGAGTAGTTACCGAACAGTATCACCTCGGTCTTCCCTGAGTTCAACTTAAGGCAGTGTGATCTCATCCATGAGTTGACTGCTATCATGCAGTCCCTAAATCTTTTTACTGGCGGTTGGGTGTTTTTACAGATAGATATGACGATTTGGGTGTCATCCGCATATGATGTTAGTGCCATCCCGAAGGATCTTATTAATACCGCCAGTTCAGATACATATATATTGAAGAGCGTAGGACTCAAAGAGGAACCCTGTGGTACTCCACATGGGAGCGTGAAGGACGGAAGGAAGGTCTATAATGAATAATTACATGGAAACATTATCACGGAACCCCCAAATCCAGATGAGAATAGTAACAGTCGATTCTGTTTAGGTTTTGCAACACACATAAATGTGCATAGACAAAAGTCCCTGTTTGACCCGACAGCCTTAGGGTGGTCTTCCCCCAAACGTTTTGCCTGCTTGCCTCCAATTTTGCTGAATTATTTTTGTTGGCCTTGGGATTCTGAGCACTTTATCACAGCCAACCAGTGCTAAAGTGCATGTGCTTCTCCCCTAAAACATAGTTTGTTTGACTTATCCACAACTGGCATATTTTATTTAGCTATAAGTCCCTCAAAGAGTCCACTACATGGCCCAGGGCATGTAAATTAAATGGTACTAGTAGGCCTGCAGCACTGATTGTGCCACCCACACAAGTAGCACTTTAAACATGTTTCATGCCTGCCACTGCAGAACCTGTGTGTGCAGTTAACATTGCCATGTTGACTTGGCATTTAAAACCCCTTGCCAAGCCACAAACTCATATTTTATTGCATTTAAGTCATCCCTATGGTAGGCCCTAGGTCGCCCATAGGGCAGGGTGCTGTATAATCAAAAGGTAGGACATGTAGTTTTAAGTTTTGCATGTCCTAGTATTGAAAAACACCCAAATTCGTTTTTCACTACTGTGATGCCTACCCCTCTCACAGGTTAACATTGGGAATTCCTTATTACACTCATAAGTTGTAATTACTGCTTTAGAAAGATTAGGTCAGTCATGTTTCATATCACTGGATTAGTAGTGATAAATTCTCTTTACTCGTAAAGTTGAATTTATTACTACCCTTTAAAAAATGCCACTTTTAGACAGAAGGCTTTTTTCTGCTCTTAGCCCTATTTGACAGCTGGACTTTGTGTATTCCCTCTAGACAGCCACACACAAAGGGGGCTTAGGTGTGACTGAGTGGCCATCCACATTCTTATGGGTTATCCTGGGCAAGATTGGAGGGAGGAGCTGACACTTACGCCTGAATAGGCTGTGTCCTGTCCCCACACAAAGGGCTGCATATTCCCTGTAGTGAGTCTGAAGCCAGAGCTGGGAGGAAGGACCTCTGTGCACTTCAAAGCCCTTCTTTGAAGTCACCTCCATTTCAAACGCACAATTGAGTATAAGTACTGGGTCTCTGACTCCACCAAATCAGACACAACTGGACCTGTGAAGAAACTCTGCCAGGAGGCAGGACTGCTGTGCTGCTACAAGGACTGCCACTCTGCTGAACTGCTGCTCTAGAAGAACTGCTTATCTGCTGTGCTGCTCAGCTGCCTGCTACCCTCTAACCTGATGAGGAAGAACTTGACTCTTTGACTTGAACCCAGGGTGATCTCCAAGGGCATGCTGACTTACCTCCTGTTTTAAGAATCAGGGATATCAAAGTCTTCCACCTTGCTCCTGTGCCTGGAAGTGGATCCAGGCGCTTGACCAGTGGATCCGAGGCATCCTTTGCTGCGTGAAGCAGAATCACCGCACTGCCGCTGTTGGGGGAACAGAACTGGCACACCGCATTTGGATCCAGCGCATCGCACTTGGAACCAGCGCATCGCTATTGGAACCAATGCATCAGTACCACCGCATCACTGCCACTGCAGTGAGAGACGATCAATGCATCCCTCGACTGCATGAAGAAACCCAGTGCATCTCGGAACCGGCGCTTTGTCTTCTGATTTATTTTTTATTTTTGAAATTATACAGACTATTGTGCCTTTCATTCATTGTGGCTGTCATGAATAGCCGTCTAGGAATCAATTGCTAGTTTTACCTAAACACATCTTTAAATATATATCTTGTAGGCAACATTACCCAAGACTTGTCTTCGGAACTGGCACATTGCCGTTGTTGCGTGAAGAAAACTGATGCATTACCTCGACTGCGGGATTGACACTGATGCATCGCTCGGCTGCACCCCGTATCTCGCTGTTGTGATCAGGATCAAGATATTTTTGTTTAGTGGACCTTGCCTGACTCCTGTATCCGGCCCACACCCCATCACGGTCTGCCTGAACTCTTGACTTTGCCCTGGTCCAGAGCGACCAGATAACCCCTAGGCACTTATTGCTTCTAATCGCTATTTTTCACTTTTAATCTTTGAAAATTCATATCTTGACTTCTACTTATTGGACTTTTGTCATTTTGGTCTTGTTTAATTTATAAAATCAAAATCAATTTTTCTAAACTGGTGAGGAGTCTTTTTGTAGTGTTTTTACTGTGTTACCGTTTGAAGTGTTGCACAAATACTTTACACATTGCCTGCTCTGTGCCAAGCTACCAGAGGGTGAGCATAGGTTAATTTAAGGTGTGTATCTGACTTACGCTGACTAGGATTGTGGTTCCTGCTTGGACAGGGTGCATACCTCTGCCAACCAGAAAGCCGATTTCTAACAGTCCCTGAAAAAGTGCCAACCGTGAGTTATTACCCTTCTTTGCTTAGCTGGCCTACCATGACTCCCAGTTTTTCCTTTGTGGCCTTCAGGCCCTTGAGGCCAATAAATGTGCTTTCTGCTGCTCTTTCAGTAAAGTACTAGACTCTGGTAGATTGGGGATGTACCCAAATAGTATTCCTATGTGTAGTAGAGGGGAGCTACTGCACATCCTCGCTACGCTACTGGAGACTGATGATTCGTGATAATGTTGTCATAAGAAAGGGCAAAGACCTATTTATCGGTATCTCTTGCAAAGGGACCTATACACACTCAAAGTAAAATCTGGTAATTTCCCCATAACTGTGGTACTTCAGATCTTTCATATTGTGTGCCACCTGTGTATACTGTAAGCAGTGTGTATTGGACACCATGAATTTCTGGATGGTCATTGTCATGCGGGTGCATTGATTGTAATATAGGTGGCAAAGTTCTCTCAGGTTGCTATTGTTACTTTGGAAATGACACAATGCCAGGAGATTTTGGAATCTGTGTGGCACAGACCCAGTTCATTGCTTTGCTCATGTGTAGGTCTAAAGAATAAGTTACTTACCTTCGGTAACAATGTATCTGTAAGAGACATATATTAGTTATAGATTCCTTACCTTAGAATTACCCCCAGGCGTCAGACTGGATCCGGAGAATTTTTCTTCAGCAATACCCTGCACGTCCGTTGGTGGCATCGGTCGACTCTGCGTCTGTCGTCGCCGAGATGACGCTGCGGCGCTTACTTAGACGCCGCTCCTGTGCGCTGATGTCAGTTCTGACACAACTTTCCACGCCAGAAGCGCAGAGCCATGAAAGACACTGACCATTGGTGCGCCACACTAGGGCCCCAGAAGGGTGACCCTAACCCTAGAAGTCAGTTCGCAGAGCGGGTGGGATGGGTGGGGTGGTAAGGAATCTATAACTAATATGTGTCTCTTACAGATACATCGTTACCAAAGGTAAGTAACTTGTTCATCTGAAAGAGACTATTAGTTATAGATTCCTTACCTTAGAATAGATACCCCAGCAATACCATCCCCGGAGGAGGGTCTGCGAACCGAGTTCACACTAGAAAATCCTGGAGGACAGAACGGGCAAAGTAGCCGTCCCTCCGGACTTGACTATCCAGGCAGTAATGTCTGGCAAACGTGTGAATAGAAGCCCACGTGGCCGTCTGGCAGTTATCGATGAGTGGAACTCCCCACAACAAAGCAGTGGTTGCTGCCGTAGCTCTAGTGGAATGAGCGCGCAGCCCCACTGGAGGATCCTTTTTGGCCAAAGCGTAACAAATCTTGATACAAAGGACTACCCATCGAGAGATGGTACGCTTCTGAACAGCCCAACCTTTTTTGGCACCCACGTAGCCAATGAAGAGTTGATCATCCACCTGGAAATCTTTTGTGCGGTCAAGGTAGAAGGACAGGGCACGCTTTAGGTCCAGACAGTGGCGTCTCTCCTCCTCCTTGGAAGTGTGCGGAGGCGGGAAAAAAGGTGGGCAGAGTAATAGTCTGCCCGATGAGAAAGGGAGTGACTACTTTAGGCAAAAGGAGGAACTCGTTCGGAGCACCACCTTGTCCAGATGGACTGAAAGGAAAGGAGGCTTAGAAGAATGGCCTGAAGTTCACTCACTCTGCGAGCAGAGGTGATGGCAACAAGAAAGGCAGTCTTCAGAGTGAGAAGCTTGAGAGGACAGTTGTGAAGAGGCTCGAAGGGAGCGCACATAAGATAAGTCAAGACAAGGTTCAAGTCCCACTGAGGCATTATGAAAGGAGATGGAGGAAAGAGGTGAATAATGCCTTTAATGAAGCGACTTACAATAGGGGACTTGAACAAAGAGGGCTGATCTGGCAGCCGAAGAAAAGCAGAAATGGCTGCCAGGTAGCCTTTAAGAGTGCCCAGAGCAGAGCCCTGCTGGGTCAAAGAAAGAAGAAATAAAAGAACGTCAGAAAGGGGACCCACAGCCTTTGCTGTGCACATGCCACAAACTTATTCCATCGACAGGCGTATACCGTCTTAGTGGAGGGACGGCTGCCAAGATGACATTACAGACTTCAGGAGGAAGGTCAAAAGCGGTCAACTGCCCCCGCTCAATCTCCACGCAAGGAGGGGGAGGCTAGACAGGTTCAGGTGGAAGACCGTCCCCTGCTGCTGCGACCGAAGGGGCAATCTGACCGGAGGATCGATGGCCATGCTCAGGAGCTCGGGGTACCAGACTCTTCGTGCCCAGTCCGGCGCCACAAGAATGACTTGGGCCCGGACGCTCCTGATCTTCTTCAGCACTCGGGGCAGAAGTGGTACAGGCAGAAAGGCGTACATGAGGCCGCAGCTCCACTCGCGACGAAAAGCGTCGCTGAGCGAGTGCCGCCTTGGAAACTCCAACGCGCAGAGCTGCTGACATTGCGCGTTCTCTTTGGTGGCGAACAGATCGTACCAAGGCTCTCCCCACTGCTGAAAGAGACCTTGCACCACCTCTGAGTGAAGACGCCATTCGTGATCCACCAGGCACCGATGGCAGAGTTCGACCCCCCCCTGGCTTTTAGAGAACCTGACGAGTGTTGAACCACCAGGGTTATGCCCTGATGTTCCAGCCATGTCCAAAGGCGAAAAGCCTCTTGACAAAGGGTCCACGACTCCACCCCCCTTTGTTTGCTGCAGTGGTGTTGTCTGTGAACACCTGCACTGCCTTCTCCTTGAGGGAGGGAAGGAATGCCTTCAGTGCCAAGCGAATCGCCCGGAGTTCCAACAGGTTGATATGGAGACCAGACTCCGCCGGAGACCAGACTCCTCTGACCTCCGCCTCCCCATACCAGGACTCATGCATCGGTCACCACCGGAAGGTCTGGTTGGAGAAGGGAGAGGGATCTGCCTCTGACCCTATCCTGGTTCGTTAACCACCACTGCAGTTGTTGCGCAGACCCCTCCGAGATCTGGCCGTAGTCGGAAAGATTCCCCTGATGCTTGGCCCACTGGAACTTCAGGTCCCACTGCAGAGCCCGCATATGCCATCTGGCTTGATGTACCAGCAGGATGCAGGAGGTCATGAGGCCCAGCAGCCTCAGAGTCATTCTCACCGAAATCCGGCATAGAGGCTGAAACATTGGTATCATAGCCCGAATATCCTGGACTCGCTGCTCGGGAGGATAAGCCCGAAACTGCACTGTGTCCAGAACAGCTCTGATGAAAAGGAGCAACTGGCAGGGAGTCAGGTGTGACTTCGGCACGTTGATAGTAAACCCCAGCGAATGCAGGAGGTCCGCGGTTGTCTGGAGGTGGGAGACAACCGCCTGCAGCGAGCCCGCCGCTTTAACAGCCAGTCGTCGAGATAGGGGAAGACCGGAACCCCCGATCGGCGCAGATGAGCTGCGACCACCGCCATCACTTTCGTGAACACCCGAGGGGCACTGATAAGGCCGAAGGGAAGCACGGTGAACTGAAAATGTTCGTGGCCTACTGTGAACCGTAGGTAACTCCTGCGGGCTGGCAGGACAGGGATGTGAAAATAAGCGTCCTGCAAGTCCAACGCTACCATTAAGTCTCCAGGGTCGAGGGCAGACAGGACCTGAGCCAAGGTTAGCATTCTGAACGTCTCCTTCCGGAAGAAGCGGTTGAGGGCCCTGAGGTCTAAGATAGGATGCAGGCCTTTGTCCTTCTTGGGCACCAGAAAGTAGCAGGATAGCAACCATGACCTACTTCTGGCGCAGGTACCCTCTCGATAGCTCCCTTGGCCAAGAGCTGAAACTTCCTGGCGGAGAAGCGCCAAATGATCCTCTGGCATGCGATCGAGAGACAGTGGCATGGAGGGAGGGGTAGTCTTTAAGAGGAGGGAGTAGCCCCTTCGGACTATCTGCAAAACCCACCTGTCTGACGTCATGGATTGCCAGTGGGGAGGTGATGGCGAATCCTGCCACCCACTGGCCGCTGATGACCCTGAAAGGTCAGACTAGGAGGGTTTGAAGGCTGCTGCAGGGGGGGGAAGGGGTGGACTGGCCTGCCCGCTTGTTCCCAGACCCACGTTGCTTAGTTCCACGTCCGTGGCCACGCAGAGGCTGGGCAGCTTGCGTGGGCCGGTGGCTGGACTGGGTCGGATATGGCGGGGTGCCCCTTCGTAGCCACGAAAGGGACGAAAGGCAAATTGTGGGGGACGGGAAGACACAGTGAGGCCTAAGGATCTGGCCGTAGCCCGAGAATCCTTAAAACGCTCGAGCGCCGAGTCCGCCTTGTCACCAAAAAGGTGACGGCCATCGAAGGGCATGTACAGCAAGGTTGCCTTAACATCCCCCGAAAAACCAGACATCCTCAGCCAGGCGTAGCGTCGAAGTGCTACCGACGTGGCAATGGTTCTGCCCAGAGAGTCGGAGGTGTCCAGTCCATAGCGGATTGGGAATTTTGCTGCATCTCTCCCATCTACCACTGCCTGGGAGAGTATGGCCCGGGCCTCCTCCGGACACTGAGGCAGCACCTGCGCAACCGTATCCCAGACTGTATGGGTATAGCGGCCCAAGAGGCATGCGGTATTCACGGACTGCAGCGCCAAGCTGGAGGAAGAGAACATACGCTTCCAAAGGTATCCAGCTTCTTGGATTCCCTATCCGGGGGTGCGGAAGGGAATGCACCCTTGGAAGAAGAGGTTAGGATCACCAAGCTCTTGGGGGAAGGGTGTTGGGAGAGGAAAATGGGATCGCCCGGAGCCGGGCGGTGGTGGCGGGCAATCGTCCTTTCCACAGGAGCCCCTGTGCTGGGCCTGGACCAGGTGCCCAGTAGGACGTCCGTGAGGGCTTCATTAAAGGGCAAGAGGGGTTCAGAGGAAGTTGCCGCCGGTTGAAGCACTTCTGTCAGGAGGTTAGTCCTGACTGCCACTGTTGGGAGCACCAGGCCCAAAGCCTTGGCTGCCATAGGCACCACCACTGCATAGGACGCTCCCTCCTCCGTAGCCACGGTAGGGGAGAAAGCATGCCGAGGTCTGGGGAGGTATCCAGACCACTGCCGTCACCCAATTCTTCTCTCCAGACCGGCTCGTCCAGCTGGTCTGCTAACGGGTCCAGCGACCCCTCCCAGTCCTCATCACCACCCTCAGGGTGATAGGGAACACCTGGGATGAACAAGGGAACAAATGTACCTTCCGGCGTTGGATTCGATGTCGGCCGACGTCTATCCAGCTCCGGATCCATTTCGGGCATGAGGATGGGGACAGCGTCGGCTGGGGGCACGGCCGACGCCAGAGACGTCGTCGACGGGATCGGCGCCAGGGAAGGTCGAGTAAGTTTGACCAGCGTCGATCCGGATCCATGGGGACCCTGCGGCACCTGGGCTGAAGCCACCGGCATCAAAGGCCCAGGGCCCCCAACCGGCTCTGCAGGGCCCGAAGGCACACTAGCGGAGTCGGGCTGCCCAAAAATTGAATGGAGAGCTTCGTAAAATGCAGGAAGCTGGGCAGGGGACGCCCCGGCTCCCGTAAACAGGGGGAGGCGCGGAGTCGTCCCTAAATCAGGCACCGGAGACGGAGCTTTAGAGAGATGATTCTCCGGTTCCCGCGTGGCGTCGGCCGACCAATGTGGAGAAGGTCAAGAGTGACGGTGCTTCTTCGCCTTCTTCTTGTGCTTCGACTTACCCAATGACTGCGAAGACTTTCACAAGGTGTGGTGGCTCCGTGACTGGTTTCAAGACCTTCCCCTCAAGAGGGAGCGACGCAGAACCGACTGCCAAGCCTCCAAAAGCTTTCGGGACCGCTCCCGCAAAGACTTCGGATTCATGTCCTGACAATCAGAACACGCCTTCGGGTCGTGGTCGTGCTCCTGGCACCAGAGGCACACGAGGTGCGGATCCGTGACGGACATCAGCTTGTGACAGGAGTCACAAGGCTTGAATCCGGTCCGACGATGGGACATCCCTCGCGCACCAGGAGTTGAAGACTCGACAAAAGTCAAAAAAGGTTAGTCAAAAAGTGACTAAGGGACAAGCTCTCTCCGGATCTGCGCTAGGCTGGCGCGGAAAAAAAGAACTGACGTCAGCGCGCAGGGACGGCGTCTAAGTAGGCACTGCGACGTCATCCCGGCGACCACGACACCGATGACGGACGCGGAGTCGACCGACACCACCTACTGACACGCAGGGGTATTGCTGAAGAAAAATTCTCCGGATCCAGTCTGAAGTCTGGGGGTAATTCTGAGGTAAGGAATCTATAACTAATAGTCTCTTTCAGATCTAAAATTCATATTTCACCCTAAACTGCCTGGTACAGTACGGCAACAGCCTTACTGTCTTGTGCATAGAGGACTATACTGTCTTGCCAAGAAACAGATGATGCTTTATGGCAGATGTCTGGGTTGGAATGCTGAGTCCACATGCCACCAGCCGTTTGTTAATCCTCCTGTAAGTAAGTGGATTAGTTGGGGTGGATGGTAGTCCGCCACAGGTAATAATGGCACAATTGTTATTAGGCCCAATACATATTTTAGTAATATAAACCTGATTCAACCCCTGGTAGCTATAGTACACAGCAAACAGGCTTAACTTAAAAAAGGTGTAAAGCATTTAGAAGAACTGAAAGAGTTAAAAAGTCGGAAACACAACACATTAAAAGTCCCACTCCAATTTATAAAAATAAAGAATATTTTATTGAACAAAATGACACCAAAATACCAAAATCCAATAAAAGGAACTAGAGATATGAGGTTTTAAATTAAAATAGTGCTAAAAGAACGAGTTACTTACCTTTGGTAACGATGTATCTGGTAGAGACACAGTCTAGCCGCAGATTCCTTAACTTAGAATAATCCGCAGGTGTCAGACTGGATCCGGAAAAAATCTTCAGCAGTACCTCTGCGTGCCGGGAGACGACGTTGCATGGCTCCGTCCTGACGTCGTCCACGGATATGACGTCAATGGAGCCATATACGTCCCTCCCGGCGCACTGATGTCAGTTTTCTACTGTGAAACTTTTCCGCGCCACAACGCGGAGCCACTTTAAAAACTGTGAGAGTGTGGGAACAGTGTGCCAAAAAAGATAACAAATCATTGAAACAATGACAATAAACAACAGAAATGGTGAAAAACAACACCATGCATGAGAGCGAACGAGCCCTCCATACTGTAAGGGATTGAAGGGAGAGAGCAGAGTATCCGCTCTTAGAAACAGTCAAAGAATGTGAAACCATACACCGTATAAAAGGCCTATTGACCATAGCATAGGCAAATAGACATGCATCAATTGACTGCAGCCTAGTCAAAGAGACCCCAAGTAATGGATAAAAAATAGATGAGGGTGGAAGGGAGGGAAAAGAACATGATTAATCCCCACCCTGGAAGAACCAGGGTGTAGGAGCGTGAAAAGATATAGGAACCCACCACCCAATACGAGAATGGGTGGAGAAGCAACAGATAAATACAGAATGAGCCATTCTGACCAGGCGGGAGGTGAAGTAGACCACCCCACAGGAAGACAATGCCACCTATAAGGAGGCAAGTGGGTAGAACCCAACCTGAAAAGGTCCTCGCAGAACAGGGAGGATAGGTGGGCGTTGAGGAATCTGCGGCTAGACTGTGCCTCTACCAGATACATCGTTACCGAAGGTAAGTAACTCGTTCATCTGATAGAGACATCTAGCCGCAGATTCCTTAACTTAGAATAGATACCAAAGACATACCCCATTGGAGGAGGGTCTGCGACTGAAAAACCCACCAAGTTCCAAAGAGAACTAAGCTGTCAATAACATTGACTAAAAGACGGTGGGGACAGCAATTGCCAGCGCGGCTGACACCCGACCTATGAAGCTCTGTAAGGGAGCTATAAGAAGGGGAGGCAAAGGCACCACAACCCATCAGAGGACAGATGAGACCTCCCTCGTCCAGGCAGGGACGAAAGGAGGACACAGAACCAACAAGGTCAGTGCATAATGGAAGAAAGAGAATAAACGTCTGCAAAAAGAAGGTAAACTGAGCACCAGATCCCATGGATCCGCAATAGACACAGTCCCAGAGAAGGGACAAGACAGTATGACAGCGTCAGAGCATACAAACTAAGCATACATCACAGTGAATGCCAAAAAAGAAAAGTATGGGGACAGAGGTCACCATGCCGAGATATACAGAACCATGACTACCAGGAGATACATCTATGTGGATAACAGGATACACACAAGGAGACAGTGTGTATCACGGGAACTACACCACCCTATGCAAAAGCCCAAGAATTGGAGCATCAGCAGCAGACATGCAGTGGCAAAGAGAGACGGGCACCGCATCAGGTAGTCAAGGAGCCAACCGTACCCAGAGGTACAAACGGCGAAGGAAAACCGGCAAAACCGGGAAGACACAGAGGGCTCGCTCCCATGAGAGAGAGAGAAAGAGCTGGGGTAAAACCCCCCGATACTAGGGCAAGGGAAAAAACCTAGTATGCGTGCTCTCTCGCCGTGGGTAGGCTCAAGACATATATATATCTATATATATATATATATATATATATATATATATATATATATATATATATATATATATATATATATATTATCTACTGGCGGTCGCCAGTAGATAGTTATAGTTAGGACCTATTTTCCATAGGAAATCCGCGACATTCTATTTGAAATAACTCTTGCGTCGGTTGACGAATCTTCGCGAAATTTTCAAACTTTATGGCCCGCTCCGGTCCGCTCCTACCCTGAAAGTCTCAGGGTGATTCGTCAAGCGGGGGCCGAGAAAAAGGGGGTCCCAAAACGTGTTTTCCCCATTCATTTTCCCATAGGAAACTTTAGACACGGCTACAGCCCGAACTGCTGAACGGAATTACACCAAATTTGGCAAAGAGGTAGTTCTTGGTTCAGAAAGAACCCTTTTGTTAAATGGTGTAAATCCGTTCAGTAGTTGCGGAGAAATTAAAAATAAGAGTCAAAAATCAATTTCCCATAGGTAACTTTAGACACGGCTACAGCCCGAACTGCTGAACGGAATTACACCAAATTTGGCAAAGAGGTAGTTCTTGGTTCAGAAAGAACCCTTTTGTTAAATGGTGTAAATCCGTTCAGTAGTTGCTGAGAAAATCAAAAGTAAAAGTACATATATATCTATGGCCGCGTCGGATTCGCGCACCCTCCCGATCACGAGCTGTCTGCTAATTGGCTGTCAACACTCCAAACCAGGAAGTGTTGGCAGCCATCTTGTTCCTCGGTAAAACCGAGGAACAAGAAAGCAGTAAAAAAAGTGCGCAAAACGCACAAAGGGGGCAGGGTAGAAACACCCTGACGCCCTAGGTCTGCTCAGGGGGTCCCACAAGGAACCCCTGGGCAGAAAAAAGCATTTATTTTTTATTTATTTTTTAATCGGCAGGATGCGCTCAGGGAGCGCGAATCCTGCCGAAAAAAAAAAAAAATCGAAGAGCGGTCTCCCGCGCTTTGATTGTATTTTGCCCCCGGGTGGCCCAAGTCCCGGGGGCATGGTGGGGGTTAAATTTATGTATGGGGGGCCTCAAAGGGCCCCCCAAGCCCGGGACCGCCACCCCCCGGGGCTTTCTTTTTTAAAAACTTTTTCCTGTGTGGGGGCTCGAGCCCTCCCACACGCCCGGAGACCGCCACCTCCCCGGGGCACTAACAAATTAAAATGGGGGTCCGTTTTGGACCCCGAAGCCCCGGGGACCACCACCTCCCCGGGGCTTTGCTGATGTGGGGAGGGGGCCGCGCGGCCCCCTCCTGGAGCCTGTGGTGGCCCTGGGGACCGCCACCCCCAGGGCCGGCTCCTGCAGTGTCCCGGGGTGCCTACCCCTGGGACACTGCTGTTTGCAATGACAGGACGGGAGCCTCGCGGCTCCCGTCCTGTCATTGCAAACTGCTTTGGATATTGGAAGAGAGAGCAGGAAACCTGCTCTCGCTTCCAATATCCAAAGACAATTGCTTTTCCACATGGGGAGCAGCATGTTAGCTGCTCCCCGTGTGGAAAAGCAATGCCGGCTCCCTTAGGACACGGGGAGCCGGTGGGACTGTGGGGGGTTTGGGGACCCCCCCACAGTCCCCAACGAGAGGCCAGGCCCCGGGGGATGGGGTCCCCGGGGCCATAAGTGGCCCGGGAGGGGGTCCACGCGGCCCCCCTCCCCAGAAATAAGTAAAAAGAAAAAAGGCCTGCCCCGAGGGATGGGGTCCCCGGGGCAAAAGGAGGCCTGAGGAGGGGGGCCACGCAGCCCCCCTCCTTAAAAATTAAAGAAAAAGTGTGGCCATGCCCCAGGGGATGGGGTCCCTGGGGCAGGATTCGGCCAGGGGAGGGGGGCCACGCGGCCCCCTTCCCTTTTAATTGAAAAAAAAAAAAAAGGGGGGTAAGGCCCTGGGGGATGGGGTCCCCAGGGCCCAAAAATAGGAAAAAGGAAGGGGGCCACACAGCCCCTTCAGGGAAAAAAAAAAAAACGATCGGGCCACAGGCCCCGCCCCTTCCTTCACCACTCTGCAAACGCGCCCCTGGCGCGTTTGCAGATGGGGGAAGTAATTCCACTTCAATACTGGGGGTCCCTGGGGGCCAACTAGCCCACCAGGAACCTCCAGTATGCGCCAGGGGGCTGCGTGGCAGAGAGGTGTACAGAGGCCACGCCCTTTATACACCTCTCTGCAACGCAGCTCTGTGGCGCTTTTGGATATACCTGTTGGGCTAGTTGGCCCCCAGGGACCCTCAGGTTTCAAGGGGAGTTAATCCCCCGACTTAAAACGCGCCACGGGGCGTGTTTGCACAGTGGTGAAGGGAGGGGGCGGGGCTTCAGGTGACATGTGTGCAAACAGGCCCCGTGGCGCGTTTTAAGATGGGAATTAAATCCCCTTCAATCCTGAGGGTCCTTGGGGCCAACTAGCCCAACAGGTACATCCAGAAAGCGCCACAGAGCTGCGTTGCAGAGAGGTGTAAAGGGGTGTGGCCTCTCTACACGTCTCTGCAACGCAGCCCCTGGCGCATACTGGAGGTTCCTGGTGGGCTAGTTGGCCCCTAGGGACCCTCATGATTCAAGGGGACTTAATCCCCACACTTAAAACGCGCCACGGGGCGCGTTTGCACAGATGTCACCTCAGGCCCCGCCACCTACCTTCACCATTGTGCAAATATTCCTCTAAAATCTGCCGAACTACGAATTCGGATTTACTCACCTGTTATCAGGAGAGACCTCAGTGCTGCATCTTTCAGCCCAGTACTAATCCTGAAAAGTAATTTTAACCGTACTTACCAGTAACTTGAATTTCCTTCCATAGGATATCATTGCCTGCTTTTTGCTGAAAAAGTTTCTAAGTGTTGATTTTTGAAACATACAAATATTCCTCTAAAATCAGCCGAAATACGAATTCCGATTTACTCACCTGTTATCAGGAGAGACCTCAGTGCTGTATCTTTCAGCCCAGTACTGGTCCTGAAAAGTAATTTTAACCGTACTTACCAGTAACTTGAATTTCCTTCCATAGGCTAACATTGACTGGTTTCACTTGGAAATTCTTCTAAGTGTGAAGTTTTGGAACTTTAAAATATTCCTCTAAAATCAGCCGAAATACGAATTCCGATTTACTCACCTGTTATCAGGAGAGACCTCAGTGCTGCATCTTTTAGCCCAGCACTGACCCTGAAAAGTAATTTTAACCGTACTTACCAGTAACTTATATTTTCTTCCATAGGAATCCATTGTCTGGTTTTCAGCTGAAAAGTTTCAAAGTGTCGATTTTCACAAACTACAAATATTCCTTAAAAATCGCCTGTATGACTTAAACGCATTCTTTCAACTGTTTACAGGAGATGCACCAGTGCTGGATCCAGGATCCAACACTGAGTAAGAAAAAGTAACGATAACAGTTTTTACCTGCTAAGTGAATTTCCTTCCATAGGATAACATTGGTGATTCTATGAGAAAAAGTTTCTAAGTGTCAACTTTTAAAATACAATAATATTCCTTAAAAATCACTACTGTAACCAAAACGCTTTTACTCAACTGTTTACAGGAGATGTCCCAGGACTGAATCTAGGATCCAGTCCTGTGGTTAGAAAAGTAATCCATAAAGTAACTAATTGCATTTAACTAGAAATTCACATTGAGCTGAATGTTGCATTGTGTTTGAAAATGTGTTGCACATTGCAACAACTGTAACTACTGTACTTAAAAGTCTATTGCCTATGTGCAAAGTATTTACACTAAAGTAATTCATTCTGAGAAAGTATTTTTTGTAATGTATAATGTAATTACAATGTAATTTAAAAATAAAATATGTAAAAAAAGTTTCTAAAAATGTAGTAAATCAGTATGAAAAAAATAAATATAACAATTAATACATTTAAAAATTGTCATTTACAAAACCTTTGAAATTCACTGAAAAAACCGTAGGTTTCAGACGTTATAGTTAGGAATTAGCATTTAAAAACCTTTGAAATTCACTGAAAAACCATAGGTTTCAGACACGTTATAGTTAGAAATTAGCATTTAAAAAACCTTTGAAATTCACTGAAAAAACCATAGGTTTCAGGCACGTTATAGTTAGAAATTTGCATTTAAAAACCTTAGAAATTCACTGAAAAAACCATAAGGTTTTAGGGACAGTTATAGTTAGTTGGACATTGCACTCGTACAAAACCCATGAAATTCCCCCGTTATAGTTAGTTCAGGTAACTATAACTCGCGACCCCGCAATGCACTGCTGATGACGTCACATATTACATCACTCATGACATGGTCAGTGACATCACTGATGACATCACTGATGACATCTCAAATGACATCACTGATGACATCACTGATGACATCATCCATGTGAGAATTTAATGCATCTTCTCACACCCTAATATAAGTTTTGAAACACCCACTCTAAATTACAGACTGCCATTCTCAAAACCATACACACTCCAATACCAATAAGTACATACCCACTCACTGATTCTTAGGTCTACACACACACATCTACTCACTCACCCGTACAGTCACTCATACTTACAGTCACTCAGTACAGGACTATCATATGCACTCATACACCTATATAAACACTCGCACAACGCAACTCATCCATAGAGGTATTCACACACCTAGTCAGTCATGCAAATAATTAATCACACCCCAATTTACTCACCTATACAGTTATACACACCAGCTCACTTACTCATAAAAATACCAGCACATTCTTACGCTCCTATGCAAATCACTGATGCAAGCACACACTCATCCATATAGCCACTCTCACAATCACACACTCTCACTTATAGCCATTTATATACTCCAACACACATATATACTGCCTTTCACATATGTAGTTACTCACACATGTACCACTGAGATATACATTCAATCACTAACACACCCATACACACACTCACCCACCCATACAGTCCATCACAGACGCACTCTTGAAACCATGCACCCAGTGAATCACCCACTCACACATCTATGCACAGAGTCACACACACCCCACCCACACAAACACTGAGGCACCCATACAGATACTCAGAGAACCAATCCATAACCCATATAGACACTCATTTAGCTAGTCAGAAACCCATGCAGTTGCTTACACAACAACAGACAGACGGATGCAGACATTCACACAGTTTAGTCACTCACCCATGCATCCAGTAAGATACGTTTAATCACTCACTTATAGACTCAGTCACGCACCTACTAAATCATCCATTCAGGCGCTTCTACACCCACTCATTCTTCAATACGCCTTTCCCTAAATATATTAAACATATTTAAACTTTACAGAAACACACAGTCACTGGATGATGTCATCAGTGATGTCATCAGTGATGTCATTTGAGATGTCATCAGTGATGTCATCAGTGATGTCACTGACCATGTCATGAGTGATGTAATATGTGACGTCATCAGCAGTGCATTGCGGGGGCGCGAGTTATAGTTACCTGAACTAACTATAACGGGGGAATTTCACGGGTTTTGTACGAGTGCAATGTCCAACTAACTATAGCTGTCCCTAAAACCTTATGGTTTTTTCAGTGAATTTCTAAGGTTTTTTAAATGCAAATTTCTAACTATAACGTGCCTGAAACCTATGGTTTTTTCAGTGAATATATATATATATATAGATATAGATATAGATATATATAGATATACATATGGAGACGTATATATAAACAAATTGTGAAAAAATGAAAAGCAAGGGGAAAAACTCGAAGAGCATGCCCCAGGTAAAAAGAGACTCCACAAGAGGTACCAACAGCACCGGTGTGAAGCAGCGCAGGCCGCAACAATGTCAAGACATCTAAAAAGCGACAGCAACCCCTAAACGGGGAAGGAACTCTGGCCTCCCGTGAGACAGGTGGGGACACTGACCACTACACTCACGAGGAATGAGTGAGAAATACACAGACATAAGTCTGACAGAAAAAGAAAGCAATATCGCCTTTAGTGTTGACTGAGAACCCACAACCAGTAAAACACCTGAGTGGAACATATAACCTTTGGAGTAAGAGTCAGAGACCTCAACCACTAGGCCACAGTGGGTCAGAAACAGCAGCGGAGACCAGGAGCAGAAGCACCTAAACCTCTGCGTGGCAATTATCAAAGGGACCGGAGTCCCTGCCAGGGAAGTGCAGATGGAAATAGAAAACAAGGCCACGCACAGCAGTGACGTAGCTGGCGGACACTCCACCGCCTAAAGGCAAAAAATAACACAGGGCCTGAGCCATGAGGGAAGACGTAATGACTTCCTCACACCAGGAATGGACCAGAATAGAACGCAGCCAAGACAGGGGCGCAAGGAACACCGCCGGCACCCTATGACAGCAAACATATCCTGCGTGAATACACATGTCAAATCCACACAGAATACGGAAGAAACTGTTCTGGAACGGAACAGAATAACATGCCCCCAAAGGACACGTGCCGACAGGCAGAAAGCACAGCGAAGCCGAAAGAATACGCCGTGGAGAGCCAGGCGTGGCAGAAATCCAAACAACACTTCGGGGAAGTGTGCCTCCACAGAGGCAGGAGAGAGCTACGGAGCAACCGTAGACGGCAACCCAGAAGCCCCAGGAGAGAGCCACACCAAACCCATGGATCTCACCAGAGGGGACGTCCTACTACAATAGGAAGAGCAGGACGAATCAGGAGACCCGCAGTATAGACAGAAATAATTATTCCGAAGAGACCCCACGGGAGCCTTCGAAACTTCCAGTGCAAGGAAGAACAGCTATACAATAGCCAACGAGTACCCCACATAGGGTATGGCACATCCCTATAAAAGCAAGGGACACCTCTTGAGACGAGCTCTTAGGCAAAGGACTCAAAAAGGAGTGCAGAAACAGCTGGTCAGCTGTGGCAAAAGAAGGACATGACGGCGAAAAGCCGCACAGTCCGTCTGGGCAATAACGTCTTGAACACAGAGACAGAGCACCAGTAAAGGCAGTGACAATACTGCAACTAAAATCCAAAGTCCACAACAAGGACTATAAACCATGGAACTCATGGAAACTCAGACATGAGACGTTGAACCGCCGAGTCAGCATGTCTGTCGAACAAGGTGACCCCATCAAAGGGCAAATCCCTAAGGTGCTCCTGGACATTGGCAGGGAAACAGCCATCGCGCAGCCAGGCATGACGACGCAGAGCAACGGACCTGGCCACTGCTCGAGCCACCGAATCAGTGGTGTCCATGGCAGACCGAATGGAAAATTGCGCCATTACCCGGCCATCATGAATCAACCGATTCAGGTCAGTCCGAGGACCCTCCGGAAGAGAGGGAAGGAGGCACTCAACCGAATCCCAAAGGGCAGAAGTAGCCAGTGCAAACACGCAAGACGTGTTCAGGGATCTAAGGCCTGCACTGGTGGACGCAAATACATGGCGGCCACACAAATCCAACCATCGAGACTCCCAAGTGGGAAGGAGTAACAGAGGAGGGGCAGAAGGCAGCAAGACTGAAGCCGCCTGAATCACCAGCCCTTGAGCCCTAGGATGGAGGGACAAACAGACAGGGTCATCTGGAGCAGGGTGATGTCGTTGTGCAATAGCACGATCAACCGGGTCCCCCGAAGAGGGCCTCGCCCAAGTCCCCAGAAGAGTGTTGTATAACGACTCGCCAAAAGGCAACAAAGGCTCCACTTCCACGGTGCCCTGATGGAGGAAGTCCAGCAAGGGATCAGAGGGCAGAGAGACTGAGGGTGGCTGCACCTGTAAAATGTCCGTAGCCCTGCGAACTGCCCTCGCAAAAGCCGCACTAGCCACCGTGGCCATCCGAGGTGGCGACAACAAGTCATCCGAAGGGGACGGCATGAGGCTAATCCGGCCACCAAACCGTGAGGGCTCTACAGCCCAAGGACATCCAAGGCCCTGCCAGTGCATGGGTTCCAGTCCAGAGGGACAGTGAAACAACCCTGGGGGTGGCGAACCCACAGGGGCATCCTCAGTTTCGGCCACCACATTCTCCACCAACCGATGAACAGCCGGGGATGGCACCGGCGTCGAGACGGTGTCGAGACGGCGTTATCTCGATGTTCCCCAAAGGAGCCTCGTCCGTCCGGCGTTGGACCGGCGTCGTCGCGACCTCCACCGAGATGGGAACCTGCGGAGAGGAACGGAGTCGACTCAGAGTCGAGAACTGCGCTGCAGCCTCAGCCGGCATCGGCGCAAGGAGCCTCACAGGGCTGTGCAGAGACGACATGTCCGGGCTGTGTCCCGACATCGCAGCGACTCCGGAGTCGGAGTCAGGGTGCTCGACCGGCACCGAGGGCGAACACGCCAGCGAAATCCCGATCTGAGCTCCTACCCTCTCTGTGGGGCCCGAAGGCGTGCCAGGGAGAGGAGGTGACGCAAAGATGGCTAGTAAGGCCCGAGAATAGGCCTCCATCTGGGCCCTAGTCGCCCCAGGAAATGGCGGGTAAGTGGGGGTCGACTCCTGAGGGCCCGTGTCCGGTGGAGACCGGGAGCAGCGGGCCCCATCGTTGCGTGAGGTCGGCGACCTCCGTGACTTCTTTTTCTTGTGCTTAACTGCGGCAGGAGAGCGACTTCCGCTGGAACGACTCCGCGACCTGTCCCGAACCGACGCCCCAGCACGAGAGGGAGACCGGCGGCATCAGGACTCCGAACGGGACATCCAGGCAGACAGCAACTTCGGCTTCAGCCGTCGGCAGGCGTTGCACTCCCTCGGAGTCATGGTGCTCTCCCAAGCACCACATACAGATCGCGTGAGGATCCGTCGCTGACATCTGCCGCGTACAGGATTCACACGCCTTGAAGCCCGAAGGCACCGCACACTGTTCCTGGACGCCAAAGGCGTCGAGAAGCCTGAAAACAAAAACAGGCCAGAGGTAACCGCTTCTTTGCGGAAAAGAAGGATAACTGACATCAGCGCGCCGGGAGGGACTTATATGGCTCCATTGATGTCATATCCGTGGACGATGTCAGGACGGAGCCATGCGACGCCGTCTCCCGGCGCGCAGAGGTACTGCTGAAGATTTTTTCCAGATTCAGTCTGAAGCCTGGGGATTATTCTAAGTTAAGGAATCTGCGGCTAGATGTCTCTATCAGATAGTGCTAAGCAGCAACTGCTGGCAACTAGGTGTGCTAGACGAGGACAAGGGTAAGGTTTAAGACCGACCGTGATGGAGTACGGGTCGTAAACATAGATTGGATTGGTTCTTGTCGGAAAGTTACCTTTACAATTAGAAAATTTCCAAGAAGGTAGAGTCCTCAGTGGGGCAAGGATGCAGGCTGGATCTGAAGATAATCTCATTAACAACAGGTCGACTGAGGATGAGGTCTCAGTAAAGCCATCAAGAAGGAGTCCACTTCTTTGACCTAGGTACCAGTGGAAGCAGGTCCAGTTGTTAGGGTTCTCCTCACAGGTCTCAGCAGCTGGTGCAGTCCTTGTCCTGTCTTCCACATGGGTGGCATGCTTAATTATTGGGCCCCTCCTGGCATCTCTCCTAAGGAGTAGATGCAAGCTATTACCCTTCAATATACAGGGAAGATTGGGGGGAGAGGGAGTATATGGTTAGCTATGCCACTCGTCTGGTCTAAGAGTACTTTTTAATGAGTCCCCTAGTGGCAGGGTAAAAACTGTGGGGAATAGTGCTACCAACAAATTGAGGTCGACACATTTCTGCCCATATCAACCCTCAAATGAGGTGTCAGTGGCATTGTCAGGACTCAAGTCGCCCTCTCTGCTCTGGAAAATAAGTTTGAAATGTAAAGATTGAGTATTACTCGTACCTGTAAAATGATGTAAGATGTCAGGCATCCACCTCAGTATTCCTAACTGTAGGCCTGCAATAGATAATAAAAGACTCACAACATCAGATAATACATTGACACTAACCTCATAGATATGACTGAAGTAGTGTACACAGTGGTAAAGTGAATACACACGTGAGGAATCAATACAAAACTATACTAAATTTGCTCATGCTGATATATTTCTCTTGCAATATATTAGCATGGTTTCACTTTGTCCTCGAAGTTAGAGTAAATATGGCTTGGACCGGCTGAACAAACAGAAATCCCAAACAGATGAATCTCTGGATCAAGTAATCAACAGACATCACTCATACAATGTAGTTCTCATATCAGGTACTTGGTGGGGAACTAATCACACTGGAGTGTTCTTGTTGTAATACTGTATAGTGGCACACATTGGAAAAATAAGGACCTGGCACAGCCAGACAGAGGTACGTGTTAGTAATAGGTATTGTATAACAAGCAATCAGTATTGAAACTACAACTCTAGGAGCTAATTGACCGGGGCGCATGAGAAGCGGCCTTCCAAATTTCCCGATACGTAAACATGGTCACGCTCATCAGGCTCTTGAGGAACATTCGGAGTAGTAACTCTTCTACAACTACGTACTAAGTAACGCACAATGTATACAGGTTGCGCCTACTGTTTAAAAAGGATGCCTTACCTAATGGTGTCCCAGCCATGTCGTGCTAGCATCTTCTACCAAACGAGGGAAACGTGCACCGTCCGATCAGGGCTACTGAAATGCAGCAGGTGTGTGGCATAATGACATTATGGTACCGCTAAGAAGCTGGGGATTGAAGTCCTATGCGCAGGGACTGTAAATTAAATCCCCCGGCAGCTAGAATGAGAGAAAGTATGCCAAGAATAGTACCCTCAATTGGTGGCAGGCTATCCTTATGACTAAATATCACTACTTCATGGAAGAGGGATATGTTCTTTAAGCATATTAATTACACTGATGGAACTGTCCATCTTTCCATAACACTGCTGCAGGGTGATAAAAGTGTGAGTAGAAAATGAAACTGCTATCTGTATGACAGAATCTCTACAGATTCTGTTATACAGATCCATTCAGCTGGCACATAAAATACGTGTTTGTTGTTAATGTGACTCAAAAGGTCAACTGAAAGTGAAAAAATAATGTAAGTGCCTCCCAGCTGATGGTGATGTTAGATCTGCAACAATGACATCCATGATATGTCATTGTTAAGTCCATCCCGGTTTATGTGCAGGCAGTGAACACACCGTTGTTCTCTCAGAGTAAGAATGTGAAATTAGTTAGTTCCCCTTTCACATCTAGTTTATCTAGGACTACCCATGACAAGTCATTTTCTGTGTGCTTCATGCTTAAATAATGGTTAGTCAGTTTTGTGGTACTACGTATGTTGCTTCGGTGTTCGCAAATCGAACACGTACTTTCCTAGTGGTCATACCTACGTAGCGCAGAGAACACCGGCAGTTAATCAGGTAAATCACTCCCTCACTATTACAATCTGTGAATTTCCATAGCTCCCATGGAGTATTCAGACCCAGGTCAACAGATGTAGATGTCAAAGTGAGGTGGCACATGGAGCATGATTCTCAGAGGCATAGTCCGCTCACTTTAGGGAGGCTCCAAAGTTTGGTTGCGTGGTTGCCTTGATCTTCTTGGATTGTGTATGAACCAATAGCTCTAGCAAATTACTGCTTCTCCTAAAGGCAAATTAAAGGTTTCTCAAATTTTTGCTTGCCAGTATTTAGAATGTGCCAATGCTTAATGATTAGGCTTTCAATGGTGTTAGAGTAACTGGAGTACATACTCACATATGCTGATCTGTCTGTAGGAGGTTTGGGAGTTGATTCAATCAATCAGGGGTTTGAAATCGCAACTAACTACTGACGCGCGAGGGTCTCAAGGCACTACTTCACAGGCTGATTCACAGTCATGTGACCCAGGACACAAGCTTCAGGCACCAAATGTTTAGGACATGGAAATGCCAACTTTCTAAAAGTATACCAAAGGGCACATTACTCGCGCACCCGTCTGTCGCACTGCAGTGTGGGAAATAATCCCTCGCAATAGGTCACTTGCTCCTAAATTATCCATTTTAACCACAAGATAACAGTAGTTATGCAGTTCCTTGTTTCATCAATCTTCCATGCATATGTAATCACTGCGGAGACAGCGTTATTCCACCTTAATTCTTTATTCAACTTTTTCATATGCCTCCTGCATGCCCATCCAGGCTTTTTACAGTGACACGTAAAGGTCAATCGTACATCAGAGTAGGCTCATTTAATTATACCCAATGCATTTCGAGCCCAGAGGCTCTTCGTCAGGGGTCTCTGAAACAGATAAAAGAGACAGCTCAGCTGACTGCTCAATGCTAACCTTCAAAATTCAAAACAGTGCTGCAACACCCAATGTCACCACCCTCATCAACCCTCAATGCCCACCCCAACCTAATCTCAAAAACTCTTATGCTCAAACCAAAAGCACATTCCTTTCCCTCTACTTACTCAACCCCTGTCACCCGAAAATTAATCTACTACATGACATGCTGCTAAAACTAATACAAAAACCGTGTGCAACACCCAGTCTGCTAATTCAAACCCCTCTACCCACTGTCAATTCTCCCCAATTCACTGTTAACTCCAACCCACTACCCCTTCAAATCCACCTTCCCCGTGCCCCTTCCAGTCTAACCTTCACGAATTACCTTGAAACGCTGCAACCAGCAGCCTGACCTCCTCGTGCACTTCTCTCCATTTTCACAAAGACTGTTATCTCTCTCCCTGCCGAACAATCCGTGATTTAAACTGTGCTCACCCTCGTGTGCCCAATCAATTGTGATGCTTCACTAATTAGCTCTAACCCCGTGACCTATTCCCCCTATGGCTACGCTTCATTTATCAAAAAGTGTGACAAAAACTCAAAATCCCACAATACACTCCCCAGCGCCAGAAATTAAACGAACAAAACCATGCGCTCGTGCCCCACCCTCCAATATACCCACACATATTAATGTCAAAATCACGATGTTATCTGTGAAAATAAATGTCATTACAGTGGCCAACAATTACATACACAAAGTCCATTAATATATCCACTACAACTGAAAAAATATATGCTGATGAAAGAAACCAATAAAGCAATCAGAGTTCGACTGTCACGTAAATCAGCTGCTATTATTCACATTAAATATGTTCGTTCGTAACTCCATGAAATCCACTCCAAATTTTCACTGTCTCCGAGGTGATGAAATATTCTTTATCTTTAGTTTTGAAAAGTTCAACTTCATCCATGGGGTGCAAACTCATTGGGACGATGAATTGCAAAGCAGGAAAAATACGTGTAAGAATGCACTCCTTCCCTTAATTTTATTTTTAACATTCGAAAACAACTGTATTCTATTAGTGCGTGCGATCAGACGCTGTGAACCGCCCCAAATCACAGCTCATACCAAAGTATACCAAAGGGCACATTACTCGCGCACCCGTCTGTCGCACTGCAGTGTGGGAAATAATCCCTCGCAATAGGTCACTTGCTCCTAAATTATCCATTTTAACCACAAGATAACAGTAGTTATGCAGTTCCTTGTTTCATCAATCTTCCATGCATATGTAATCACTGCGGAGACAGCGTTATTCCACCTTAATTCTTTATTCAACTTTTTCATATGCCTCCTGCATGCCCATCCAGGCTTTTTACAGTGACACGTAAAGGTCAATCGTACATCAGAGTAGGCTCATTTAATTATACCCAATGCATTTCGAGCCCAGAGGCTCTTCGTCAGGGGTCTCTGAAACACACTTTTTGATAAATGAAGCGTAGCCATAGGGGGAATAGGTCACGGGGTTAGAGCTAATTAGTGAAGCATCACAATTGATTGGGCACACGAGGGTGAGCACAGTTTAAATCACGGATTGATCGGCAGGGAGAGAGATAACAGTCTTTGTGAAAATGGAGAGAAGTGCACGAGGAGGTCAGGCTGCTGGTTGCAGCGTTTCAAGGTAATTCGTGAAGGTTAGACTGGAAGGGGCACGGGGAAGGTGGATTTGAAGGGGTAGTGGGTTGGAGTTAACAGTGAATTGGGGAGAATTGACAGTGGGTAGAGGGGTTTGAATTAGCAGACTGGGTGTTGCACACGGTTTTTTGTATTAGTTTTAGCAGCATGTCATGTAGTAGATTAATTTTCGGGTGACAGGGGTTGAGTAAGTAGAGGGAAAGGGATGTGCTTTTGGTTTGAGCATAAGAGTTTTTTGAGATTAGGGTTGGGGTGGGCATTGAGGGTTGATGAGGGTGGTGACATTGGGTGTTGCAGCACTGTTTTGAATTTTGAAGGTTAGCATTGAGCAGTCAGCTGAGCTGTCTCTTTTATCTGTTTCAGAGACCCCTGACGAAGAGCCTCTGGGCTCGAAATGCATTGGGTATAATTAAATGAGCCTACTCTGATGTACGATTGACCTTTACGTGTCACTGTAAAAAGCCTGGATGGGCATGCAGGAGGCATATGAAAAAGTTGAATAAAGAATTAAGGTGGAATAACGCTGTCTCCGCAGTGATTACATATGCATGGAAGATTGATGAAACAAGGAACTGCATAACTACTGTTATCTTGTGGTTAAAATGGATAATTTAGGAGCAAGTGACCTATTGCGAGGATTATTTCCCACACTGCAGTGCGACAGACGGGTGCGCGAGTAATGTGCCCTTTGGTATACTTTGGTATGAGCTGTGATTTGGGGCGGTTCACAGCGTCTGATCGCACGCACTAATAGAATACAGTTGTTTTCGAATGTTAAAAATAAAATTAAGGGAAGGAGTGCATTCTTACACGTATTTTTCCAACTTTCTAAAAGTGGCATTTTCAGAATTGTGACTTAAAATCTGACTTTACCATTAAAGAGCATTTTAAATTATAATTCTTTAGACACCAAACATGATAATTCTACCTGCACCCAATCAAATGTTAGCACTTATGAAATGTAATAAGGTAACCCAATGTTATCCCAGGGGAGAGGTAGACCTCGTAGTAGCGAAAAGAAAATTGGAACTTTGTAACTACCAGACATGTAAAACTTAAAAAACACATCTACCTTATAAATACAATGCACCCTGTCCTATGGGCTGTTCAGGGTCTACCTTAGAGGTGACTTATATGTATTAAAAAGGGAGGTTTAAGCCTGGCAAAAGATTTATTTTCCTAGGTCGAATTGGCAGTTTAAAACTGCACACAGGCTGCAATGGCATGCCTAAGACATGGGAGTGGCACAATGAGTGCTGCAGGCTCACTATTAGCATTTAACTAACAGGCTGTTGTTGGCACATGTAGTATCACTTTCCTAGGGCTTATAAGTAAATTAAATGTTCCAATTGGGTGCAAAGCAAATTTACCAAGTCTAAAGTTTTGAGTGCAAGCACTTTAGCACTGGTCGGCAGTGGTTAAGTGCGCAGAGTTCTAATGCCAACAAAAACTAAATTTAGAAAACAAGAGGGGAGATGGAAAACCATTGGGGGAGTCCCTGCAAAGAGGGCCAAGTCCAACAAAGAGCCTGTTGTCCCCTTAATCTTAAAGCAAAGTGCTCTTGTTCTGTGGATTACCACCTTGTCCAGTCTGTGCACCAAGGTCCTGGGCATCCCGGAGACTTGAACATATTGATTGCAACCAGATGCTTGCTTGTTTCAGACTCTTGATATTTTGAACCGAACCCCTGTATATCAGCCAATGGTGCTATTTCATTTCTCAGCACCTTCTGTACACTGAACATTGACATTTGCCTTCTGTTCGACATCCAACTCTGGTTGCCCACTGTTCAATGGAAATCAAACAGCTCCAGTTACTGGACAACCCTCGCTGAATCACCTTATCTCTCCTGTTTTGCCAGTGAGAGCACCTCCATTTTGGGATTCCCCTGCCATTTTAATTGAGAAGATTTTGGAATGAGTGGTCACACAGTAGTTTTTCTCCAAAACCCTTGTCATGCTTGCGAACTAAATTAGGGAAGCTCAAAACGATAGGCATACATTTGTTGTAAAGTCCCAGTTTGCCCTGTCCTTTACTGGCTGCGACGCCCAACTCGTAAGACACTTCCGGAAACAATGCACAAATATAGGAATCTTCAGCAATGGGAAAAAATTGGCCTTAGAATTCGCCAGGCTTCCCGCTCATGCCGCCAGAACTTGTCCTGACCCACAGGTCCCCTGTCCGCAAGTACAACCTTCACCAATGGACCTTGAAACCCTGAACACCAGAGCATCCAACATAGTTCAGAGCATCCAGAAATCCATACTAGAGTTGAAGAACATCCTTCTCCTCACTGAACACTATTGCTACCCTCAAGCCCTCCCATAACTTAGTCCTTCCCCCGCTTACCATGCCTTCCCTCCAACCCATGCCGCTGGCCAACAGACACATTCGCCCTCGCAAACATCCCAACTACCTCTCCGAAGATGAAACTCTAGCCCTCCTCTCATCCTACAAGACCTCTCCCGACGCCCCCCATCCTCCTGACAAGAAAGTTGATTACTTGATTCCCACTGTCTCAATCAACACCAATAGATCATCATCTCTCCGTAACAGAGAAGTAAACCACAACAACTTAGCGCAAGTACCCCTATCCTCCTCTACTTGCAACACATGCTCCGACGCTCCACTCTCTGGCCTCCTACTCAACTGCTGATCAGCAGCAAAGCATGCCTCCGACATCCCCACCCTCATCCGGAGCCAAAAAACTGACGTAGCTATCCTAACTGAGTCTTAGCTCAATGAATCTTCTTTTTTTTAAAAATATATTTTTATTTTATAGAAGACATTCCACCAAAACAGAAGAAAAAAGCAAAAGCAATGTAAGCAAAGAACAGCTTAATTCCACATAACACCGTTTTCCTTATCTTACCGGCGGTATAATCATATAAATGATAAATTACACAAGACAACAAAAAGCTAGCAGCTAACATATAACATATGACAGGGAGCATATTAATAAAGACAAAAAAAAACCACAAATTATTAAATACATAGAATTTGCCATAATAAGCGTGTTACCTCTCCTGAGTTACTCCATTAACCCAATCTTTTAATGGATTCCAAATCTTCAATCCTTTAGCTCTACCCTTTCTGCCTTTTTGTTCGTAGAGTGCTTTTTCCAGATTAAATATATGTAGAAGCCGGGCTTTGCATTGCAAAAAGGTTGGGGGGGGGAAGAGTCTAGCCATGCTGATGCAACACATAATCTGAGCACTGACATAGCTATAAATAAAAACTCACTGTTAGGGCCATCTTGTGCCGTTACCCCAAGTAACATAAGCTGAGGAGAAAGCAGAACTTCTTTTTTTAAAACAATTTGCAAAAAGCCTGAAATTTCTCTTCTTAATAAATCCAAACTGGGACATGTCGAAAAAATATGGGTCGCATCCGCCTCGTATGCCTTACACCTAAAACAATAGGTTCCCTCTATCCCCCCCCACTTAACTATTTTTGCAGGCGTAATATATAAATCAAAAAGAGTCTTAAAATGCTGTGCCCGCAAGCTTGCAGTGCATAATACCAGTTTACCTGTTTCTATTGACTTCAAAAAACATGAATCGGCAGCATCCACCCGAACCTGCCATTTCAATGCATGCTTTTCGAGATCATCCGTTATGCCCTCCAACAATATACTATACAAGGAAGAGATTGAAAAACCGGATGTGCAAATTAGAACTTCCATCAATGGTAAGACTGAAAACCCCGCTGCCCCACCAGCTTTTTTAAGAAGAAAGGGGCTCATTACGATGGCGGGCGGAAGCACAACCGCCGTGCTGGCGGATGCAAAAACCACCAGTTACCGCCGGCACGCAGCAGTCCACACGCCCGCCCAATTACGATGCGAAAAGTAGGCCAAACACCGCCGGCAAGCCAGCAACACCGTCCGCCATCAAAGTGCGCCCGTTCACGTAGCGGCGCAGCACAACTGACACACACCGTCCGACGAAACACGTCCCGCCCGGCGCATAAATTACGATGCCGCAAACAAACGGCTCCCACGGCTAAGAGACACCGCACGTGAAAGAGAGGCGGAAACACGGACGCAGAGCACGGACAACGAAGAAGCGGCACCCCGGGCATGAATCCAGCACTGCAGGCCCTTCCCATGCTTCTGCTGATGCACCACCAAGGACGCAACGTACCGCGGAGACGCAGGTAGGCACACACACAACAAGTGCACGCAAACAGCGCACACAGTGCAAGGGCGGAAAAAGCGGACAACCCCCACCAGCGCGTGCACACTACACATCCACCATCGCATCCACATATGACACACAGGCCAAATCCTAACATCGCAGAACACATGTGTACACACCACCTGGGACTAGGAACCAACCACCCCGTCACGGCCACAAAGCGCTGATGACGCCGCCACACATGCGCACAACGCAGAGGCCAACCGCAGCGCCATGCATGCGTCGCACACAGACACAGGGACACAACCAAGCAGCACACACATCAGCCCCACCCCGAACGCACATGACACGTGACAGGCCGGCCACAGACATGTCCCCAACGCCCAATTCACGGACAACACCCAACGCCACACAAACGACGCACACATGTCAGTGAAGACACGCAACTGCAGGACACCCCAGTGTAACAAACATGGCGTAGCACACAGCGGCGGCAACACCAACTAGGAGAAGCAGGGCCCCTTCGGGAAGAGGAACGCCAGTACCACACTGAAAAACCCATACCACCCTGCACATATGAACAAGACACATGAAACGGAACACCAAAGAGCCCGGGGACCGACAACAGGTGGCCCAAGAATTACATCCACACACAAGGCCCAACGCAGAGCGGAAAGGCAGCCTGCCGCCCACACAAGGGAGAGCAGACAGCACTGAATGACCTTCCATTCCAACACCGAAACCACAGCCCTACGACAGAAGCCGGTGAATACAGCCATTGTCCAAGAATAGACCAACACAGGCATGCCGAGGAGACCGACCACAGGGCAGATAGCGCATATCACAGAAGCACACAACGGACGGGGAAGAAAGAAGAAAACACTCCCCCATGTCGGCCACATGCAAGTTAATTGGAAGGAGTCACACAGCACCGACCTTGAACTGTCTGAGAAGCATGTGGGAAGAGGGCCCGTGTCCTCCAAACAAGCCAACAGAACACAAGTCCTGTCTCCCCACGACTACACAGAGCTCACAGCAACCCCGGAGCGTGCACATTGCAGACTGCACACACAGCCGGAGCACGCCACCTCTACGAACCGCTGCGAAATGGCAACCGCAACACACCTACCCAACTACGCCGAAGAGCTCAAGCTGTACCAAACCAACACGATACATACATTGGGATGCGATCTCCTGTTCCTGCTGAACGTAAGTTACCGACTGACTTACCGCATCACATTGTTCAGCTGCGTCATGCCCGTCTTCTACTGTCGGAGGTGTCCCTACCAGCATCCCGTCGAGATATGCCTCTCCAACCCGGCATGTCTGAAGGCGGACCTGCTACCACTACTCCTCCCTCTGGACGCACACGACAGGGCCTGCTCTGCCTATGGGGGCATGGCGTATGTGGCCAACATTGCACGCGCACTGAAATGGAACCACTGTGCCTCCACACGACAGATCATCGAGAACAGCTACATCGAATGTCACCCAGCATGCCCCATCATGGTCCTCCAAGGGACAACCTACGAACAACACCTTGACAGCCACCATCCGCTTCATTGGCTGGCAAACATGTACACCACCAATGACATGGAAGCCCTGCTGGACGGCATCGCATACCTGACAACCTGTAAATACGTCGGACCACAACGCAGGTTCCCCGAGTGACCTAAGAAGTCCAACCCCGCACCCATGCTCAGCTTCCGCACGGACTGGCCAGTCACCACCACAACAGCCATACCAAACGACCGGCAACTGTAACCACACCATCAACGACATCGCCATGACATCGGATATGACCGGGACATGCACACTGTTCCCCATCACATCCAGGAACACCGCATGCATCGTGGGAGGCAGTGGCATGGGCTCTGTGCATCGCACCCACATGGACGGAACTGCACGAACAACCAGGACACGACATGGATCCAGCGCACATGGACACACACACCGCTCAGTGGACATGAATAGGTCGCCTGGAGTCTGTGGGTGCTGCACCCCTCCCACCCCCGCCCGGGAATCCCATACCAGGACCTTTGCATGGACGACAAGTGCATACAACAACAACACGACCCCAGTGACTGTGACATGTCCAGTAACCACCACAGTGCAACAACAAGTGGCACGCCGCTGCATGCACGCAAGCACATGCCCTGATGTCAACTCACATGCACGCGTGCATGAGGAACAACCGCAGCAAACCTGTCACATGGAACTGAGATGGACTGTGCCCATGATGCCAAGCGGTCTGGTAGGCTACATGTATACCGTCTGTGTCAAAGTCCGCAGCTCCGCAGCTATACGTAAATGTACATTAGCACAGCCTTGGCCAAGCAGATGTAACCCCACACCCTATCCCATTTGTCATCATGCTCAGTATATCCTCAACATGTATTCCGCTGCCAGTAGTGTCCACTATACTGCATCACAGAGGACAGAAGACTCAATATAATGTTTGAAACCAGAACTGTCTCCACTGACTCATTTCACAAGTACGAATGAGAGAGGATGAGAGTATGTGAAGTACACGGCAGTCGTGACATGACCATGTAGTCCACTGGTATTGGATGTCAACGCAAATGAGTAGCACTACTGTGGAAGACACACGTGTCGTGTGAAGTCGTATGGACGCAGTGCTCAGGTGGGTGGGTGCGACGGGTAGATGCGCACATGCCAAGTTGGAGCACGCCGTGTTGGGAGGGGTCATGAACAGTACACCACCGCTTCCCTGGGCATTGTGAGAGGACACCTGTCGGGGGGAGTGAACACGTGTGTGCACAGCAGCCGGGCACACGTACAAAGCGGTACCAGGCGCACCTCAGCCCACCCTCTGTGGACAAGCTGGATCCTGTTGTGCGCCCGCCATGCCCCTTGACAAGGCACACACAGCCCCAGTCGACCAGGTGTAACCCCAACATAGTCAATCCGCACAGGCGATACAGGGCACGGGATGGCAGTGGAGCATGGTGTGTGAGAGGTCTCCTCGCGCTCCTCCTGGTCATATCACGCAGGCAATAGAACCTCAACGTCTAGCATGGCACAAGTCAAATGGAAGTGCAGGGGGACGCACCACAGCACGAGCAGCACTGACGTCACGGGAGGTGGCTCGCACCATCCCATCCATTGCCCATCATACCAACCACGACACATGCCATTGCGACTAAGTGCAAGCGCGTGCGCCACCACCCCCGAGCCCTCCCCAGAGAGGCCAAAGAGTGAATGTGTGGGCCAACAGCCACAGACGGACGCGGCCTGGCCGCAAGGGCAGCCACAGCCACTGGGTGTCGCAGGTGGCGGATCCGGAAGGCGAAGACTGTGATGCATAGTCCATGCAGGCCGGGTCTCCATTTGGGGCACCACGCAGGTGGACTGGCGTCCCGCCACACATCATACCCTGAGACAGCCCACTCGTGCAACTGGACCCACACAGACACTCCTTGCCCTCTCTGGTGCGAGCTTGGGGCTGCCTGTGCAAGCGCTAGCCTCGCAGGTGAGCATGCATATTGGGGGGCGAGGGGAGGACATGAGGGCTGGGGCGAAGATGACTGTATCACTGTCAGTTAGTACAAGGGATGACCCAGATGTGGAAAGGAAGAGACGTGTCCCGTGTGTACTGCAACTAGTCGCCAATCCAACTACCCCCCATGTCCGGAATGTAAGCCCGCACCTAGGCCCGCCCATCCGCCACATCGAACATACCACCAGCACGACAACCTTCCCATTCGAAACACTGACTGGGGGTGGCGACCAGTGAACAATCATGTGTAGCCTACCCACGCGTACATGTGGGCCCCTCCATGATCCATGTCACCTGCGGCAAAGACATGACATGCGCAATGAGGGAAGTGAGGAGAGCTGCCCGCCCCACGCGCAGAAGGTGCATCAGCTCCACAGACCCAGCAGCGAGTCCAGCAGGGGTCACATGTGCAGGGGCAGCTGTGCCTGGTGTGAAGGCACATGCATATAGACAGCACATCGACCAATGTGTAGTCTGCCCACATCCACAGTCCATCATCATGCGGACATAGGAATTGAACACAGGGCAACACATCTTAGTTGGTGCACCCACCGTGACCAACAATGCGCAATCATCGACGTACCCGCCCTGTGCATGGCCCCCCACCCAACGGAGGCACATCCAGTGCCACCATCCCACACACACAAGCCTTCCACGGAACATGCTGTGTCCAATGGTCAGTACAGAGTCAGCGCCCATCTGGTGGATCCTGAACAGGAGACACATGCACACACATGCCAGCTCCCACTATGTACGTCTGCCACCTGGCACGTGCAATGTAACCTCTCACCTGTGACGTGTGACTGCAAGCACACAGCCGTCTTGGCATGGGGCTGTCAATGTGGACACCAGTCAATGTTTCGGGAGCTGTGATCCGTACAGTGCTGTACATAGGGTGCAGTGCTGACACCTACTACTGTCTCATATCCCCTCGTGCCACAGGTCCCACTTGTATTGGCCGCTCAGCCCGTGCCCACATCGTCGTCGTCGTGTGCCATACTCATCCAGCCTCGGAAGCAGTTCCATGCTCAGCAGACACTCATGTTGCCGTGGCGTTGCCGCTTGACGAATATGCAGTCAGTCCCCATCAGCACGCCCGCAAGTCATTGGGGCCTAGATCCCCATGTGCATGCACATGGCAGTGGTATGTCTCACTTGCCATTGCCATTGTTGGGAGACCTGTGTAAGTGTATTGTGGCCGTGCCGTCCCAGCTTGACAGCTGGGCTGTGGCTCATGTGCTTGCTCAGTCATGTCAGTGATGTGTATGCGAAATTGCTATGTGCCGTGTTGCTTTGACATGTGTCCTCTGCCATTTAACCCAGGCGGAGACCGAACATTGACCGCCCATACCAATTGCTGGCGGACATGGACGATACAGAGGTAATCAGGAAGTTTCGGCTGGACAGGCCAACTCTGCATCGACTGTGTGCCATGTTAGAGCCCCATCTCCGTCCCCGCAGGGTGTATCCGACTGCTGTCACCCCCACGGCTAAGGTGATGGCCGCCATGCATTTCTTCGCCACTGGGTCATTCCAGCACACAGTGGGCAGTGGAGGAGGGATGTCCCAGCCCATGTTCAGCAAGGTGCTGAGGGATGTACTGGCAGCCATGATGCTGTACCGGAACAGGTACATCCGCTTCCCCAGGGCTCGTGAATTGGCGGCAGTGAAGGGTGCATTCTATGCCCTTGGCAGAATCCCACACGTCGTGGGAGCCATTGACTGCACTCATGTTGGCCTTGTTCCACCACAGGCCACTGAGCACCTGTACCGCAACAGGAAGCACACGCACTCCCTGAATGTGCAAGTGGTGTGCCTTGCGGACATGGTGATCACCCACGTGTGTGCCAAGTTTCCAGGCTCGGCCCATGACGCACACATAATGCGCAACAGCATCTTGCCACGACTGATGGCCAATCTGCAACAGGATCGTGCCTGTATTGTCGGTGAGTATGTGGAGTGGTGTAGCGTGCTGGTTGTGCGATGCTGTCCCCTGTCCAGTTGGAATTGCAACGGTTCTCTGTGTCCCTCACACCCAGGTGACTCTGCGTATCCGAATGGGGCATGGCTGCTCAGTCCATTGAGGAATCCTCGCACCCCAGCAGACGATCGATACAATGAGGCACATGGGAGGACCAGACGTGTGGTCGAGCGTACCTTTGGCCTCCTCAAGTCCAGGTTCAGGTGCCTGGACCGCACCGGGGTGCACTGGCGTACTCCCCACAGAAGGTGTGCCAGATAGTGGTGGCGTGCTGCATGCTGCACAATCTGGCCATTCGGAAGCAGATCCCCCTCATTGTGGATGACGGAGATCAACCAGGGCCCCAGCCCGCAGACCAGGACAGCTCGAGTGAGGTGGACAGCGGAGAGGAGGAAGCTGGGAATGTGCGCCAGCAGCTCATCGCCCGCTACTTCACTTGACGGTGAGTGTCCATGTACGACGGATGATGTGTCTGTATCTGTGCAGGTGTGTGTGTGCTGTGTCAGGGTGGCCGTATGTTCACTGCGTGCAGTGTGTCAACGCTCCATGGCCAGGGTAGTATGCCACTGTTGGTGACTGTGGCATTGTGCCCTATTGCTCTGTGCGATGTGTGTACATTGCTTGTAGTTGTTGACATGTACTGTGTGATGGGTGTGTGACACACTCATTGAATGTGCTCCTGTTCTGTCTCCCACCCCTAGGTCCCTACAGGCCCTCCGGATTCCATTGCCATGCCACGCATCAGGTGCCTTTCCGCCCAAGGTGGCCGTTGTATTCCGTACAAATAAAACACAGGGCACAAACAGCAGTTAGTGAAAAAGGTGCATTTATTACAAACTGTGACATGTGATTGTGTGTAAGGTGATGACAAAAGTGGTGCGTGCAGTGACAATGAGCTGTCGGTCATGGCTGCGTGATGATCAGGGTGTACCCACTGGTTCTATGTCCATAGTCCAACACACACATGCCATCCAGCTGGCTGTGTGGAGTGGGATCGTAGAGCAAGTCAATGCAGTGGCTGGTCAAGGAAGGCTGGCGGAAGGCTGGCTGGCTGCCTCACTTGCGACTGGAGCGTGCGAAGTCCTCCCGGGAGATCTGTTTCCTCTTCGGACGGCCCCTTCCACGTTTGGGAGGGGGGTGTGGTGGCGACCTGCTGGTGGTGGGTGAGGTGTGCTCACTGGCTGTGGACGCAGGGAAGTGGACACTGCTGCCCGAGCCTGCGCCCTAGCAGGTGGTGGCGGAGGTGGTGTTGCTGGCCTTGCCTGTGACCCCACCGCCACCACCAGCTGGCCCATGAGGTCCACGAGTTGGTCCATACGGGACACGAATTGGCCCATATGGGCGTCCATGGACCTCAGCACCCCCAGCACCTCCCGCGTGTCAGTAGCAGGCCTGGCCCATTGTCCTTGGGCCTCTTCATAGGCCCCAAGGACTCTGGCCATTTGAGGCAGGGCATGGCTCCCAGGGGAGGCTGGCGTTTCCCTGACCCTGCTCCTCCTACCAGTCCTGCTGCCACCGGCCTGCCCACTAGCCACATTGCACACCACGGTCCTCGCTGTGGCTCCCAGGGTGGATCCAGTGGTCCGGGCCACCACCTGCGCTGGGGCTGGTGCCAGCGAAGACGTGGTGGTGGTGGAGGCGGTGGTGGTCGGTGCGGCGATGGTGGCGGTTGCGGCAGTGGTAGTGGCCGCAATGACCGTGGGTGTGGCCGCAACGACAGTGGCAGCAGGGGACTGGGACTGTTCAGCATCCCTGGATGATGGGTTGGTGGGTAGGAGGGGTCCTGGGGAGCGGCTGGGCCCTGCCACGCCAGATGGGCCAGCTTGGTGGTCCGTGTCCGAAGAGGAGGACAGATCCTCCAGATCCGTGTGTCCTCGTTGGGGGCTTGTGGGCTGGCTGTGCTGGCTGCTGTCTCCATCCCCAGCATCCAGCAGTTCGTCACCTGTGGAGAGAATGAGATTTGTTATTGTGTTGCACCTGGCGAAGTATGTATTAGTCGTCTGACATTGGCAGTTCGTGCAATCACGTACATGGGTTTCCCGGAGGCGAGTGTGTGGCTGTGGCATCTGTAGTTGTGTGTGCTAGGCAATGGGACTGTGTGCTGTGCACATGTGGCATGGGACGGATTGGCCATGCCGATGGGTGTGTTGCTGTGCCCCTACTCATTGTGACTCTGGTGTATGCGGGCTCCTGGCCCATCCTGGGTCTGGTTTGTACTTTGCTTTTGGGGTTCAAATGGAACGCTTAGGAACGCATATGGCAACATGGGGGCCATGCCCCAGATTCGCATTTGGGAGGGGATATGCTTTTGGGGTTCAAATGGAACGCTTAGGAACGCATATGGCAACATGGGGGCCATGCCCCAGATTCGCATTTGGGAGGGGATATGCTTTTGGGGTACATGCTGTGAGCCATGGGTGCCGAACGTGACATGTGTTGTGGCAGCATGACAGTGCATGGTCTGAGGTGTGTGCATGCCTGACATGCCCTGCATATTTGCTGTCTGTTGTGGTTACTGGACATGGCATTGGACGCATCGTTATGAGTGAGTGATAGTTGTGTGCCAGCCAACGTATTGCAGTTGTCCCATCTCCTTGGTGTGCGTGCTGCCCTGTGCCATGTGCATCACTGCAGTGCTCGGGGGGTGTGGCCCATGTTGTGTGTTGTTGCTCACAGTGTGTCGTGCGCTTCATTGACTTCTGGCACATGGTTGGTCATGGGCATGTGTCTTAGCGTGACTGCTGTATGTGTGGCAGCTGTGCGGATGACATGCCTTTCATGTGACTGGGGCTGACGGATGAGATGGATGGTATGTTGTATGTGCATGGTGTGTCTGTGAGTTTGATGGGTTCAGTGGTGTTCGTGTGCATTTCTGTTGTTCCGCTCTGTTGCGTCTAGTGTTGTTTGTCTTACATAGGCGTAGTTGTGGGGTGTGGGGTTGACAGGCAGTGGGGGCTACATGGACAGGACTTCAATGGTGTTTCGGTTGTGTGTGATGAGTTGCACAGTGGCTGCCGTGGTGGGACTATATTCAGTGTGGCTTGTGCATGCAGACGTGGCTCCTTGGGTGTTGCTATGTCTGTGATGGGTCATGTGGGGTGTGAGTCTGCTGTTCATGTCCGTGTGCACATTGTTCACTTGTTCGTGACGGTGGGCGGTGCTGCGTGTTCGTGTGCTACGTGACATGTCCCATGTGTTGGTGGTGTTATGGTCCTCATGCCTCCAGTAATCCAGCCCTGTCCAGTTTCCCACCTGCAAGTTGTTCGTGCGTGCACTGTACTGGATGCCACATGGCTCTAAGCGGGGGGTGCTCCATGTTGCAGGTCTGTGGGGGTGGGGGGTGTAGTGGGTCGTGGGGGTGGCTGTACACCCACTGACACCGATTGCTGTGGACCGTGATGTCTGCCTTTCGGCTGTCGTTGTGCACTGCGGTGGCTGACACGTGGCTGTGGGGTGTGGGGGATGCTCCTCCTTGCTGTGCTGTGGGACTGGGGCCTGGTGTGTGTTGTACTTGGGCTGTCCACCGTCCCACCCACTGCACTTTGTGTTCCTGCCACTTACCTGTTACTTGTCGGTTAGTGCAGCTGTGGCGGACACATGGGTGTGGTGGGTGCTCGTTGTGGCGCTTCTGGCATATTTGGGGACCTGTTGGTGGTTACGTGGCTGGCTTAGTGTACACATGTCCCCACGCATCTTACAGTTGTTCGGTTTGGCCTGTGTGTGGTAGTGTCTGTTGCATGTGCGTGTGTTGTGTTGTGTATTGTGTGCTGGACATGGGGGTGTTTGTCCCTGGGAGCTGTGGCATGGTAGTTGCGCATGTGAGTACATAGCGGTGTGCTAGTATACATTAGTTTGTACTTACCAGCCTCCACTCCCTCTGCTAATCCGGCGAGGATCTCCGGATGGATTACGACTCGCACCTTCTCCTCCCACGCTTTGAAGGTCTTAAAGAGCGCGGGATTCCCTCCGCCAGTGACGGCAGCCAGCTCTCTGTTTTTGCCCTCCTTCTTCTTGACCAGGCTCTTTACGTCATTCCAACGTTTGTTTATTTCACCTCTGTTCCTGGGCAGGGTCCCGACTGCATTGACCTGGTCTACGATCCGGGTCCACATTCTGTTTCTGGTGGCTAGTGGTGTGTGCTGGACCATGTTCCCATAGATTTGTGGGTACACCTTGATGATCTCGTCGACCATGACCGTCAGCTCCATGGGCGTGAACTTGGGCATCCTTTGTGGTGCCATGGTGTTTGTGGTGCTGGTGCGGTGTGTGTTGTGTAATGTGCAGGGGGTTTGTGGTGCCGGTGTTTGGTGGTGGTGGTGGTGGTTGTGATGTGTGCGTTTCTGTGGTGTGCTGCTGTCCTTGCTGTGTCACTGTGTCCTCTCCTCTCCTCTCTGGTTTGCAATGTAGCAAGGGGTTGTGGTCTGTGGGAGTGCTGCTTTTGTACTCACCTATGTGGGTGTGTCCTCATGGTCTGTTGTTTTCAGGTGTGTTGTGTCTGGGGTTCTGGCCTTTGTATTTTTTGTTTGTCCGGGGGGTGTTTTCGGGATGTGTACTGTGCTTGTGTATTTGTGTGTGCCTTGCTGTGTGGACTTGTTGGCCATGTTGTGTGCTATTGGTTTTGTGTGCGGATGGTTTCTGTGCAGGTACGTGGGCGCCATGGCTTCTGCCGTGTCGATTCTCATCGGCGTTGTTTGCGCTTGCGGGCGGTATATTTGTTGTTTTTCCGCGCTCATGGCGGTGCGATCGTAATTTCACGTGCGGTGTGTCGGCCGTGTGGGCGGGCGGTTTTGTGTTGTCGTGCGTGTTTCCGTCCGTGGCGGGCGGTTTGACTCCGACTCGGACGATGGCGGGCGGTATTTTGTGTGATTTTTCGCCGATGGCGGTTTTCGGTTTGTGTACTCATAATGGCGTGGTCGGTGTTCAGGCGGTGTGTGCGGGCGGATTTTTGCCGCTTCCATGCCTGGCGTTTTT
>CAWUFW010018721.1:0-211726 GCA_963921515.1 Calotriton arnoldi | reverse complement strand
TGCATTCAATGTGTGCGGGTACGCGTTGTACCCTGTACGCGTTGTACCGCAATGGACCGATCGGTGCCTCCGGCCGGCCCATTGCATTCAATGTGTGCGGGTACGCGTTGTACCCTGTACGCATTGTACCGCAATGGACCGATCGGTGCGCACCCATTGACAATGGGCTTGCCTGGCAACGGACGCGTTTTCGAATTTCGAACGAGTCGGTTGCTGGAAAAGAAGTTGGTCACCCACAACAATGTTGCAAAATCATGTATGTCATGAAGTTGAAGATTTGAAGGATGCTGTGGGCGTGTTTTGGTGCTGCTATTCCATGGATTGGCCAGATTCAGAAGATGCAAACGACTTGGACCTATCACTTTGGACACAAGGGACAGTATCTGCCTCTCCAGCACATATATATTGCTGGCTGTTCCCCTGAGAGCTCACTTGCCTGCACTACATGCTCCAGGACGACATCTGCCACTGCACTGCTGCTGTCTCTGCCCCTCTGGACCCTGCAATGGCACGTACTGTGGAGAGAGCCCCAGCCTTCAGCCTTGAAGAGAACCAGGCCCTGCTGGACAGCCTCATTTCCACAGTACAGCAAGCTGTATGGGACACCAGGGGAGCAGGTGAGTGTTCTGTGCACTGCCTTTCTGAATGTGCATTTTGTCTGACTAGCAAGGCTGAAAGTCTGCACGCCACTGGCTAGCAGGCTCACTGAGTAGTTGTCACCCCCATAGTGTGTAGTGACATGCACTGGACAGGTATGGTGCAGTGACAGTGCATTTGAACAAGGTTTTACTTCCCATGCAATGATACCATGTAGTGACGTCTGGCAAACTGTCCATGGGCAGCTTTGCACTGCCTGTGTACATCATGTGCCCCTGTGATTGAGACATGTATATACAACTGTGTCATGCACGGATATGTTGCATGTGTAGTAATGGCCTTTTCACTTTGTCATCCTGACAGGTTAATGCCCATCGGAAGCAGGAGATCTGGAAGGACATCGTCCGGGCTGTCCGGTCCGTGGGGGTCTACAAGCGCCGGATCCGCAACTGCCAGAAGAGGTGGCAGGACCTTCGGGGCTGGACCCGGAGGATTGCACGGGTCCAGCTGAAGCTGTCGCCTCCTCGCAGGAGGGGCGGAACACGGACCCTGACCCCCACATGCTCCAGATCCTGGCGGTGGTGTTTCCAGACCTGGATGGGCAGCTGAAGGCCAGACAGCAGCAAGGAGGGGGTGAGTCAAAGACTGCACTGTGAACTCTGTATTACATGCTTTGTGCCCTCCTCTGGCCTGGTTCAACTGCCACAGTGCAGCAGTCATGTTGTCCAGGAGCCATGTCCCTCTATTGTGCACTGCCCACTGCTCATCTGATACCCAGGTGTGGCCCTTACATTCAGGGAATTGTGTCACTTGGGACTGTGTCCTTGCAGTTTGCTTCACTAAAGGTGGGGGACAGCATCTGTTTCCCTAACTCTGTTTTGGGCATCATGGGTGGGTCCATTGTTCACACAACGCCTGTGTTTGGACATGTGATCTGCGTGTTGCTTTGATATGCGGTCCACTTGCTGAGCCACCACATGTGCCTGGGGTATGTGGCACACGCCCATGCAGCGGGTGGGAACAATGTTTGGGCCCCAGAAGTGTGCAGATTATGTGTGTCACACATACATAGCCAGCTATCCACTGTCCAGGGCACATCCCTCATTCATGTGGAGCAGGACAGTCATGCCTACTCCAGGCCATGCAATGCACTCTGTACTCCCACTCCCGTGTATCAGCTGACACATTGTGCACAGTGATTTGACCCCTCAGGTGTCTGCCTCTGTGTCAGTGTGCTGTGGATTAGTTGCCAGTACTGCTGGGGTGTTTCTTGGTAGGGGCTCAGCATGCCCCTGGAGATGTGACCATAGGAGACGATACTTGTGTGTCACATAGGTGTTTGATCAGCTGCCCGTGCAGACTGGTGTATGCGAATGTGAAGTTCAGGCAGCTGTTCCCCATTCACAGCAAATTGTGAGGGGCTCAGGTTCAGAGGGTAGTGTCACAGGTCTCCCATATGTCCAATAGGTATGACCTGGACAGAGGAGGGTTAAGATGATGTGTTGTGTGGGGGATGTACATGTGCACTTGTGCAGATCCAGGACTTGCATTCCCCATGACCTACTATTGTGACACAGTGCATAGTGTTGTTGTCTGGCTGCCAAGTCATACATCACTGAGACAGTGATGTATGACTTAGCAGTCATGCCTCTGCCATGGCATGTGTCAACTTATAGGTGGTCCTGCAGGGGAGTGACATGTGCTACATGCACACCATTGTGGCGATGGCTATCAGGACATGGGTGCATCATGGTGTCTGTCGCTGGTATGCATCACATGCATTTCCTATTTGACTCTGGGCATCCCTTTCATCCGGAAACCTGTACTGACTCAGTGGCAATAGCTGTGATGTGTGCATGTCCACATGCCACACCGTGTCCTCTGCACTGTCCAACTACTGTGTACTTGGTGCATGTGTCCACACTGGGGTGTTGCAATCCAACAGACACCAGACAGATGGGTGCAAGGCCATGTGGGATGTGAGTGCCATGCTTGGCATCAGACTGACAATTGGCTTCTCCTGTTCAGTTAGGGCACTTTTAGCAATCTACAACTAATGATGCCAGGGCTTGCTCTGTAATGTGCTGTGCTCACAGTGGTGTGTGCGTTTGGTGCAGGTGACTGATGTCTGTCTGTTTCCCCATTGTTTGCAGATACATCCACGGCCACGGAAGGGGACAGCTCCACGGACCAGGAGGAGCCAGAGAGCCAGACTGGGTCAGCAGCCGAGGAGTGGTCGGAGGGACCCAGTGGCACGGAGGGCGAGGGGAGCCACACCGAGGAGTCCTCAGCACCATCCACCTCAGCTGAGGACCAGAGCAACTCGGAGGATGACTCCCTTGTGGAGGCGGGTGTCAGCAGCCACCACACCCCAGCTAGTGTTGCTGTCCCCGCCACCACCAGCACCACCACCGCCCTCCCATCGGCTCCCATTCCCCAGGTCCGTGGAGGCTCCCATGTTCGGGAGCGTGTCTCCTTTGGGCCAGGCACCGCACCCCTGCCCCTGTGTCCCCTGCTGCCCTGAGTGAGGAGTCTGTGTACCTCCTTCGCCAGCTCCATGTAGGGCAGACAGCCATGCTGAGTGTCCTCCATGCGCACACCGCACTGTTGACTCAGCTGGTGTCGTTCATGGAGGGGATCTCATCGGGCATGTCTGACCTACAGAGGGGCAATAGGTCCATGGACTCCTCCCTGACGGCAGCAGTGTCCCTCCTCAGACAGTCCCTCACCCCTCCTGCCTCTGCTCCATCCACACTCCCCAGCACCTTACCCGTCCCAAGAACACACACACCGGCACAGGCACACACCAGCACACACACGTCCAGCACACAGACACACACGCCACAAACAAAACGCACACGCACGCACAGTCAGGGGACTGAAACCAGACTCACAGGGGATGGGGCCCTGGTACACACACACGCATCCACGGGCACTGCGCAGTCCTTAGTTGCCTCTCCTCCAAAGCACCCTCCCTTGCCTCACCTGCAACCCCAAAGACCCAGCGCCTCTTCCTCAGTGACCTCGGCCTCTTCCCTCCGATCCAGCTGCTCCAGCATCCAGGGTGAAGAGGAAGCCCCCCACATGGAGCAGAGTGCCCCTCGCCCCCGGACACCCTCCCCCAGGCGCAGACAGACTGAGGCCCCCACCCGCAAGTCCCCCCGGAGTGGTAAGAGCAAGACCCCGCCGCCGCCCTGCAGCTCAAGCACCAGGTCTCCTTCCTCCATCCCTCAGGCCCCCACTCCACAGGTGCCCCCACCACACCCTGCCCCAGGTTCCCCCACCCACAGATATACCATCCCCAAGAGGCTCCGGCCTTCTCCCCTGCCACTTGCTCTCCCGGCACCACACCCCCGCTGCGCTTGTCTGTGCCACTGATGTGGTGAGGGTGTCCTCCCCTCTGTCCAGCCCACCTTGCCTGTTCCCCATTCTCCTCCCCTGGTGGTAGGCACTGCAGTGGAGTCCACTACCACCCTGTCTGACTTGGGCACTGCAGTGGCGGACCTGTCCACTCCATCTGCAGGGTCCACTGCAGTTGTGCCGGCACCCACAACATCTGAGCCATGCCCCCAGTTGTGCTGGCACACACCATGTCAGACACCTCCACTGCAGTTGTCAGTGGCTCTCCAGCACCCACCACCCCTTCCCTGCTTCCTCCTGGTGAGCCCTGATCCTGTCCCTGCGGTGCCTGGCCTACTCCCCGGTTGCCCCTCCTAGTGGATTGTCCCTGGTTTTGTGCAGGCATATGTAGGGTGGCATCTGCCACTGTCACCCACTTGTGACTTTGTTGATGGACTGGCCATTGGCCTTTGTTTATGTTCTACCGGACTTCTACTTTTAATGCCACATATGCTGAATAAAGCAACGTTCTGTTCTCTAGTGCTTTTGCTTCTGATGTACATGATGTTGATGATGCTAACCATGCCCTTGCTGCAGTGATGGTGATATTTGGTCTCATGATAATGAAGTGTTACTGTGCAGGAACCCATGTGGTCCAGGGGGAATGTGTCCTATCCTGTGGTGTATCCATGTCATCCATAGCAGCATCTGAGGGTGTCATGTGTTCAGTATTTGGCAATGGGATTTCCTACTTAGATTGGCTATTTCACATCTGTGGCTTCCACCCCTGCACATCTGTTGTGCCTGCCATTGTTCAATTCGTCTACTTCCTGACCGTGTGGCCATCTCCAGTGGACATGCAGGTTTGGGCATCAATGGGGAAGGACTCATCTGTGTTGTCAGTGCAACATTGCTATACAAGTGTGTTGGATCTGTGCTGATGATTCCGTTGTCACTTCCATGACCAGGCTGATGTGACGGGAGCCCTCATTTGGTGCTAATTGTTGATTGTGTGACCAAGTGCTCAGCTGACATGATGGGGCCCTACTGAGGCAACATATGGCACAGCTTTCCTCACACAGGAGTGGAGTCCCCTCATGGCAGTGTGTACTCCTGTGACATTGCCTGCGCCCAAGGTGTGTGTTGTATGTGCATGTCTGTGTGTTCACTTCCGTTTAGCTGTGCATGCTGTGATCCCTAGTGTTGTACCTGTTTGTGATGCTAGCTGAGTTGAGCTATGTTCCCCCAAAGTCTTCTCCCTGGGTTCTCTGTGATGTGGGTGCATGGCACATTACTGGTCATCAGGGTGTCACCCATAGGTGTGTTTGCTGTCAGGGCTGAGTTTGTGTGCAGACGCAGATGGGTCACAGTCAGGTTTCCCCTTGGCACTTGTTGTTTGCCCCTGTCATGTGATTTCCAGTTTGTGTTATCTTTCAGTGATTGTGACACGTTGTGTGTGTGACTGCTGGCACTCCTCGGGGTCCGGGCTGCAATGTTGGTTGTTGTCTATGTGTGTTCTTTGTGGGTGACCTTGGCTTCTTCATTGGTGTGTGACTGTGGCTGGGATCCCATTGGTTGGTGTGGTATTGCCGTCATGTCCATGTACAGCGTAGTGTGCAGTGTGTCAGACATTCAGGAGTCTTGTTGAGTGTTCATGTGTGATGTGTTTCTGCACCTTGGTTCCCACCCACCACCCTGGAATAGTCATGGGTGCATGTGCAATGTCACCAGTGCATGTGTGCTTCACTGCTGCACATTGTTGGAGGTCGAGGGGTGTGGTGTTGAGTGTGTGCAGATGAGAGCTGTTGCCCGGCTAGGCCCCTGCCTCCATGTTGGCCTTGGCTTACTGGCCATGCTGTTTGATTTGTGCTTGTGTAGGTGTGATGGTAGTTAGTTGCTCAGTACACATGACTGTGGTTCACAGTGTGAACCACATTTAGCTTTGTCATCACAGTGGGATTGTAATGCAGCCCAGGGTCACCACATTGTGGGGGCCCTAGGGGTGGTGCTGTGGTGTGTCTGTGTCTTGCTGTGTCAGTTGCTGTCCCTACGTGCCTGTGTGACATGTGTGATTTGTGCTCCCTCTCATCTGACAATGCCTGCTTGCCCACATAGGGGATTTGGATCCATGAGTTACCTTTGTGTGGCACTGTATGCACATCTGTATGATTGGTATTCAGGTCTCCTCATGTGTTGTGTGGTTGCCTGGGGACACTGGCACCCCCCGCACCTGTTGTGTATGATGTGCAGTGTGGGTCTGCCTGTTTGTGTTTGTGCATCTGCACCACTGCATTGGCATATCTTGGATGTGCCATTGGCTGTATGTAGTTTGGTGGGTTTCCCCTGCTGTCCCTGGGACTCCTAGGTCATCGGTCAGCACAATGATCATGGTTTGTGTGTCCCATTGCTGCCATGGTATGGTATCTGTTCACCTCACATCTGCAGTCTCCACAGGGTATCTGCATGTGTGTGCCCATTGGTGCAAATATGTGGGTCTGCAATCTGATGGTCACTTCTGTCATTGTGTCATTGATGATTGTTGACGGTGTCAGCCCCCATGGGTGTTGTTTGTCTGCACATGGCCAAAGGTATGTCTTATTTGCACTGCAGGATTTGGCTCCCCAATTTATGTTGCAATGGGACACATACACTACTTTGCCACTGATGTGTTTGTTGTTCTGTGACCAGGAATCATCCATGCAGTTTGGCAGTTGCACCTCTTTCTTTGTCAACACTTACCTTTTGGTCACTGTGATGATGGGGGTTTGGACCCCATTGCCACAATGTTCAAAATGTGCTTCAGCTATGGACCCCACACTTACCTTTTGGTCACTGTGATGATGGGGGTTTGGACCCCATTGCCACATTGTTCAAAGTGTGCTTCAGCTATGGACCCCACACTTACATTTTGGTCACTGTGATGATGGGGGTTTGGACCCCATTGCCACAATGTTCGAAATGTGCTTCAGCTATGGACCCCACACTTACATTTTGGTCACTGTGATGATGGGGGTTTGGACCCCATTGCCACAATGTTCAAAATCTGCTTCAGCTATGGACCCCACACTTACATTTTGGTCACTGTGATGATGGGGGTTTGGACCCCATTGCCACAATGTTCGAAATGTGCTTCAGCTATGGACCCCACACTTACATTTTGGTCACTGTGATGATGGGGGTTTGGACCCCATTGCCACAATGTTCAAAATGTGCTTCAGCTATGGACCCCACACTTACCTTTTGGTCACTGTGATGATGGGGGTTTGGACCCCATTGCCACATTGTTCAAAGTGTGCTTCAGCTATGGACCCCACACTTACATTTTGGTCACTGTGATGATGGGGGTTTGGACCCCATTGCCACAATGCTCATGGCCTGCTTGCATTGTGGGTGCCACACACATATATGTGTGGCACATGTGCTAGGGGTCACATTGTATGTTCAAAGTCATGTTCGGTGTTGTAGGCATTTGACACAGTCTACACACGCTTGTCATGGTGTTGGGGGATGTCTTCTTCTTGCATTCCCTAGGTTGTGGTGTGCTGGTTGTGTCATGCATTGTCCATCCTATGAGTGGGGGTGGTAGTAGTGGTAGGCATCCAGCCCCCCTGGCTAAGGGTGGTAGTAGTGGTAGGCATCCAGCCCCCCTGGGTAAGGGTGGTAGTAGTGGTAGGCATCCAGCCCCCCTGGGTGAGGGTGGTAGTAGTGGTAGGCATCCTGCCCCCCTGGGTAAGGGTGGTAGTAGTGGTAGGCATCCTGCCCCCCTGGGTAAGGGTGGTAGTAGTGGTAGGCATCCTGCCCCCCCTGGGTAAGGGTGGTAGTAGTGGTAGGCATCCAGCCCCCCCTGGCTAAGGGTGGTGGTAGGCATCCTGCCCCCCCTGGGTAAGGATGGTAGTTGTGGTAGGTATCCTGCCCCCCCTGGGTGAGGGTGGTTGTAGTGGTAGGCATCCTGCCCCCCTGGGTAAGGGTGGTAGTAGTGGTAGGCATCCTGGCCCCCCTGGGTAAGGGTGGTAGTAGTGGTAGGCATCCAGCCCCCCCTGGCTAAGGGTGGTGGTAGGCATCAAGCCCCCCCTGGGTGAGGGTGGTAGTAGTGGTAGGCATCCAGCCCCCCCTGGGTGAGGGTGGTAGTAGTGGTAGGCATCCTGCCCCCCCTGGGTAAGGGTGGTAGTAGTGGTAGGCATCCAGCCCCCCCTGGGTGAGGGTGGTAGTAGTGGTAGGCATCCTGCCCCCCCTGGGTAAGGGTGGTGGTAGGCATCCAGCCCCCCCCTGGGTGAGGGTGGTAGTAGTGGTAGGCATCCAGCCCCTCCTGGGTAAGGGTGGTAGTGGTGGTAGGCATCCAGCCCCCCCTGGGTGAGGGTGGTAGTAGTGGTAGGCATCCAGCCCCCCTGGCTAAGGGTGGTAGTAGTGGTAGGCATCCAGCCCCCCTGGGTGAGGATGGTAGTAGTGGTAGGCATCCTGCCCCCCTGGGTAAGGGTGGTAGTAGTGGTAGGCATCCAGCCCCCTGGGTGAGGGTGGTAGTAGTGGTAGGCATCCTGCCCCCCTGGGTAAGGGTGGTAGTAGTGGTAGGCATCCTGGCCCCCTGGCTAAGGGTGGTAGTAGTGGTAGGCATCCAGCCCCCCTGGGTGAGGGTGGTAGTAGTGGTAGGCATCCAGCCCCCCCTGGCTAAGGGTGGTGGTAGGCATCCAGCCCCCCCTGGGTGAGGGTGGTAGTAGTGGTAGGCATCCTGCCCCCCTGGGTAAGGGTGGTAGTAGTGGTAGGCATCCTGCCCCCCTGGGTAAGAGTGGTAGTAGTGGTAGGCATCCAGCCCCCCTGGCTAAGGGTGGTGGTAGGCATCCAGCCCCCTGGGTGAGGGTGGTAGTAGTGGTAGGCATCCAGCCCCCCCTGGGTAAGGGTGGTAGTGGTGGTAGGCATCCAGCCCCCCCTGGGTAAGAGTGGTAGTAGTGGTAGGCATCCAGCCCCCCCTGGCTAAGGGTGGTGGTAGGCATCCAGCCCCCCTGGGTGAGGGTGGTAGTAGTGGTAGGCATCCAGCCCCTCCTGGGTAAGGGTGGTAGTTGTGGTAGGCATCCAGCCCCCCCTGGGTAAGGGTGGTAGTAGTGGTAGGCATCCTGCCCCCCTGGGTAAGAGTGGTAGTAGTGGTAGGCATCCAGCCCCCTGGCTAAGGGTGGTAGTAGTGGTAGGCATCCTGCCCCCCTGGGCAAGGGTGGTGGTAGGCATCCAGCCCCCTGGGTGAGGGTGGTAGTAGTGGTAGGCATCCAGCCCCCTGGGTAAGGGTGGTAGTAGTGGTAGGCATCCAGCCCCCTGGGTGAGGGTGGTAGTAGTGGTAGGCATCCTGCCCCCCTGGGTAAGGGTGGTAGTAGTGGTAGGCATCCTGCCCCCCTGGGTGAGGGTGGTAGTAGTGGTAGGCATCCATCCCCCCTGGGTAGGGGTGGTGGTACGCATTCAGGCCCCTGTGTGCATATGTGGCATTGGTGATGGGCATCCCGCCCCTATGGTGCTGCTGTTGCTGGTGTAAGTATATTCTGCATCCCTCTGTGTGTGTGTGATGTGTCGTGTACGTGTTGTATGTGTTTTGTGGTTGGTGTCTGGCTTACCTTCTGCGCCGTACGCGTCCGTGCCTGTTCCGGTAGTAAATGTAGAATATTGGTATGATCGGGACAAAGGGATTCATGGTTGGTTCGTGTCGTTCGTCCTTCTCGTTGCTTTGCGTCGTCCTCGTCGCTTCGCCTCGTCCTCATCGCTTCGCGTCGTCCTCGTCGCTGCCGTGTTCGTCTCGTAGCCGTGGATCGTGTTGTGGCGCGAACCGGAGCTTATGTGCGCCTCTCCCGGATGCTTTGACGTGCCGTGCGTAGCGACGGGTTCGGCGCGTACGGAAAGCGCGATCGTACTCGTTCGGCCGGACGGAGCTGCATTTTCCCTTCCGTGCGACTCGATTCAGCGTTTCCGGATTCGCCTCGGTCGGGGAACAGGACCTGGTTTGGGTGAGTACGGCTCGGCCGGATTCTTTGCTGTTGTGCGCATCGTACTTACTCGTTCGGTGTGCTGTACGGATCGGTCGGGAAACAGGCTTTCGCATGGCTTTTTTCCCGACCGAATGGTGTTGGGTGCGCCTCCGACCGAGATCGGAATCGGCCCCAGAGTGTGGCTTAATGAGAACCCCTGCGGGACCCCACACGGTAAGTAGAAAGAGTTAGAAATAAAAATTCCTCAGGTGACTGATTGCGTTCTCTCATGAAGGAAAGAAGACAGGAGGATGAGAGCAAGGCCTTCAGACCGATTTCACCTAGCCGCTGGATTAAGACCTAACGGTGTCAAAGGCTGCAGATAGGTCCAAAAGGATCACCGCGGTCTTCCCCCTGATATCCAAGATTCTGTAGTATGTGCTGAAACCAAACTGGGCTTTTGACTCCAAAAAACTCGAAAGCATCATGTTCAAATGTCTTTCTAAAATTTTTAATGGCAAAGGAAGTCTTGAAATGGGACGGTAGCTCTTCTCCACGGTACGGTCCAAGGTAGGTATCTTAAATAAGGGAAGAATGGATGCTTTCTTCCAATCAGCTGGGTAGATCCCGCATCCATGATTTTGTTTAAAACCAGTGTAACAGATGGATCTATTGTGTGATCCAATTCATGGAAGATGTTGACGGGGCAGGGGTCTATAGCTGCCTCAGGTTTTGTCTTTACTACCAGCTGAGTCACCATATCAATGGTGAGGATTGAAAAATACTCAGAATTGGGGTTCTGACCGGAGAACCTCTCGTGCAAGGTACTTGGGGGGGAAATACTATTCCTGTCCTGAAATCTTTAAACACTGTTTCAACTTTATTTTTTTTAAAGCTGGTCTAGTTATCACATAAATCCTGAGTAGGTTGTGTTTAAAGGAAGGGAGGGAAATTGAACTGTTTTGAATAGTTCACTGTTCACTGAGTTACTTGCAGATTTGATTTTGTCCGAGGAAAAACTTGTTCTTTCAGACTTTTTTTCGGCTTTATAGATAGCTAATAGATTCCTGTATTTAGCCTTTCATCAGGGGCATAATTAATCCTCCACACCTTCTCTTGCCTTCAACACGCTCTTTTGATGTCCTTAAGGTTTGCGGAATACCACCCTGCAGTTGGACAGGCTCCATGGAATTTATCAAGCTCTGGGGGCCAATAAATTGGCACCATCTGCAATCCATGTTGAAAAGTTGGTGACTGCGACATTTACATTGCCAATCAGCTTAGGAAACGAAGCATTTAAAGTCGAATCTAGCCCTTTTATTATCAATTTTGTGCCCTGCTCTAATAGTTTTAAAGGTCCCCTTAGCTGGCCCATCCTGTTTAGCAGAGAGAACTGGAAACAAAAAAATTAATCAACATGTGATCAGACAAAATGACAGATGATATTCTGTTTACTACCAGATTGGGGACATTCGGAAATATACCATCCAATGCATGGCCTGCCGAAGGGGTAGGGTTTTTAGATAAAATCTGGAGCCCGAAATTAGCCATATTGTTGATTAGTGCATTAGCACCTGTATTTGTTTCATCTTCTAAGTAAACATGGAAATCACCCAGGATGATATAGTTGCCATAGTGAATGGTATGCTGCAAAAAATCACTATGGGCATCCAGAAATCTAGATTTGGGGCCTTGTGGCCGATATAACAATATCCAATGAAGCCTAACATTATCATTGACTTGGCAATTGAAATTAAAGGCCTCAGCTTCTAGGATCAATAGAGGTTCACAGTGTCAGGTTCTCACCTGTGTTTCTGCAGGAAAGCCACTGATGATGATAAGGTCTGCAACCTCCCCTAGTCACCCAAGGCACCCGGTATAAACAGGGTATCAAAGGTAACCCGAGGAAGAAGGGAAACAAAACAAGGAAAGAGGGGTAAAACACAGGTTCGAAACTCTGGGCACCTCAGGAGCGTCCGGATACGTCAAGAAGCTGTGAAGGTGCAGGAAAAGGGTTAATAAACAATATTCAATAAAGACATTCTATAATTCTCAGTGCGTTCATTCCTACCTTCACTTTTGCTGTGATAGAATTCTTTTCTTCGTTAAATTGGTGACAATATATACAGTGTTTTAGGAAAACGGGACTGCTGCCATATGCTTATGGGGGAAAGAAAAGAAAGTGATTGCGAATACTCTTCTACCTATACCATTGACCAAAGGGTGTACCTAGAACCACTCATGCGCCCACCTCTTCGATATGTGAGTGTAGATCCTTCTCCCCTTCTTATGAGCGAGGAGAAATGAAGGTATAAAGAATATTCCGCTCTAACACAGGTAAACAATAACCCCTTCTTTTTCTCTGTCTAAGTAGGTGGCTCTGTTCAGGCGGAGAGGACCCTCACACAACGCCCAGAGCACAGGACCACGTAAGTAACAGCAAGGGAAAAAATAACATAAATCAGCGCAAGAGCGCTGTTACCGCAACCGACAAATTCTGACTGCTTCTTTATTTCTCCGTAATACTGCAGGGAAACATAGCGCAACCTCCAAGGACCAGGACCGCCGGGAGAAGACCAACGAGGAAAGAACGCCGCCGCGCACTGGAACCACCCGTCGGAACAACAACCCGGAAGTGAACAGGTGAGTGAAAACCAGGAAACCGGAACTCGGGAAACACTAGAACGCAAAGCGCTGTGGAGTAGGGAAAGCCGGGTTTTGATGTGCCCGGCCCTTCTCCGCGCACTCGTACAGAGCTTCGGATCCTTCAGGTAAGTAGCTGCCGTCTGTCTGCCCGCGCACAATCCTGACAGTACACTCCCCCTACGGACCCCCCTACCGGTTTGGGCTTCTCAGGATATCTTCTGTGATATGAACGCAGTAATCGAGGGGCATGCACTTGGCTGGCCGGCTCCCAGGTCCGGTCCTCCACACCATAACCCTTCCAGTGAACCAAATACTGGAGCCTACGCCACACCCTCCGAGAATCCACGATCGCCTCCACCTCATATTCCTGATCACCATCTACCTCAGTCGGCGCAGGGGTCGCAGGGAGACGTGTGCCGGGTTCTAGCGGTTTTAACAGGGAGACGTGAAAGACCGGATGGATCTTCATTGAGGTGGGAAGATCCAGTTTCATAGCAACGGGGTTCACCACCTTACATATCTCGTAAGGGCCAATGTACTTAGGCTTGAACGTGCAAGCCCCTCTCAATGTCAGGTTCTTAGATGAGAGCCAGACCTTATCTCCTTGCTTATAGTCGGGCTCTGAGCGTCGGTGAGCGTCCGCCCCCCTCTTGTAACTAGCCTTTGCTTTGTCCAGATTCACCCGTGTAGCTTTATGCACTTCTTGTAATTCCTTTATAAAATCAACTGCTGCAGGGGCAAGACAAGTGGAGGAAAGAGAAGGCAACAGAGTACGAGGGTGGAAACCGTAAGTGCAATAGAAAGGAGAGTACGCAGTGGAGGAGTGATGACTGTTGTTATATGAAAACTCCGCTAACCATACCATCTCATCCCAATCAATGACAGTGTGTAAAACCTGGCAACGGATGTACTGCTCAAAACTCTGTTTGGCCATCCGTCTGAGGGTGATGACTAGAGGATAGTCTTACGTCTATCTGTAATAAGGTACCCATACCTCTCCAGAATCTAGAGATAAACTGGGCACCTCTATCGGATATCAATACAGAGGGGAGACCATGTAAACGCACCACATGTTGTACAAATACGGAAGCCAATGTTCTAGAGGAGGGGAGACCCGCTAAAGGAATGAAATGGGCCATCTTGGTCAATTGGTCCACTACCACAAGAAGGGTTGTGTTCCCCTTCAAGGTTCTGGGTAATTCCACAATGAAGTCCAGAGAGACAGTGTGCCAGGGACTAGGAGGAGTGGGCAATGGCTGTAGTAGCCCTACAGGTTTCTGATGAGAGGCCTTTCCCTGGGCACACACGTGACAGGTCTGGATATAGCGTTTAGTGTCCCCTCCCATATCAGGCCACCAAAAGTGTCTCTGCAGTAGTTCAAACGTCTTCCTAAACCCTGGATGTCCTGCAAGGGGGTGAGAATGACATCATTCTAAAGCCTGCAGCCGTAAGTCCTGAGTGGGAAGAACCAGCCCCCCCGTACGTAGGACAGTTCCTTTTCCACAGTGACCTCTTGTGTACCTGTAATCTCCCCCAACTCTACGGACGCTTGTGCTTCCTTAACTGACCGTATAAAGTCTCCTTCTGAACACAAGACCCCAATGATCCGCTCTCTATCTATGATTAAGGGGGGATCATCTTCTATGGGTTCATCATCATAGCCTAATCGTGATAAGGCGTCTGCCTTTCCGTGTTTCCTCCCTGCTTGAAATTGTATAATGAAATCAAACTCGCTAAAAAATTGAGTCCAACGTAGTTGTCGCATGGACAATACCCTTGCAGATTGAAGGAACTTCAGATTACGATGGTCAGTAAGGATTGTTATCTTATGGTTGGCCCCTAACAGGTACTGTCTCCATTCCTCGAGCACTCTTTTTATAGCTAATAGCTCCTTGTCCCCTATAGAGTAGTTCACCTCCGCTGGAGCTAATTTCCGAGAGTAATAAGCCACTGGATGCAGGGTTCCTGCACTGGGGTCCGTCTGTGAAAGTACCCCCCCTACCGCCACCTGGGATGCGTCAGCCTCAACCACAAAGGGACGTGTCGGATCGGGATGAGGCAATACCGGTGCCTGTGTGAATGCCTTTTTTAATGTACCAAAGGCTGCCTCTGCCTCGGAAGTCCACTGGAATTTTCTACCCTTCCTCAACAGTGTGGTTATCGGGGAAGTTAGGTCAGAGAACCCATCAATAAAGCGCCTGTAAAAATTGGCAAAGCCAAGAAAGCTCTGTGTCTCCTTAACCGTTCGCGGTGCCTGCCAACGGTGAATGGCTTCCACTTTCTGTGGGTCCATACTGAGTCCCTGTGGGGAGATTACAAATCCCAGGAAGCTAACCTGCTGTGTATGGAACTGACATTTTTCTAACTTACAATACAGATGATTGTCTCGCAGCCTTTGCAATACCCCTGTCACGTGAATCACGTGTTCCTGTGTCGAGGGGGAATAGATCAGTAGGTCATCAATATAAGCTACAACACACACCCCCAGGAGGTCTTTGAGTGCCTCGTTGATAAAAAACTGAAACGCCGCGGGGGCGTTGCATAGCCCAAAAGGCATCACCAGGTACTCATAGAGCCCGTACTTGGTACAAAAGGCGGTCTTCCACTCGTCTCCCTCTTTAATTCTCACCAGATGATATGCCCCTCGCAGGTCTAACTTGGTGAATACTTGGGCATCCTTTATTTGATCCAGAAGGGAGGAAATCAGTGGCAAGGGATACCTATTCTTGATAGTGATGGTATTTAATGCCCGATAGTCGATACAACATCGAAGACCCCCTTCTCTCTTCGGTATAAAAAAAAGAGAAGATGAAGCAGGCGATCTTGAGGGACGGATAAACCCTATTCTCAGCATCTCATCCAGATATTCTCGTAAGTAAACATTCTCCTTTTCTGTTAAGGCATATATTCTACTGTAAGGAATGCGAGCCCCCGGCTGCAAGTCTATCCTACAGTCATAGACCCTATGGGGTGGGAGGCTAGAGGCCTGTTCCTTGTCAAATATGTCTTGGAAATCCAGATACATAGAGGGCAAAGCCCCATCATTAGGAGTAAGACACGACACGACCTTCTTATGGTCCACAGTGTCGGAAACAACGTGCTCCTTACAAAAATCTTGATTAAAGATCATCGTCTTCTCCCTCCAATCAATAAAGGGGTTATGTTGAATCAACCAGGGTAACCCTACTATGACTTGGAATTGTGGGGACTGTATTAAATCAAATGAAATAAGCTCTTGATGTCTTTCCTCGATCACGAGCTTCAAGGCAATAGTAGTACGCTTAATGGGACCGGACTTCAGTGTGCTACCGTCTATCGTTGTAACTTCTTCCCATGAGGACTTAGATATCCAAGGAATCTGTTGCTTCTGTGCCCATTGTGCATCCATAAAATTACCCGATGCACCAGAATCAACCATTACGTACACCTGTACCGTCTCCTGCCCCCATTGTAAGCGAGAGGAGAGAAAAAAGTGGCGAGGATGTGATATAGCTACCTCTCTAGATGAGACAATCAAACCTGAAATACCCGAAATCCCTGTCTCTTGTGACCTCTGGCTTACTAGTTTTCCGAACGCCTTGTCTGTTTTGGCTTGACAGGACACTCTCTTAGGAAATGGCCCTGTTTTCCACAATACAGACAGAGCTTCTTATCCCGTCGTCTTTGTCTTTCGTCCTCACTTAGGGGACCTCTGATGCTCCCAATTTGCATCGGCTCTGGTTCTTCGGCTCCCTTTTCTGGCTCAGGTCTCTTCTCCTTATACACCAGACCCCTCCCCTCTGATTTCCCTCTCTCTCTCCTACGCTCACTGAGTCTGTGATCTAATTTAACCACCAAGTCCACCAGAGCTGTACATGACTCCGGAGGGTCTACTACTTGGGCCAATGCATCCTTTAACTCCTCTCGCAGCCCCTTATAAAACAAAGCGCTACGCTTTTCCTCAGGCCACCCTGCCTCAGCTACGAGTCTGTAAAACGTAGATATATAAGAAGTCAAGTCCTTGGAGCCCTGTCGTAACGTTAATAGCTCTGTGTCCGCAGAATGTGTAAAGGTGTGTCTATCAAACAGCTTTTTTAGTTCTCTCCTAAATGCAGTGTAGTCTTGTAACAATGGGTCGTTCCTCTCTATCATGGGTATGGTCCAGTTGGCTGCAGACCCCCTAAATAGGAGATGACAAATGCCACTTTGGCTTGATCTGAGGGAAAACAGGAGGCTTTACACATGAAATGGAGCTGACACTGACTGATAAAGGCTGCGAATTTGGTGGTATCACCGAAAAACGCTCAGGGGGTGCTAAAGGGATAGATGGAGGAGTGGTAACATGAACTACCGGCATATTAGACCCTGAACTCTGGGATCCCCTGCCAACATCCGTTCTCAATTCTATTTGTATCGTGTCTACTCTATTGGATAAGGATTGGGTCTCAGCCTGGAGGTTGCCCAACATGTGAGCCAAATCCGCAAGGGATACCTGACTAACATCCATGACGTCCGGGCAGAAAGAATTACTATTCTTTTTGGGCTTCGCGTTCTGTCAGGTTCTCACCTGTGTTTCTGCAGGAACGCCACGGATGATGATAAGGTCCGCAACCTCCCCTAGTCACCCAAGGCACCCAGTATAAACAGGGTATCAAAGGTAACCCGGGGAAGAAGGGAAACAAAACAAGGAAAGAGGGGGAAAACACAGATTCGAAACTCTGGGCACCTCAGGAGCGTCCGGATACGTCAAGAAGCTGTGAAGGTGCAGGAAAAGGGTTAACAAACAATATTCAATAAAGACATTCTATAATTCTCAGTGCGTTCATTCCTACCTTCACTTTTGCTGTGATAGAATTCTTTTCTTCGTTAAATTGGTGACAATATATACAGTGTTTTAGGAAAACGGGACTGCTGCCATATGCTTATGGGGGAAAGAAAAGAAAGTGATTGCGAATACTCTTCTACCTATACCATTGACCAAAGGGTGTACCTAGAACCACTCATGCGCCCACCTCTTCGATATGTGAGTGTAGATCCTTCTCCCTTCTTATGAGCGAGGAGAAATGAAGGTATAAAGAATATTCCGCTCTAACACAGGTAAACAATAACACCTTCTTTTTCTCTGTCTAAGTAGGTGGCCCTGTTCAGGGGGAGAGGACCCTCACACAACGCCCAGAGCACAGGACCACGTAAGTAACAGCAAGGGAAAAAATAACATAAATCAGCGCAAGAGCGCTGTTACCGCAACCGACAAATTCTGACTGCTTCTTTATTTCTCCGTAATACTGCAGGGAAACATAGCGCAACCTCCAAGGACCAGGACCGCCGGGAGAAGACCAATGAGGAAAGAACGCCGCCGCGCACTGGAACCACCCGTCGGAACAACAACCCGGAAGTGAACAGGTGAGTGAAAACCAGGAAACCGGAACTCGGGAAACACTAGAACGCGAAGCGCTGTGGAGTAGGGAAGGCCGGGTTTTGATGTGCCCGGCCCTTCTACGCGCACACGTACAGAGCTTCGGATCCTTCAGGTAAGTAGCTGCCGTCTGTCTGCCCGTGCACAATCCTGACACACAGGCAGTCTTAATATTCTCATTGCAAATTGTGGCCAATCCACCCTCTCGTTTTCCAACCCTGTCTAATCTATAGCTGGCGTACCCCTCTGGGAGTGCAGCCATGAGATCCGGGTCAGAGAATTCATCAGCCCAGGTCTCGGTTAGAAAGCATAATTCAGGGCGATCACAATCTAAATAGTCAAAGACCTTGAGTTTATGTTTAATTAACGATCTTGTGTTGAGCAGGGAGCAATTTAAATTAAGTAGTGCCAAGTCCTGACCATTAGATGGGTTTTCATGGCCAGTTGAACCATTTGATGTCGCTCGAGTAAGCTCCAGGGAACAGGTGAACCAGCAACTGACACAAATATAATTAGTTTCATATAAATTAAAATTAAAATGACTAAAGGCACATGGCTTACCAGTTGGCTTAAGCCTTAACAAAGCTTCACTGGAATGTGTTAAAATTTGGCCAAAGGTTCTGGCGCAAGCCGCGGACTGGCGCAGATGGGCTTACCTTGAGCGCACCATCGATGCACCCGCTGTGCGCATCCACTATGCGGACCTGGTATGTGTTTAATTGTAAAAGCCGGCATGGGGCGTGGCTGGATGGTCCACCAATGAGGAGAGCGTGAATCACGGCTCATGAGCGAAATGTGTTGGGCAAAATTATAACACGACCCGGGGTCCAGCAACCCCTATACCGATATCAGAATCCCCTGATAACTCTGTACTTAATGGCAAAGTACAATATAACTGAATAAACAGTGTTAAACATAAAATTAAAATTCAACTAGTTTGAGGTGAGCTTCTACCCAGACCCTCAGTGCCTTTTGCAACTCCATCTTCCTGCTGGTGCTCTTGAAAGGAAGCCCTCTCTCCATGCAGAACTCCTTGATTTGGACTACAGTGTAGCCATCCACACTGGGCAACTCAAACTCCAATCTTGCAGGAGTGGTTTCAGACACAACAGTCAGGGAGATAATTTAGAAACCCAAAGAAAAAACAATCAGGGAGACTTAAAAAAACTAATTGGTCTTAAATTATTTATGTGAGGTGGTAGTGTAACACAAAATTACAGTATGGTACTGCATAAACACAAGTCCAGTCCTCACCACTGAACACCAGTATAAGAAATTAAGTTGTTGATTGACTGGGGTGTAAGCCCTGCTCAAGCAGCAACCACAATTCTTGTCAAGGTAAGCCACAGGCAAACCCCAAATTAAGCTGTGCTCAACCCGTTGGTAGCTTGACACAGAGCAGTCAGGCTTGACTCAGAGGAGATGTGTAAAGCATTTGTGCAACACTTAAAACAGAAAAACTGTGAAAACCCACCACAAAAGGAGCCCACAACAGGTTAAGAAAAATAGAGTACATTTCAATAAATAAAACAAGACCAAAATGACAAAAATCCAGTTAGTAGAACTGGAGATATTGAGTTTTAAACTGTATAGTGAAAATAGAGCCAAGAAGTACAAAGCGCTAATGGGGGATAGCTGGTCACACCGAACAAAGTCACACATTAAGGCTGACCGCGATGGAGTGGGGGCCGGTTACAGGGACCAGGTTAGGCCCACTGAACAAAGTATCTTGAATCCTAGTTGCAGAGTGTTGTGTGGATCCACATTGAAGATGTGCCGGGCAACCGAAGAGATACGTCAATTACGAGATGCAGCGAGGCTGTGGTGCGAGGCCCTATTGTATCATTATTGATGGTCCCATCGACGGGGCTTGCAGTGCAAAGTCTGGGGTCAGGGATGTAGGCAGCGCTCAGCTGGTGATGCATTGTTTCTGAGGAGCTGGAAGGCTGAGATGTGGAGTCTGGAGTTGTCGTCGAGGCTGCTGTTGATGTGGGATACGGGCATGTGGGTTGCAGATGAGCCTTGCTGTTGGCGCAATGTGTTGGTTCCAAGGACTTGCTGGGCTATGATCTTGGTATTTTATGATTGGTTCAATCCATGCAGCAGCAGCAATGCATCGCTTCTGCTCTGGAATGCGCCTCTCAGCCTAGGAGATGTGCTGGTCCTTCTCGGGGATGCGTCACTCAGCAGAGAAGATGCATTGATTCCGCTGGCAAGAACCTTAGGCCCACTTCCATGGATCCAGGACTGAGGTGGCAATACTTAGGCAGGTAGACTCACAGATGGTAGAGTCCAGGTGCCTGAGGTTGGAAGCCTGTTATGTCCACAAGGCTTCAGATTAGGAGGCCAGCCGACTAGCCCTTGGAGTCACTCTGGGTTCTGGGTTCTGGGTTCAAGAGATGCAAGTCCAGTCCTCCTCACCCAAGCAAGAGGGCAGATGGAAGAAGATCAGGACAGCAAAGCAACAGTCCAGCAGAGTGGCAGTCCTTCACCAGCACAGCAGTCCTTCTACCTTGCAGAATATCCACAGGTTCAGAAGTATACTGAAGTGGTGGCGTCTGAGGTCCTTCAACTATACACTGTTTTTCTGTCAATAATTGCTTCTAAAGAAGGCTGCAAGAGGGAACAGTCCCTCTATATTTAAAAAACACTGCAGATTAAAGTTTAATCTGCATTGATTTTTAAACACAGAGGGACTGCTCCCTCTTGCGGCCCTGTTTAGAAACCACTTCAGTGCATATATTGCTGCGCCCTTCCATACTCTGCAGTAATTACTGCACCAAGGGGTACACATTGCAGGGCTTGGAAGCTGATTAAATGTGACAACTCTGCCCTGGCACAGCAATTAGTGAGACAAAGAACCCCTGAACCCAACGCTTTCTCCTGCCTTTGGATGGAATTTATCAACAAACCTTCAGGTCTTATAATGCATATGTTATTTCAACATACATGCTCTCATTTATACTTCAGTGAATAGCAAAACAGCAACTATAGCGAGTACTGTGGGAATAACACGTGTGCACCATTTTGAAGCATCCTATTAGGCCAGAGATATACTATGATTTGATGACCCCGACCATTGCATTTCTTCCACAAAATAACCTTACAATTATCAGAGTGCTGTATTGCTTTAAACAAGCACACACACATTTAGGAAAAGTATGTAAATCTAGCCATTCATCGCCTATTCAGGAATAGGTGTCGCCTTTCACCAGTGCTCCTGCCCGACACACAAAAGGAACAGTTTCATTCGATGTTCGTGTCCAAAGAGCAATCATTGCATTTTCTAAATCTTATGAATAATGTACTATTTTGCATGCACAATGCTGTTCTAACAATACAACACATGCTTTCACAGTGTTATTTAACACACTCGAAGAAGCAAAAGGCCGGAAGTTTGGCTTAAGGACAGTTTTGCGCTACTTTTCTAGGATCCACAGCAGAGGTCGTAAGCTATTGTAAACAGTATGCACCACTCTCCTAGAACTGAGGGACAGTCTTTGCAGTGTTGTGTGTAGGTGACCTGAAAATAGGCATTAGATGTATGGATCACACTCTCTTAACATGGTTTTACAACACATACATTCCATGTCAAATAACCCGCATCTGTTCGCCTCCAGTGTCTCCAATCCATACAAGTGTCAATGATTCGCCCGGGACAGTGTCCTCTTTTCCGGGTCCCTGGAAGTAACAGCATGCAACTACCTGACAGCATCAGGCAGTCTAAATACTAGCTCACCGCAGTGTTGAGGAAAGTAAGAACCACTAGCGTCCAGAACCATGGATATCAGAACATGCTATGAGGAGTTTATGGCAGGGGGGATCCAGTGAAGACCCTGCTTGTAGGCACATACTTGGGTACATGGGGTTGAAGGTATAATCAGTGTCCCTTTCAACTGCTATTCAGGAGGTGTATGATGCCCAGGGGATGGCTTAATCAGGTTCTCACTTGCCAAAGCTTAATACGTTCTGAATCCCTAACTTCAAGCGGAAGCATTCCATGGCGTTTTCAATGTGCACTTCCACAAAGAGCAGGCAGCTAACGCTGATGTCACATAGGAGGTACCTGTCCACCTTCTCGCTCAAAAGCACACCAGACTTGCCCAGGTAGCCCACTGCAGTGCATACCTCACTGCGCTCTTAGATACTCTGCAGTAATTACTACAGAGTATGTAAGGGCACTGAGTGGTATTGGCTGCGCTATTTTCTTAGCTCAAAATGCATCTTCACATCCATTTTTGGACGCAAGTGTGCATTTTGCGCTACAAAAATAGCACCAAATGCCCACTTCACCCCATTGCAGAATTCTGCAGAATCTCATGGAATTTTAATGTAATTCTACAGGATTCCACAGAATAAAATCCTACCAATTCCACCCACCCCTTTTATAGTTACTAGAGATAACTGTAACTGGTGAATATCAGTATTGTTTTGAGTTTAAAACATTACATTGACACTGCACTTTTCACCTAACTATAACGTCAATTTAACCTTTGTTTTTTTTCGTGAATAAATATATGCTGGGTAGTTATAGTTAAGATCATGCTCCAATAGGAAAATAATTTTTTGTTTTCCTAATAACTTTGGCGCAGTTTGAATAATCTTCACAAACGTTTCCCCAAAAATATTAATTTCCACCTCAGTTACTTCCTGGAAAGTGTTGGGGTGATCCGTCAAGAGGGGGCTGAGAACAAGAGGGTCCCAAAACATATTTTCCCCATTCATTTTTCTATAGGAAATTTAGACACAGCTGCATCCCACCAGCTGAACGGATTTACACCAAATTTGACAGAAAGCTAGATCTTGGTCCAGAAAGCGTGCATGTTGTAATTTGGTGTAAATCCATTCAGTAGTTTTTGAAATATTAACCCCTTCGCTGCTTCTGTCGGCCACCGGCCGACGCGACGACTACCTCCGTAGTGCTGTGCACGTCCGTTGGCCGACGCGGCCCCGCCCACTCAATAAAACCGCCGCACCGCGGCGGAATTGCCGCCGCGGTTAAATGGTTAAGCTTCAATACATCCATATTTTCACACTGCGGACCATCTGCTGGCCTGAAGATCTCAAAACGAGATCTCATTGGCTTCAACCACATTAACAAAGATGTGGTGACAGCTATTTTGGGACTCTGGACTCAGTCCGAAGCCCTAGAATAAAGTTGCAAAAACAATATACGTTGGTAGGGTAGGGATACCCTACTCCCTAGGCCTGGTAGGGGGTCCGGAGGGACACCCCTGGTGCAAAAAATGCTTTAAATAAAACAAAATATAGAATGAATTTGTGGTGGATCTGCGAATCCGTGGAAATATTTAAAAAAAGAAGTGCAGGCTTCCATACTATTAAAAAAAACAAATCCTCAGGGTGGGACAGGGAGCAGGGGCAATTCATATTTATAAATAGGGGGAGGGGGGCATGTGGCCCTCCTCTCCGAGCTCTGAAGAGGCCCCAAGAGCACCAACCCCATGGGTAGTTTGATATTATTACAGGGAGGGGGCATGCCGCCCCCTTCCTGAGCCTTTTGCCGGCCCCAGGGACCACACTCTCCAGGGTCAAATTGAATTTCAAGAAGAGGCAGCCATAGCCCCCCTTCCCATGCCTTAAGCATGCCTCAGAAAACAGTTACACAGGACTGTATTACATTTTAAGGGAAGGTGGTTCTTGGCTCCTCTTCCAAAGCTTTAAGCTTGCCCCAGGGACCCATCCCCCAGGACATTGTTGATTTCTGCCTAGGAGAGTGTGGGAAAACCCTGCCTACACTCTCCCGGGCAGAAAACGGAACTTTTCTCCCACCTGGCTGAAGCAGTGTAAAATGCTGCTCCCGCCCGGGCAGGAGCAAAGGAATGAGTGCTGGCTGGGGAGCTGACTGGGGCTGCCAAGGCCTTGGTGCACCCCCTCCCCCCACTGCTCCCAAAGATCCCAGCAGTGTGGGTGTGCTTGGAGAAAGAGGCTTATCTTTTTATGTGTGGAGTTCACCGCACTCATAAACTTACTATTCAAATATAGTTTTGTGAATATTAGCATAAACGTACACAAACTTGTGAATCATGCCCTGAGTGTTTTCTCATCCAACCTATTAGCAAATAAGCTGGTTCACAAAATATAATGGATCTTCAAATAGTCGCTGCAAATATTGCAACCCCTTTCTGCAAATCTATCATAATTAATTTTGGTTGCATGTCCATAGTAACATACTTTAACAGTTAGAGACAGACATGACAAACAACTTAATTTTTTGTTCTATTTAACCCTTAAAGGTGGTTTTAAAAATAACCTTTTTGTTGATATTTTTAAACATTGTTTTTTTTTACCATTTCTTTTTGGGGGATTGAACTTGCAAAGATATATTAAAGAAAAATCACGTTACGGGTGGCCTGATGAGCCACCAGCTGGATCTTCTCGCCAACAGATATTACTTTGTGGCCATCCAGACAAAATATCCACATTCTGGCGAAGTATGGCTCGCACTTCAGCTGTTAAGGTGCAAGGACATCTGAAGGAAGTGTGTTTCCAGTAGCAAACTAGCAGAAGGGCAGTGGATTATGTAGACACCTCACTCTTCCTGCCTTCTTTTTGGCAAATGCAAAAAGAACAATTGATGGACAGAATGCAGAATAATGTCATATATTCACCCCAGTACAGAGATCTGGGCCTAAATCCATGGTTTTTTTGCTCCACATGCCATTCCAGTTTGAACCCAGCCATATGCAAATCAGTCTTGACCCTGCTTCCTATGGGAACAGCCCAGCCGAACTGCCTGGCAAGGTCCTCCCTGGACTGGAAACAAGCATCCTAGGACCAGTTTCGGGATTTCACACCTCATCAGTCAGGCTAGCTTGACTCCAGTGGCATGGAGAGCACAGGACCCACTACTGGGCATACCTGTCCCACTCGGGGTGACAAATGCAAAAAGAACAATTGATGGACAGAATGCAGAACAATGTCATACATTCACCCCAGTACAGAGATCTGGCCCTAAATCCATAGGTTTATTGCTTCCCATGCCATTCCAGTTTGAACCCAGCCATATGTAAATCAGTCTTGACCCTGCTCCCTATGAGAACAGTCCATTCTTCTTTTCCGCAGCATTAAAGTTCAGGTAATACCATGTGTTAGACCTAGCATCCTTGGTGCAGTTTCCCCTGACTTTTTGCCTCTACCTCCAGTATTTTTGATGCTGTGCTGAATTTCGTTTTTGCTGGCTTAGATGCTTTAGGCACTTTGCCACTGCTGATCAGTGTCAAAGTGAAAGTGCTTCCTGTGTAAATTGTTATTATGATTGGTTCTCCTGATTGGCATATTTGATTTACTAGTAGGTCCCTATTAAAGTGCACTAAGTGTGCCAGGGCTGGTAAATCAAATGCTACTTGTGGGCCTGCAGCACTGATCGTGCCACCCACATGAGTAGCCCTGAAAAGATGTCTCAGGCCTGCCACTGCAGTGCCTGCTCGCGGTTTGTTAACTGCCATGTCGACCTGGCAAGTGCACCCACTTGCCAGGCCATAACCTTCCCTTTTCTTACATGTTGGTCACCCCTAGGGTAGACCCAGGGTACCCCTGTGGGCAGGGTGCAGTATATGTGAAAGGTAGGACATGCCCTGGTGTGTGTGGCATGTCCTGATAGTGAACTACTGCCAATTTCGTTTTTCACTATTGCAAGGCTAACCATAGGATAGAATGGGGAGTTTGCTTATAACATCTTATAAACACAACTACACCGGGGAACAAGGTAGGAAAATAAAGTTTAGTATGCCTGGACTCAGAATGTTAAAATGCATCTTTTAGTGGGGGTGATTTTCACATACTGTGTTTGAAAATACCACTTTTAGAAAGTAGGTATTTTCTTGCTTAGCCATCCAGTGTGCCTCTGCTAGGATGTGTATTGACTGTCTGGCTTTGGAGTGACAGGGGCTGGGAATGTGCAGTGGCTCCAGAGAGTCTGGGTGAGTCAGGGCTGGGCTGAATAGACCTGGGCTGCATTTAGAGTAGGGGGAGGAGATTTCCTTTCTACTGAATGGGCCTGGTCTGCCTTCCACAATGCTGTCGTCACCTCCTGCCTGCCAGGAAGCCTCACCAGAGAGGACATGACTGATTTTGACTGAGCATAGGGCTTCTCTGCCACCAGAGAACAAAGGAGTTTGTAGTATACATATTGGGGCCCAGACCCCAGAACTTTAGATCATCTCTGGAATTCAAGAGGACCCTTTGCAAAGGAGAAGAGGTGGAGAGACTGAGGAAAAGTACTGCCCCTTTGCTGTGTGCTGTGTGGGGTTGGCCTGCAGTTGCTGTTTCTGCCAAGGAAAGGAGAAGGACTTTGCTGTGTGTTGTGTCCCCTGCATGAAGGAGATCTCCAAGGGCCTGTGTGTACTGGGCTCCTATTCTGAAGTCTCAGGGACACAGAAACTTCACCCCCAGCTCCCTTGAACTCTGCTGCTGTGAGTTCTGACCTGCCAAGAGGTGCCTGTGCCATTTTTTCACCACTGGAGGTTGTTGTTGCTGTTTGAGAGCTGGAAGAAAGAAGAAACTTGAAGAACTGCAAAAATCGACGCATTGCTCTTCTTGCAGCTGTTTTTCCGATGCATCTTCACTGCGCGAGAAGAATTTCCGCGCATCGCTGTGCCGCTGCGAAAACCGACGCAGTGTCTGTCGCTGCTGCAAGAATTGCCGCATCGAGGGATCGCAGCTGAAGAAAACCGACGTAGCATCGCTCGACGCCACCTCATCGATCACTGACGCATCCCGGATTTCCACGCATCGCACCTGTGTGGCAAGTTTTCCCGACGTGTCACCTGCGGACCGGAACCGTCACGAAGAACCGACGCATCATACCCCATACAGACCGGATTCGACGCAACCCTTCCTCTGTGTGCAGCTGGACTGACGCATCGACACTCCAAGGTCTCAGGAGTTGACACATCTCTTTGTTTCTGACTCTGCGGCTGATTGGCCTTGTGAATTTTGACGCAACAACCGGTACTTTGTGTAAAAGTCACCAATCCATAGTTTTCTATGGTACAAGTTCTTGAAACCTTTTGAAAGTCCTATTTTTAACTGTGTATGTTGGATTTTTGTCATGTTTGTCTTGTTTAGTTTAGATAAAGATATTTTATTTTTCTAAACTGGTGAAGTGTCCTTTTGTGGTGTTTTCACTGTGTTACTGTGTGTGCTTGTACAAATACTTTACACATTGCCTTTGGGATAAGCCTGTCTGCTCGTGCCAAGCTACCAAGGGGGTGAGCAGGGCTTATCTAAAGCGTGAATCCCCCTTACCATGACTAGAAGCAAGGGTCACTATTTGGACAAAGGTATCTACCTCTGCCAACTAGAGACCCCCATTTCTAACACTGTGTGTCAGAAAATGGGTTTTGGTTGGGTGGGGGTAGTTTCTTCCCAAGCAACAACCCCAATTCCTCTCTGGTGATCCACAAAAAACACTAAATTAACCTGTGCTTAACCTTTTGGTAGCTTGCCACAAATGCAGACAAGCTTAACTGAGGGGCAATGTGTAAAGCATTTATGCAGCACGTAAACAGTTATACATTGAAAATACAACACAAGAAAATTACCAAAACCAATTTCGAAAAATAAAGTTACATTTAATCAATTATTTAACACCAAAGCGGCAAAATTCCAATCAGTAGAACCAGAGTTATGACTTTTTAAAGATTTTAGCATAAACTAGCGCCCAAAGATCAACGCGCCAACCATGTATATCTAGTCACACAAGATCAGGGCAATGCCGAAAGTTATGGTTGACAGCGATGGAGTGCAGTTCGGATACACTAAGTGGATTGGGCAAGGTCTCGGCTTACCTTCGGACTTAGAAGAAATATCAAGGAAAAATCTCTGAGAAGGTCAAGTTCAGCAGGGCAAGGCAGTCGCCGATGTCCGAGGAGAAGGCAACGTCGTAGGGAGCTTCTGGATGAAGTTGTGATGAAGATTTCTACATTCAGACTTATTCTTTTTTTTGCAAGTGGAAAATCTCCAGCAGGATTAAGCTGTAGGTTGTAGCCGACAAGGTGTCAGTGAGGCCAGATAACCCTTCAGCAAGGAGCCGCTAAACGGGATAGGCTGCTGAACAGAACTTAGTGGATGCTATTGTGAAGTCAGGCCTTCTGACGATGTACCTTGGGTGGATCAGCGAGCAGGTAGGTCCCGGTGTCCTCTAAGTTCTGTGCGCAGTTTCTAGCCAAAACTCTTTCTAAGTCCCACGTTTGTTTTTGGGCTTTTTGGGCACCTTTAGTGCAACTTCAAGGATCCAGGACTGAATCAGCACCACTTGAAGGGCAGGACTCACTCAGGTAGGGTACAGGTGCTGGATTCAAGTTGTTGTAGCTTTTTGTGTCCCTTCCACTCAGAAGAGCAGGTCAGCCAACTAGCCCTTGGAGTCACTCTAGCAGTGCTGGGTTCAGGCAGCAAGGCAGTCCTCCAGCAGCAGGGTAGTCCTCTGAGGATTCAAGGCGGACTTCTAGCAGCAGGGCAGTCCTCTGAAGTACAAAGCAGGCCTCAAGTAGCAGGGCAGTCCTCTGAAGTGCAGGCCTTCTGAGTGTCCTCCACAGGTCCAGGAGTGAATTGAAGAGTGGGTCTGAGGGTTCTATGCTTATACTTAGTAGCAGCTTTGAAGAGGAAGAAACATATGGTGTTTTTACCCCACAGATGGTTCTGGAATTTTCTTCCTTCTGCCCAGGCTTCAAGGGGTCTTGGGTAACAGAAGGCTAGAGTGCACTTATTTTGTGAATGTGCTGAGGCAGCTAATTTGAAATGTAGGTTGAGCAGGGAACAGCTCTGACCCACGCATCCTAGCAGGATGGCCCATCCTGCCAACACATATCCCCTTTTGTCTCATTGAGAGAAATACACAAACTCCAACTGCCATGCTAATCACAGTCATGTGGCCCAGGACACAGGCTGCAGGCACCTAATGGTTAGGACAACAACATTTCAACTTTCTAAAAGTATAATTTTCAGAATTGTGACTTAAAATCAGACTTTACCATTAAAAAGGATTTTAAACTACAATTCTTTAGAGCCATGACATTTCTACCTGTTCCCAAACAAAAGTTATCACTTACTAATGTTATCCTATAGGAGAGGGAGACCTCAAAGTAGCGATAAACAAATATAGACGTTTTTCACTATCAGGACATGTACAACCTTTAAGTACATGCCCAACTTTTTTAATTCAATGCACCCTGCACTATGGGAGGTTTAGGGCCTACCTTAGGGGTGAGTTATATGTATTTAAAATATAGTTCTAGGCATGGGAAGCAGTTTATTTTGCTATGTTGATTTGGCAGTTTAAAACTGGACACAGCTGCAATGGCAGGCCTGAGACATGTTTTAAAAGGCTATTTATGTGGATGGCACAATAAGTTCTGCAGACCCACTTGTAACATTTAATTAACAGGCTCTCGGTACATGTTGTATCACTTTACTAGGGACGTATAAGTAAATTAAATGTGCCAATTGGCTGTATGCGAATTCTGCCATGTTTTAAAGCATGAGGACAAGCACTTCACAGAGTCCCAAAGCCAATTAAAAGAAATTTCAGGAGGGGAGCAAACAAAAAGTTTTAGGGAGGTTTACTATAAGGATGACAGGGCACTATACATTAGGATGCTTTTGTGTCTTAGCTGCTACTGAAGTAGTAATTTTGTCCTCATTCATTAACTGAACTCGATGCCTCATATTAGTTTCTTAGCATAGATCTTATTTTCGCCAGGTGGAATTTTGAAGAACTCCTTACTATGGATTCTGGATCGCTTTTGGTTTGTTCCTCCACCTCTTCAGGTGCTTGAAGTTCTGGGTCTTCTCCTTCTGATGCCATTCTCCAAATTATATTTTGCATAATGCCTCAAAAAAGAGGAAAGTCCTAAAAAACATAAGGAAGATTGCACAAGGTTTGAATCAAGTGACATTCAAACCCCTAAAGCCGGAAATGGGGTTGGAATTACTTTGAATTGCATGAATATAGTCACATCAAATAACCAGATGTGGTTTTACGGGGAGTCGCTGGTAATGCAAGGTATTATCCTCTGGTACTGCTAAACTGTAACACCTACAAATGCAGACATTTAAAGAAATATTTACAAAATCTCTGTTATTTATGCCTGTTCGCAAAGCCCTGGGCTCAAACATGAAAATACTTACTCATTCATAGCAAAATAAACTTTTTTTTAAATCGTCCGGGTGCTGCTGTACTTTTTTTTGGTACCAAGGGACCTGGAAGGGGGGTAAAGGTTGGAGAGCATCATGACACTCTATGAGTGACTCTGTGCGTACACATGGGAAACAAAAAAAAATAGCAATGAAAGCAACTCAGGGAACATTACTCAAAAAATAAGATCACAGTCCCTTGCTAAGTGCCCTTCATTGGACTCAGCAGAAAATGCTTCCAACATGCAGCACTAACCTTCTAATTTGCCCACAAACACTTTTATTGCCCCAAACCTTATTACTTATTTATATTGTGGTGAATGTCCACTCCTTCAAAACTGAGGTTTTGAAAGAGGTTGTCCATCTGGTGAAAAAAAGATACTTTTAAAGAGGAGGGTATTCTTGTTTGAAACAAGCATCTTTGGGGGTCCCTTAAAGGCCCAGGCTTGCTGACTAGTTCACCCATGCTGGATACTTTTAATAGCAAAATTGAGTATCTTGTTTTGAACTTTTTTGTGGCCTAAACACTAGACTTTTCGAAATTGAAACCAACGCTTTTCAAGCTAATTTCACTTCATCTTACCAAGTCCATCAGTTATGGATGGTACGATCACATCCCACTCTCAGGTTACCCCCTGTTGTACCTCTGACATCCACCCAGACAGGTCCAGTTTGAGCTCGCCCGGTCCAGAACATCAGGCTTGTCCAAGCTATGCCCTAGTAATCCCATTATGAAAACGAAATACTTTTTATGTCAACACTAACATTATTCAAAGGACCTCTGCGTTTGTTAACAGTCTGACCACGCAGCTTTAATAATACTGTCAGAATGTGGGACCCAGTTTCGTCCCCTGCCACCCAAAACCTTAGAGTTGATTCTATTTGTCCACCAATCGCTCCTTTATGCTTGCTTACTTCGTGAGACCCCTGGAGGCCACACCTTTTGTTATTATCTTGGCTAATGTCCCACCTGTAAATGAAGGTTTTTCTCTATCATATTCTCAATCCAAGGATTGATCGGTGTATCAGAGAGGAGAAATCTTGTTCCAACACGTTAAGATGGTTAAGTGAGTTCCCTGCATTGGTTCTGAGCCTAAATCCTTGTGCGGTGTTTGTATTGTGCTCAATTGTGATCAGCCCAATGTAGCAGGCCATGTTTTATTACAGATTTCCTCTTTGCACCTTCTGTCTGCATTGATTGAGGTTCTGACATTTTTCTGTAAACCAAGACTCCTTGAACATTGTTATGTTATGTTAGGAAACTTGTAGAGCGCATGGCTGTCCCGGCAAAGGGACGTTCCAGCTCTAATTGCCAGATGTGAGGATGCGAGACGAACTACTGATCATTGAAAAAGCTAGGTCTTCACTGGCATTCTAAAGGATAGAAGGTAAGGAATGTTTCTGATGGAAAGTGGCAGAGAATTCCGGAGAGTCGGTGCAAGCACCTTAAATGAACGCCCTCCTACTCTGCTTCTACGGAACCGAGGTCGGCCGAGCATAGGGCCCGCGTCAGGATGTAGAGATGGCACAGATCGCTCAGAATCCCCAGACCTGAGCCTGCAATAATTTTATGCATAACAGAAAGCGCTTTAAAATGGATTCTGTGCTCTATAGACAGCCAGTGAAGGCGGCGCAGAAGACCTGAGACTGAACAATACCTTGGTAGGGCAAACAACGTGCAGGCTGCCGCGCTCATGGTACGCTGCAGCCTTTTAATCACAGATTTATTGAAGCCAAGCAACAGACTGTTGCAATAGTCCAGCCTGGCCAGAACCGTAACTTGGACGACCAGCTGGCGGGTGTGGGGGTCAAAAAAACCCAGTATGGGTTTGAGGCCATGCAGTAAACCAAAGAAGGTCCCTGCCACGGACTTGGCGTGGTCCTCAAAAGAAAGGGCACTGTCGACCTGTATACCAAGACAACTTTTGGCACGGGGGCGCCCAGCTTTGGAGGCCATCAGTTACTGCCCCAAAGATGTGAGTCTCTACCTAGTAGGAGGATCTCAGATTTCCTGGAATTCAGCTGGAGGAGGTTAGCCTCCATCCAGACTGCGATGGCAGTCAGGTCCTCCTGAAATTTAGAAGCATACAGGCTAGGGTCCTTGGTAAAGGATAGTACCAACTTCGTGTCATCCGCATATGACACCAGAGAGATATTGCGGGCTTTGGCAAGCAAAGCCAGCGGCCGAATATAAACATTGAACAGGGTCGGTCTCAGTGACGACCCCTGGGGTACGCCACAGCATAAAGAATGTGTCTGAGAGTAAGGGAGGGGCAATAACTTGAAGGGACCTATTGGTCAGAAATTATGTAAACCAAGCAATTGCTTTGTCCGTGATGCCAATCTCCTGCAACCGGAAAAGCAGGATGTCGTGAGAGACCGTGTCGAAGGCGGCACTAAGATCTAGCAAGATGAGTGCCGACATTCTACCCTCATCCATGGATGCTCTAAGTTGTTCAGTAACTGCCAATAGGGCTGACTCTGTGCTGTGTTGTGGCCTGAAGCCATTTTGCGAGGACTCTAGTATGAAGTGAGATTCCAGATACTGAGTTAGAATGGTGTTCACATGGGATTCTGTTATTTTAGCCAAAAAAGGAAGCAGAGAGATCGGACGATAATTCTGCAGCCTTGAGGCATCTAACGATGGCTTCTTTAGTAAAGGAATGACTTTAGCATGTTTCCAGGATTGCGGGGAATCTGCTGATGAAAGGCAGAGGTTGATGAGTTCCAGACAGCTAGGTAGAAGGCAGTCTTGGAACTTAACAAAAAGTTCCGGTTTAGGGGGGTCATCTGCAGACCCCGATTTTATCTTGGTGAACAAGGCCTGGAGGCCTTCAGCTGTGATTAATGGGAGGGCAGGGAGGGAATGGATCTCACTGCCTTGTAGGATCACCCCTCAGCGGGATCAAAGCATCTCTCTTAGGATGGAAGCTGTCATAGATGCCCACCACCTTGTTGATAAAATAGGTGGCCAAAGCTTCACATTGGGCATTGGATGTAATAGTGTTTTCGGATGACAGCGGGGATTTCACCATATCCTTTAGCAAGGAGAAGATAGTTTTGGAGGGGTTATTGCTAGTGTTGATTTTGTTAGCAAAATATGCGGCACAAGATTTCTGTATCCGTTTATGATAGGCTTTCATGGCTGTTTTATATTCGAGTTTAGCAGTGGGACTATATGAGCGTCTCCAAGTGCGTTCTAACACTTTACAGTTTTTCCTAGCTATTTTGAGTGCCTCATCAAACCAGACATGAGACCAGGCTTTCTTGGGATGGATCCATTTGGCCGGGATACATTTGTCTAAAGCCTGATTAACCCACTTCCTGAAACAGTCGCTTGACATCTCGATGTTGGTAAGCAGTGCAGGTTGTGTGATGGCAAGCGTGTCTCGAAAGGTGGAGTGATCTAAGTTATACCAGGTGCATTTATATATCGAATTGCGAAGGGCCTGAGGTTTAGAGCCTACTGGATGTAGCGAGAAGAGTACAAGGTTGTGGTCGGTCCATGTCATAGGTAGAGATGTCGGATCAAGGAGCGGAATATTGGACAAAACAGGGTCAAGGAGGTGGTCTGCCTCATGTGAGGGCCCTGAGATTCAAATCTCCAATAATGGTAAAGTTGGCTAGTTTACGCACTAAAGCGCTGGCCACGTTGACTACTGCTTCTCTGAAAGGTTTGGACAGCCCGGGGGGGGCGATAAATCAGCAATCCAGAGAACATGAAGTTATCCATTAGGGCTATTCTAAAAATGGCACTTTCGCAGTCCTGGGTGGTTTCCTGGGTAAAGCTACAAGTATAGCTATCCTTATAAATCACTGCAATGCCGCTACCTCTCTCCGTCCCTCTATTTACATTCCTCATGGCAAAGCCTGGAGGCAGGGCCAGGGCGAGGATGGCGACGTAGTCTTGAGAGAGCCAGGACTCAGTCAGGAATAGAATTTCCAGAGATTGTTCGGACAGCAAGTCAAATACTTCTGCATGGTGCTTGACTAGCAAAAAAAAAAAAAAAAAATGTATGTCCGTTTTTATATAGCGCAGCTACTCACCCTTACGGGTCTCAAGGCGCTGGGGGCCGGAGTGGAAATTAAGTGAGCTATTGCCCAGAGTCACATGGTGCTGAGCTGAGCTGCCGCCGGAGCCGGGGATCGAACCGTGAACCCTGTGCTCCGAAGTCAGCTGCCCTGGCCGTTGCACCACACCTCTCCACTAGCAACCGGCAATTTATACTGCCGATTTTATATTTGAGTTTCTTCCTGCATGGCGGGGCGCTAAGACAATGGTAAGGCTGAAGGTTGCAGTAACTGCAGTGAATGGAGCCAGCGGTGGGAGACCAACTATTGTTTCCACACGGGGGAGTGCTCCTTTGCACTGTAAGCAGGGCCTCACCCGAGTAAACTAACCTGTGGGGAGACAAATGGGCATAGTGCCCGGCTCCTGGCGACGTCCAGGCGCGGACGGGCGCAGACGGGCTTGCCTTTGGCGCGCCAGCAACGCCTCCGCGCTGCGGCGTGCATGAAATACCTGGGGGCACAACTGGTTCCTCCCAGTCAAGCCTCTGATTGGAGGAAAAGAGCCAATCAGAGCGTGGCACCGCCGTACATAAAATACACTCCCCAAGGATTCAAAGTGGTTTTAAAATAGCTTTTAGAACAAGTAAAATCAGTTAAACAGGCAAATAGATAAACACTAAGGGGAATCTGCCTCAGCGAGCCTAGGCCGAGCAGTTCCTCTCCGAAATGCACTCTCTCCCCATTAAACTACTTTGCTTGTTTTTGGTCCTCCTCATCCTAAGGTATCAGTCTTCAACTTTGCCATTCCGACTCCAAACAGGTTTGATGCTTTATTATCTTTGGCAAATCCTGATTGAATTATCTGCCCCACCAGTCCATCTGATTCAAATATTCATGGAGAGGATCACAACAATAGGTCTGAATGTTTCATCCAAGGTTTTAAAACAATTAGGTTGGTATAGAGCACATCTTTTGTCCAAAAAAAGACAATGTGAATTGGCTTGATTTTGTCAACAAAGTCAGGAGACATTGTTACATTCTAATGTTTATTTTTTATGGTTTCACTTCTTTCCTTACTGTTGTTTCTGCTCCTTCAGAAATGCCCAAAGGTGGACTACTTACCATGGTGTCCTTGTCGCTTGACTGTAGGGCCACCAATATAGACTCTCACTCATCTTTTTTTTCTACTGAGTAACTTCATTTCTCATCCAACTTTAGCTTGTTAGTAGTCAACTTTTGTAATTCAAAATTCAACAATTACAACGCAGATATTTTTCTTAAAATGCTTCCTGTTCTCAAATAAGGCCTAATCAAAGGATTTTTTTCATTTTACTAGGAGATTTCAATATACATTTATGTAATAGTATTACCTGCTCCTCGGGCTCTTCTTTGGATAGTGCCTCTAATAGTTCCTTTCAATTTAATCATTTACAAAAGGGACAAGTAATGACCTCCATGCTGAATTAACTTATTTTGTCTTTTACAATGACAGTAGGGTCCACCTACATTTAAGTTTGACTTCCTCTTATATTTACTGTTAGGGCTATGTCATCCGTCATCAATTACAGTAATCACTAAGTGCTTTTCAGACATTCTAGTTTGTCGGGACCAGTCCTCTGCTCTGTTCCTTAAATCCTTTGACTGCATTTGCCATTTGGTTAAAACTCTGCTGACTTGTCCCTGACATAACATTTCAAATAAGCTTTTTAAGTGTTTTGATCATGGCTGCTCTCTTGCCCATTATGATCTTGTTATGGCCCTAAAACAGTCTCCTAGATATAGGAATAAGATAGTAGCATGCAGATTGAGACACAAACAGGTGATACATTCAAGGAAAGTGACTATTAGGAATAAAGTATGGGAACAGCTATTGCTAGTAGGCACCCTTGGAAATAACCCTCTCTTCTGGGAGCTGGTTAACTGCCATTTACTGGCTGGCCCAAGAAGTCTATTGGTAAAGAATCAGGACCAGAAGCTTTGCCAGATGGCAGATCCTTAGCTTTCTTCAATTATTGTCTTAGCATAGGAGTTTCCAGATTATTCTGCTGATTTGCAGTAATGTTTGGTGCCTCATATTCCTGAATATAACTCAAGATATCTGTCCCTGATGCTGAACAGGAGCAGCGGGAGAGCTGCTTTTTCCGCTTACACAATGCTGTGAGGGAACGAGATGCAAGAAACACAACAACGGAGTGGTTGCTGACGTTGGTCGAAGGTCGGATGGAGTTCCCTCGAGATGCAGCGTTAGGTGAAGGGGTCAGTAACTGGACTGGGGACCAACAAGCCTTGGCAGCGCTAATCCTTAGAAAAAGGTACTTTGCTGTCCATTGGTCCCGAGGACCTTGGTAGCTTCCTGTACCTTTGTGGAAGGCATGACCACAGTTCTCACAATGCTCTAGATCATCTGGATTTGCCCGATCCGTCGGAGAACCCGATGACCAGTGATGCTTCATATCCAGAGCATTGTTTTACATGCAGCTTGCAAGGGACAAGTGCCACTAGTCCAGGAAGTCTGAGGGTACTTCAGGCTTCCACAGGAGCCCCCCTGTCTGGAGGAACCAAGAGTTAGCCTAGGACAAGTCTCAATCAGGCAGTTCCAGGAGCGCTGCCACAGGTGTAGAGTATCCCTCTTTTGCTATATGCAAGTCCTGTTGTTGTAGACACAGGCTATCTTTCTGTCCTCTTTGAAGCAGATTGTTTAGAACTGAGGTTCTGGTGTCAGGGGTGTCCCTTAAATCCTAGATTTAGGGGAGTTAGGGGTGTGGGAGAAAGTAGCCAATGGACTGCTAGTCCCTGCAGCTAATCCACCCCTGAGGTGACCACATTCTGGGGTGTAGGTCACCTTTTCTACTCAGAACCCACTATTTCTACCACTTTTAAAAAATGGCAGAAGTCTTCCCTAGGTGTACAGACCAGGCAGCTCTCCCTAGATGTGTGACTAGCATTCTGGGGGTGTACTTCTCCTGACTACCTACTTTTCCTACCTGTCTGGGTACAAATGTGCCTGGGGTAGGGGGAGGGCTGTTTACTTCTCTGGAAGACAGCTTGAAGTATATTAGAGGCGGTGGAGCCTTTGAAGCTCACCGCCTTGATGTGCCACTTCACTAGCCTTTCTGGGAGGGAGGAGGTGTGACCTCCTTCCTGCCCAGGCTTTTATTCCTGACTCCTAGGACTGATCACACTGCCTGGCAGGAGGTCAGAATCCTGTCTTGGTGGCAGCAAGCATGGGCTGTCAGCCAGAGCACAGGAAAGTAGGGCAACCAGGTGGGAAACCTCTAAGGTAGCCACCTGGGTGCATACCACTTCGCTCCTGGCATGAGATTCATGTCAGGGATGAGAAGGCACATTGTTTGATAAGAAAAATTGACGTATTTAGATGGTAGCATAATGGAGCTGCCAGCCTCGGGTTTGCTCGGGTGCCTTTCCATGTAATCCTATGGACCGTCTTTCACTTATAGTAACCTTTAAAGGTTAAGGGCACTATGGGGACATATAAGTTTGCACTTAAGTGTCCACACCTTTAATATACTGCACCCTGCCTCCTGAGCTTTAGGAGGGCTTCCTTAAGGGTGAGTGATATATGTTAATGGCAGTGCATTGACTCTGCCACACATGATGAGGGCATAGTCGACTTCGAGCAGTTTGCACTGCTCCTGCAGCCTGCAATGGCAGGCCTGCTGTCAATAGTTTACTTGGATCACTTAGGGTGGCATAATCAGTGCTGCAAGCCCTGGGAGCCCCTTTTCCACCCATGCCCTGGGTACCACTGATACAATATAGTAGGGACTTATAAGGAGAGTACAATCCTTGCCCATTGGTATTACCAATTCACACATATCAGTTTTGGGAAGAGAGCACTCGCACTGGGGCCTGGTTAGCAGGCTCCAGTGCACTGTCAGAGTAAAAAACCAGCATCTAGTAGTCCAACAGGGGGTAGAAAGTGACGGACATCTTCAAAAAGGGCCTGTTTTCTTACAAATAGAACATGAACACACATTAACTTGCTCTTTCAAAATCTTCACAAACACTTGACACAACTATCAACTGGATATAATAACAGTCAGTGCTAAATAAATGACAAATATAAACTTGTTAGACACCCTCTGCAGTCTCCTCAAAACTGTTCGAATATCTAGCCAAAATAAAAATCCTTCCTCAAAAAGGCCAAAACATCTACTACTAAACTCACAAAATAACATGGTGACGGTGCCCTTTGCACATTTATTTTCAATACAATGACACTTTGTGACGTACTGCATGACACTAATAGGTTACACAATTACGCATTCATATTTCTTGGAGAGTAAAAAATGATATTCTTATTTTTAATATCTTAAACTATAAAAGATACTTTAATAACACAATGTATTGATTTAACAAATTCTTTTATGAAAATAATAAAAAAAAATCATAAATATATTTTGAAATTAAAAAAACATTCTGGACCTAAAATTATTTAAACATGTAGTATAAAGTTTTTTAATTCATTTTTTTCAATATATATTTTTTTTAAATGTCTGTATTTTAAAGAAAGTATTTTCAAACATAAATTAAAAAATAATACGCTGGATACAAATGGATGAAATTATATTTTGATGCAGGGAGTGAATCTTGCTGCCTGGACACACCTCTTCCACTTGTTCTTGTGTCCTTTAATCATGTACTAGACAGGTAACACCGTTAACCTCTTTAGTGGTATGAACCACCCACTAATGTCCTCAGCACTGCCTCCATCATGCAGAAGACGTCAACTGATTGTCCTCAGCACTAAAAAAGAAAATGCTTCTGGTATAAAAATTTGATTAATTTTCTTTTTTTAAATCAATGTTGGGACTCAAGAGAAGAGCTTCACTCAAAGCCTGAGCTTGCTTTTTATGTTTTGCATAGTGTGCTTACATCACAGCAAAACAAAAGTGAAAGTAGACTGCCCTAATGGCAATGTCTGCTTTCACATTTGATCAGTGTCAGGAGGCATAACTCTGCCCCGAGCACCATTTAACACAGGAAAGGAAGTGGGCTGTTCACTGTTTTGGGGGGCAAAGTTCCCTATGGCATGGACCTATGCTCCCATCACATTGCTCACAACAGTCTTTCAGCCCTAACTATTAGGGCAAATGTGGTGTTTATCCCCAATCTGCCCCCTCAAGGTTCTGTTTTTCTGTTTTTGGGTGGGAGCAGCCCCCACATGGGCATGGGACTATGCTCCCCCCTACCCTGGGCACAACAGTCCTACTACTCACCCCCTGGAGTGTGGATAGGGTGATATACCCCAATCTGAAAGCCCACGAGAACACCAGGAAAAAGCATTGTCACTGTTTTTGGGGAGAGCGGTGCACCTTGAACATGGACTTGTGCCCCCCCTCCAAGATGGGCACTATTTCTTTTTTGGGTAGAAAACCCACTAGAACACCAGGAAATACCCCCTCTACTGTTTTTGGAGGGAGTGGCCCCAATGGGAATTGGCCTGTGCTCCCCCACCCTGGGCTCAACAGTCTCTCTGCCCCCAGGGAGAAGATAGGGTTTTTTTTGTGTAAAACTTTTTTATTGGTATTTTGTATCTTTACATGAGTCATATATCCAAATATATATGTATCGCATTTATTCTATACATTCCTTCTCAGCAGGATATGTTTGCGATAAGGTGGGAGAGACAGTACATATCATGTGTGGAACGTAATCTTGTATGTATATCTGATTGCATTATTGTATGCTCTATTGCGTTTCTGAGATGTACATCCTTCCTGTGAGTTCCGGTCTATAAACTACTGGTGTGGTTTCTTAACTATTAACTATGGATCAAACTGGGGTCAGGTAGAAGGGATTGGGTTGTGCCCAGGTGGGAGCATTTTGCGTGGGGGTTGTTATGCCGTTGGTGTTATGTGGATAGGTGTGGGGGAATGCGTAGGTCTCTGCGGGAATATCTGAGTTTTCTGATGTCTGTATGGGGTGTTGGGGGTTCGATGATGGCTGGGGGCAAGGGTGCGACCTGGCAGGCGAGTTCCCAGTCAATTGCGCTGCTGGGGTCTGGGGTGCAGTGGGTGGTCTGCTCTGTACTGTATGTTGTTTAAATTGATGCAGAAGCAGGGCCCATTCTGTGGATATGTGGCGCTTACGTAGGCCCCTCACTTCTTCATTTCTGATCGCTTTTTCTTCTGCCGTTCCCCATTTATTAACCGCTCCCAACCAGGCCGCCAGTGGGGGCCCCATCGGGGCTCGCCAATGCATAACTATTCCTCTCTTTGCCAGCAACATAGCCAGCGATGCAAAGCGTGTCTGAACTTTGTGTTGTTTTCGCCTCCGGAACACTCCCAATGCGCTGGCCTCCCATGTATTTATGTCTGGTAAGCCTGTGACGTCCTGTAGTGTCTCGTGTATGGAACTCCAGTCTGGTTGTAGTGTGGGGCAGCTCCAGAACATATGTTGGAAAGCTGCATCAGAAGCCTGACATTGGGGGCATGAAAACTGCGTGTCTGGGTAGAAGCGGTGGAGGCGTGCTGGTGTTAAGTATGCGCGGCGCAGGATATAAAATTGTATGTTTTTAAAGCAAGCTTTTCAGGATACTTTCTTGGGGTATTCTACTGCGCGTTCCCATTCTTTGTCGTGCAATGGTCGCCCTAGCTCCTCTTCCCATGTCTGTCGCAGTGAGTCTAGTGGTTTGACTGTGAGTTCTCGTATGGCTTTGTAGAGCCAGGTAACTAAGTGCCGGCCTGCACCCATGTGGAGGATAGTATGTAGTACCGGGTGTGTCGCAGGTTCCCCTCCGGTCAGGTCCCAGTGTGGGCGGCAACTGGAAATGATTTGTCTGAGGAGAAGGAATTGCCCGGGGGGGAGGCCGCTGTCCTACTCTAATTTAAAAATATTTTAAAATTTTTAAAAAAACCCAGACTGATAAAGCAGGGAAACCTTAATAGAGCTACCTGGTTTAGCCCCCAACTAGTAGCCCAAAAGAAACTCTGCAAAAAGCTAGAGAGGAGCTGGAGGAAAGCTTATGCCCCAGACATGAAATCCGCATATAAAGCGGCTATCCAGCAATATCACAAGGACATCAGGAAATCACAGGCAGCCTTCTTTGAAGAAAGAATCAAGAGGTCTTCCAATTCTTCCAATTCTTCCAAAGAGCTGTTCAAAATAGTAAAATCCCTTACCATAATTGAACCAGGGGCACATATCCCTCAAGCTTCAAAGGATAGATGCAATGATTTAGCCGTCTTTTTTAAGAGTAAAGTTGAAAGTATAACTCTCTTCACACAACTACAGGTGAGACCTTTGAAGAGACGAAGGACCCTACAGACAAACCTGAACCTCTTTTAGGCCCTGAACTGCTCACGCCCAAAACTTCTCCATCTCTGCTCACATTCCCCAGGTTGAGCAATAAACACGCTGGCTTTCTCCTAAGCCACATTAAATCGGGGTCGCCAATAGATCCCGCTCCCCCCACATTCTTCTACAGGGTGGTGACTCCACAAGGGACAAATTGGCCAATCTCATCTCCCTATCCCTAGAGAAAGGCCTAGTACCTAAAGATTGTAAACTCTCTATTGTAAAGCCCCTGCTTAAAAAACCCCAATTGGACCCCGCATCTATGGGAAACTAACGACCCATCTCATTATTACCCATTCTGGGAAAGATTGCGGAGAAACACATTAACAGGTCATTCTTGCAGTTTCTGGAGGATAACCGGATCCTGCACCAGTCCCAGATGGGGTTCCGTCTGGAACACAGCACAGAGTCGGCCCTACTCGTGGTCACTGAAAAACTAAATGCCATACTCTATCAAGGAAGAGCAGCCTCAATTTTGCTCTTAGACCTAAGCGCGGCTTTTGACATGGTAGACCACAAGATTCTTATCCACAGGCTCAAAGATATTGGGATTAGAGACACGGCCAATCAATGGGTGGCCTCGTTCCTGAGCAAAAGATCCTTCCAATGTATGGAAGCAGGTATCCTGTCTGATTCCTTTACGGCCCCATGCGGAGTACCTCAGGGCTCGTCCTTGAGCCCGACTCTTTTTAACATTTACTTAAGCCCACTAGCTCACCTGGTGCAGGAATTCGGACTGTCCATTGTTTCATATGTGGATGACACCCAACTGGTGGTCTCAGTGGCAGAAAATCCCAACTCTAACCATCTGCAATTGGTTCCATACTTGGAAAAAATAGGAGCCTGGATGGCCAACTGTAGCCTTAAATTAAATGGGGACAAAACAGAGCTCATGTTTCTAGGTAATGGGCCTGGCCCACGCCCTGAGATTAACTGGCCGGGAAACTGGGGGCCCCCTCCCATTCCTAAAACTTCTATAAAGAACCTGGAGATGTGGTTAGACCAAAACCTAACCATGGAAACACAGGCAGAAAAACTCTCAGGGACCTGTTTCGGCATCCTCAGGATGATCCGAAAAATTTTGAGCCTAATCCCAGAAAAATGAAGAAAAACAGTGGTACAGGCTCTGGTAGTCTTGCGACTAGATTACGGTAACTCTTTGTACCTCGGCTCCCCCAAATATGTCACTGACAGATTGCAGGTGGTGCAGAACGCCGCAGCAAGACTGCTTCTTGGGATCCCCAGACAGCAATCAGTTAGACCTTCTCTGAAGAAGCTTCACTGGCTGCCAGTCCAGGCCAGGGTTAAATTCAAGGCTCTTTGCTTAGCCCACAGGGCCATGTACGGGAAAGGCCCGACTATGCTACAAGCCTTGGTCTCTCAGTATTCCCCCCATAGATGCCTACGGTCAGGAGCTCGCTTCCTGAAGAATACTCTGAAAATTAGGAAAGCAAGATGGGGGGAAGATCCTTTTCACACCTAGCCCCCAAACTCTGGAACAGCCTGGACCTAGAACTAAGGCTAACCAAGAATGAACAGTGTTTCAGAAAAAAGCTCAAAACTTGTTGTTTGCTCCTCTCAGCAGCGCTGGGATGCCTGCGGGTAGCCATGCGCTTTATAAATCCCCTTAAACTTAAACTTAATTGGTCGAACGGAAGTAACTGTCCATCCTCAAACAGGGATTTCATCTCAAGAAGTGAGTGGTCCGTCCATACCTGTAACATTCGTGCCGTGTAATATCTCTCGCTTCTGGTTAGTCCGATCAGAGGCAACAGTGGGGAGTAGATAGGTATTCCTGGGGACATGCGGTGTATCCTGTGCATGCATGTGTGGGCTATTGACACTTGCAGTGGGTATGCCGGCATAGGTCTGGTGCCGGGTAGGAGCAGTCAGCGAATTGCCGGCAGTGGTATAGGCCCGGTCTCCGTAATGGTTTCTCCTAGGTAGCGCTCAGCTGTCCAGTGGGAAAGCCACTGAAGTTGTGCAGCTAAGAAGTATGCCTCGAAGGATGGGGCCCCCAGTCTTCCATGGTCAGTTGGAAGTTGCAGCTTGGCCAACACGACCCTGTGTTGGCCTGTGCCCCAGATAAGGGAGCTAAGTAGTGAGTATAGCTCCCAGAAAAAGGAGCAAGGAGGAATGACCGGGAGGTTAGTGAAGTGATATAGTAGTCGGGGTACTATTATCATTTTAGCCAATGCCACTCTCCCAATTGGTGCCAGGGGGAGGGTCCTCCAGAAGCCCACCGCCGCTCTTATCCCTGCCAGTGCCTTACGATGGTTACCCTCCTATAAGTCAGTGGGGGAATGGTGTATTCGGACTCCTAAGTTTCGGGGGCATGCGCGCTCCAGGCAAGGTCCCAGCCTCCCATGCTGATCCTCTGAGGGGTAAGATCCGGGTCCAGTGGACAAATTGCGGATTTGGCCAAGTTGACCCTAAGTCCCGATGTCTCTGCGAATTATGTGAGCGCAGTCCAAATCGGGGTCAGGTCTGTTGTGATGTCTTGCACATACAACAATATGTCATCCGCATATAGTGATACGCTATGGGTGGTACCTTCTATGGGGATGCCGCAGGCCTCCCCCTGCTTGTGTAGGTGGATTGCCAGTGGCTCTACCACCAAGGCAAATAATAGAGGGGAGAGGGGACACCCTTGTCTCGTGCCCCTCTCCACCTGGACGGGGGCCGACATGTATCGTCCCATGCGCACTCTTGACGTGAGTTTAGTGTATAGTAATTGTGTGTACGCTAATAGGGTAGGACCTATTCCCGCCCGGTGGAGTGCTGCAAAAAGGTACAGCCATGTGAGGGTATCAATGGCCTTCTCCATGTCCAGGATCAGGCAGGCGGCTCTAGGCTCTGGGATATGTGGTGTGTGCTCTGTCCTGGACGTGGAATAATCTGCGTATGTTTTGTGACGTATTACTACCTGGGACAAACCCGCATTGATCCGGGTGAATTAGTGCCGGGAGGATTTGAGCATATCGGTCTGCTAATATTTTCCCCAGGAAAAGCGAAAAGATGAAACAATTTCATGTGTCACAACTTACACACCTCAATCCAATCAAGTCAAAAAGCAAAATGCAACTACAACACCCAGGATTTGCATTCAGACGTACACAAAACATAAAAGACATTGTTGTCCACACGAGACCACCGAAAAAACAAGGGGACAGCCAGAGGACATTATGGGACCTGCCGATGCTCAAGGGACACTACCCATGCGGGACTTGCAATGTCTGCCTGCTCACAGCACATACCAAAACGCTCCAATTAAAGAACCAAGAGTGGACACAAAAGAGACACACCAATTGCAACACAAAAAATTGCGTCTACATGGTGAAATGTCCTTGCAACCTACTATACATAGGGATGACTTCTAGAGTTGTAAAAACAAGGGTGAATGAGCACAGGAGCAACATCCGGTGCGGTAGGAACACCACCAAAATGAGCAGGCATTACATCGAAAAGGGACATACACCAGACCAAGTCAATTGGACCATCATTGAGTCCAATCCTCTCTGGACAACAAAAACCCTCTTCCAAAAAGAGCAAAGATGGGTGCACCGCCTCCAAACGAACACCCAGGGTCTTAACGATGAAATACCTTGGATTGAGGTACTATAGGAATTCAACCCTTGACATCGATCTCACCAGTGTGACATTCATAAACACTATAGTGAAGACTATGTCAGCAGACCTCCGAGATGCACCACCCACCGCAAAATGATACACCAACTATAAAAACTGACAAAGAGGACACTAGTGCACCGCAAATAACACCAACAAATACGGTGACCCCTTATTGTGATTCATCAACCCACTAGGGATACTTCATTTATCACATCTATCACAAGAACCCACTACAAGATGGCGACCGAGATTCTGCATATTGCGCGCTGCACCAATACATTAGATATATAACTTCATACACAAGACATGCATCGCCCTCCTTTAAGTAAGATCACCGTACCAGCGACACATAACAATTATCAGCACACAGAGATTCAACAGCCCGTGAATATCTCTCATATGAGCATTTCATAGAAGATATCACTCCAAGATGGCACCCATAGTAACAACCAAAACTTCCTCATACGAGCTTGTCATAGTAGATACCACTCCAAGATGGCACCCATAGTAACAACCAAAACCTTCCCATATGAACTTATCATAGAAAACACCACTCCAAAATGGCACCCATAGTAACTCCAAAACTTGCCAATCAATGCAGTGATTAAACAATTAACGCCCCACCCGGAAGCAGGCCACTCCTATAAAAGGAGACAGAATTTTCACTTCCCCACCGGCGGAGACAGCGAGTGGCACACAGGTGACACAGCCCAGATGCACCGAGAGAACGGTGAGTAACTAAGAGGCAAGATCAGTCCAGGACAGATCCTGCACATGGCGGCATCCTCTCCCTTCAATTTCTAAAAACCAACTGTGAGTTAGAACTTAGAGCCTTAGGAAGCCCTGTAAAGATGACACATGTGGTTTTCTGCTTTTTTCTTCCTTCCCATTATAGCTCTCAAGTGACCCTCACTGAACTCATGGGATCTTACCCTACCTACTAAGGGGTGAGATATATTATCTAAGTACTTACGCATAAAAACACAGCGTCTCGAGGTTTGCCATCAATGGTAGGGCCTAACGGTATTACTTACCTAGATTTAAAAGGTTCACAAGCTTACTGGATAATAGAACCTTTTCACTTTTGAATTTTGACTCTATTTATACGATTCATGCCTACTTGATAAAACCAGGGTATGTTCAAAAATAAAAAATAAAAATACTGATACAGAGAACAACCCTGACACCATTCTCTGAGCACTAATCATTGATCTTATACGTCTGTCTGTCTGTCACCTAGTTATAACCTCCTTTTTAACAATTTTTAGAAAGATTACAGCACCTTTTAGCTCACGTATACATACCACGACCATTAACAGCAATGATCACGCTATGAACTACAAGCACCTGGCCCTCCAATGGAGAACCCAGACCTGAGCATAACTTCCATTGGTATTAATACCCTAATGGCAAATTGTATCTTTGTTTTTTGACTCTTGTCGTTTCAGAATCTCTACTCCTTTCATTTATCCGGGGGCACCGAAATTTTCGGGCCACTGTAGATATAACTTTCTTATTTGGTCCTGACGAAGCGCCCTGGATCTCCCCCTGAGACCACTGAAGCGCGAAACATGTTGACCATAACATATGCCCACTAGGGACATATAATCACCCAGCTACCAAGGGACATAATACCCCTTAAAGCAGCTCCATACACTTTGTTTTAATAATGACAGAGGGATCACTTCATTAAAAATTAATCACTCTCCCTCCAGCCATTTTTGAATACACTTTCTAGGACTTCACTGCCACTTACACCCACGCACCCATACGGCTTCATCAAAAGATCTCCGAAAGAGACCCTTCGGGGGACCCGTAGGGCATTGCAGCGCCCGGCCTGACAGGAACAAAGCCCAATGATGAAGCATGACATCCTTCGGGGTGTGTGAGCGCATCAAGATGAGGACACCCTGCCTCCCACAAGCAGAGTAGCACACGACAAGAGTATCCCCTACTTCCCTTCTCTCCATCTCCACTCAGGAACGGTGACTCCCTTTGGTATAAGTTTAATTTCGGGAGCACGGGTCACCGGACCTTTTAGAATAGCTCCTAGAGTCCCCCTCTTTTGATAAATAGGATGAATACTTGGTTAGTCAGGCATTATCGTGGTAGTCTCCAGGTGGACACCAGGGGGTGGGGAGGTCTCCACCTGAGGGTTAAGATGTGTGCATCATGATCAGAGTGAATCCGACCTAAGTATTCTGACTGTTGGATCGCGGGAACTATTGTTGGGGTGTACAGGAAGTGATCTAGTCTTACCTGTAAATTGTGAGGGATGGAGTGGAAGGAAGAAAGTTTGGTGGTTGAATGTCAAGTTCTCCATGCGTCCTCGAGTGCCCAGTGAGATACCCATGACCGATAGAACTCCATCTGTTTATGAGCTGGGGAGTGTTGGGTAGGGGGGTGAGATCTGTCTAGGGTGAGGTCCAGCATGCAGTTATAGTCGCCCCCTAATATCCATGGTATTGACGTGTACTGGGCTAATATCCCTGAGATGTGGTCCCAGAATTTGTCTTGCTCTGTATTTGGGGCGTATATGCTGCCGAGGAGCACTGGTTGACCTTCTAGAAGTCCCTCTAAGAGTGCATATCTCCCTTCTTTGTCCACCGTTCTCCGAAGTTCCTGAAAGGAGATCCCTGGTCTGAACCAGATCATAGCTCCTCTTGCTTAAGCTGAATATGTTGTGGCGCAGAGGGTACCCCGCCACCGCCTGCGCAGGCGCTCCAGCTCGTGCGCTGTGAGGTGTGTTTCTTGTGACATGGCTATCTGCGCATGTTGCAGCTTGATATAGGAATAGATGGCATACCGCTTGCTCGCTGTGTTCATACCCCTAACGTTTAGTGTGATGAGGCTAATGTCAGTGTCTATGGTCGTGTTGGCCATGTTGGGGTGTCTGTAGGGCCTGAAGTGAGCTGCCCCTGGGGGCTCAGTGGTGCCTGGCATCTCCCCACCTTGAGATTGGTTGGTGTTATGCAGTTGTGCTACCCGCCTGTAGGGAATATCTGGAAGTGGGGATGCGGATCGGTTGAGGGAAGGGGTGAAAATCTGCAAGGGGACTTGGTCCCAACTCTGCGGACCTACCACCCGTGGTGGTACGTCCAAACTGAGCATTATGTGAGTACTCTAGTGAGTTGTTAGGGGTTCATGGCCCATCGCTCCTGGGGTGTGTGGCGTGTGTGGCCTGTATTGGTTAGTGGGTACGAGTGAGGTGCCGGTGGATCCCCAGGTGTCCCAGTGTTGTACCTGTCTGCACCTACGTGTTGTGGGGATGTTATGGACTTGTCTAGCAGTGAGTTTGAGACCAAGGCAATGGTCCTCCATGGGGAGAGAGAGATAGGAGCATTGGGAACATTCAAGCAGTTACTAGAGTCTCTCAGATGAATGTGTCCGCTGTCAGTGGGGTCACCACTGGTGGGGTTATCGAGCCATCCCGGGAGGTATTGGCATCGCTTAAGTCCTCTTCTGATGTGAAGATGTGTGGGCCTCTTTCTCTGTCCGAGCTCCCTGCTGTTGGGCCCAGTTCCGCTGCCGCCTGCAGCACTTTCCGGCGTTCCGCCATTATTTGTTCAGATCGGGAGGGCCTCTCCACGATGTCCCGGATCGTGTTCCTGGTTGTTTTGGGGATTTTCTTTTTTGTTGCCGTTGCTTGCCTCTGGGTTCTCACTCGCTTTGTGGGGCCTCTCGGGTTCCTTTGCCTTGTAAGTGTTGTTCTGCCCAGTCGTATACTTCTTTCGGGTCTGTGAAGAAATTAGTTCGGCCTCCGTGAATAATTTTGAGGCGAGCCGGGAAAAGAAGGGAGTATTGAATTGCTGTTTGTCGGAGCAGGCGTTTGACCTCCAGAAATGAGGTACGCTGTCGTTGTACCGCCCGGGAGTAATCCGGGAATAGCATGACATGCTTGTCTTCCACGCGGATGGGTCCGTTCTGCCTGGTGGCTCTCAGCACTGCGTCTCTATCTCGGTAGTGGAGGAGTTTCAGCAGTAGTGTTCCAGGTGGGCACCCCGGGGGCGGGTGCCGTGCCGGGACCTGGTGTGCCCTTTCAACCGAGAAGAAGGGGTCAGCTCTGATGTCAGGGTAAATGATTTGAGCTGGAAGATAGGGGATGTTTATCCCAAGTCTGCCCCTCAGGAGGCAGACAGCCCAATATCATACCAGGAAATGGCTTCTTTACTGTTAGGACTTGAGATCTCCTCAGTGGCTAGGTCTTGTTTTGCCTTGCTTAGGGGGTCTGAAGAAAATGCCAAAATTTGTTCCCCTTGATATGCGGAAAACCATTATGCACACATCCATTACTTACAGATTGGATTATACCAATGCTCTTTATCTAGGTTTACCATCCTATCTGCTTAACCGCTTCCAATTGTGCAAAATGCAGCAGCCCGACTAATTCTAAAACTGCCTAGAACACAATCAGTACATTCCCACTTGAGAAAACTGCATCAAAATGCACAATTTCCAAAGCTTTTGTTATTATATTTCATTCTTTCCATCTGATGGCCCCTACATACCTTTGCCACATGCTTTGTCATTACCAGCCTGGGCATGCCTTAAGATCTCAACATGCTTTACCCCCTAAAAAGCCCTTTGTTTAGCATGAAAACTAGAGGCAGACGATCTTTTTTGGTCTTAGCTTCCTAGGCGAATATACTTCCACTGACTTTGCGGCTCCTCGAGAAAGAGAGTCCATTTAGATCTCAGCTGAAGATTTGACTCTTTGACATGGACTAACCTGTTATGGCTGATGGTTCCTTTCTTGTGTCTTGCGCCTTTGGCAGCTGTGCGCTTTATAAATCTACTGATTGAATGTTTGATTGGAGCAGCCCCCCTTGGTCATCATCCTATGCTCCACTAACATCCACAGGTGCATCAGTTTGTCTGTCCACAGGAAGTGAATAGAGGTTGTTTACCCCCAAAGTGCCCTCAAGGAGGCAGAAAGCCCACTATACCATAAATAAATGTTTCTATTTACTCTTTGGACGAAGTGCACCCCTGGGCTTCGGCCTGCGGTGAGGGTGGTGATGGGGTGGTCCGCCCAAGCATCATGCTGTGCCCCACTCCAAAACATGCCCAACAGTCTTTCTGCCCCCTGGAGGCAGATTGGGGGAGAAAGCCCACTAACTACCAGGGAAAAAAATTATCTGAACAAAAAGGAGGAGCGAGGTGGTCAGCCTAGGCATCGGTCTCTTTCCTGCCCCAGAATGAACCCAACAGTCTTTCTGCCCCATCAGTTTTATTGGGGGAGTTTACCCTCAATCTGCCCCTTGGGTGGCAGAAAGCTCACGAGGCCTCAGAGAAATATTGTCAAAAAAGCAGGGGTTGCATTGGACTGGGCTTCACCCCACAACAGGCCCAACAGTCTTTCTTTCCTCCCTGGGGACCCCCAGTTGTCACTATGGGGCAGGAAGCCCATTAGACCCAGTGAAAAATGGTCTGAAAAAATAGGAATGCGTACCCATGCATCAGGCTGTGCCTCCACCACAGAATCAGCACCACAGTCTTTTTGCCCCTATGGGGGCAGATTGAGGATTTACCTCAAATTGACCCCCAAGGGGCAAAAAGCCACCAGAGAAGGGGGATATATTTTTTGTTTGAGGAAGTAAATATGGGGTGTGGGTGGGCCATCTCTAAGGCCTCAACAGCCTTTCTGCCCTCCTTTGGGACAGAGCATCCCAATCCTCATGGCAAGTGAAAGGACATTTGGATTATTTTGGATGTAGTTTTGACATATGGACTGACATACTCAGGGTACATTCAAATTTCATCTTACTTGCCATGCTGAATGGCTGCATTACTCAGGTTCAAACTCATCTGCCACCTAGGGAAACTTACTAAAGCCAGCCCAGCCACACAAGTGAGGTAGCATTTTTTATCACGAGAAGTGTGGGAACACAGAATATTGAAACATTTGTTATTATTATGAACTGAATTTCTCAACATTGTAAGACAGTGTGCAAGAAAGATCACATTTTCTAAATAGCCCTCTGAATCACATGATGGTATGGTCGTTCCCAAATTCAGAGATGTACAAATACGTACTATTTCTAAACTCAGTATCTTGTGCACATTTAAGAAATACATATATGGGCGCTAGAGGGCGCCAGGCAAGATGGCCGCACATTAGTGCAGCTCCGCTGGCTGATCGCCTATCCGTCTAACATCCGCATCTAATCGCTGCATCACCGTTGTGAAAACGGGTGCCCTGTGCAGCGTAACACCCCGCACCTGCTGGGGGCCTCGAAAGCCGCAGATGTCAGTGAAATCGAGCTGAAAACTGAGCTGAACGGCCCGACCGGCTGAGCAGGAAAATGGCGGCTGCCACTGCCCGGCACTGAAACGCGCGGCAGGCCACAAACGGAGAGGACGCCTACGAACGGCTTTGGCCGCATAGTGCATCGACTCTTATATGTGAGTGGGGGCTGGTCACATATCACCCCTCATATTGTGACAGAGTCCTGGGAGCCCGGGAGAGACAGGTGTGCCCGCCCCCGCGACGCTGCGGACCTGCCTCCAGGCTCGGAGCGGTGAGTGGAGTCGGCGGAGGGCAGCTGCTACTTGTGGGTTCGCTGCGAACTGCTGCTTGACGACGGAGGCGCCTGAGGCGGGTTGGGACAACGGGCAGAATCCCAGCTCTGACCGCCCCTGCTGTGACCCTGACACGCTGCATTTTCACCACTGCACCTTTGGAGTGGGGCCTTCTGAAGCGCCGCAAGCATCGGAGTAGCCAAAGCTCGGCCGGCATGGAGAAGCGGACGACAGAACCTGAGGTGGAGAAGCCCCGTGTGAGCCCACAATTGCCGCTGAGGGTCACGGGCGCCTGCAGCGGGTTGCGGTGAGTGGGACGCGGGCTTGCCTGGGCCTACAACTGCGGAGGTGGGTGTGGGCCTCGGCTCTTGGTTGCGGCCTGCAAGTTGCGGCCTGGGAGCATGGCGCGCGGTGGGCTGGGGGCGAACTGGTACGCCTGAAGACATCGCTGCCTCCTGGTGAAGCGCCTGAGGCCTGGGGGTTGCGCTACGAGCCCTGAACTTATAGACTGTTGGATTGGGCTTATGCATATTCCTCATCTGTGCTTCCACTAGCGCGCCTGCTGGCCTGGTGAATTATAGCTGAGTGCCTGCGGAATTTTCGTCCTTGGGCCAGGTCTGACAGTATTGCACCCCCCCCCCCGATCCAGCTTGACCCACAATGACACCATTGAGGCCCGCATAGGTGGCGGGAGCTCCTGCCTTGCGATTGCTGATTCCCTTTCACTTGGGTGCAACTGTGGACACATCGTGCTCGCTGTTCAGGGCCCATTGGAATACTGGTGTTGGCTCGTGGTAGGGGTGTGGTAGAGGAGGTGGCATAGTTATCACTGCCCCGAGCTGGTCTACTGTGTATCTCGCCTCCCCTCTCTGGCCTGTCCTGTACTCACTATGGGGAATACAGAAAACCCAGCCTTGCCTCACATTTGAGGCGCGCAAGTCCAGCAAAACACAACATAAAGCAGCCTCTGATTCTGAGGCGGATGCCCAGGGGGATGGTCCATCCACGCTAGAGGTGACTCTTTTAGCAATGCAGAAAAGCCTCCAATCTATAGAGGGCACTATGGCTGCTGTGAACCACAGGTTGGACCATATGTCTTCCCAACTCGAGAAGCAGAATACTAGAATGGGGGAGATTGAGCAGCGAGTCTCCACTACTGAGGATGGGTTAAGTGAGGTCGCGGGCAAGGCCCTTAACATGGAGAAAGTGTTGATGCTAATCCAGGCAAAGAACGAGGGTTTAGAGGCCCGGTCTTGCCGAAATAATCTTCGAATTACTGGTCTGCCGGAATCCTCGAACACTGGGAGGATGGAGACCTACATTGAGACTCTGATTAAAGATATCTTTGGCCCTCAGAACTTATCCACCATGTTTATCGTATGGCGGGCACATCGCTCCCTGGCGGCGAGACCGGTGCCGGGTGCTCTGCCTCGGCCCATAATTGCTCGCTTATTAAACTATAGGGACCGTGATGTCATTTTGCGGTTGGCAAGAGAAAAGGGCACCATTGAGCATCAGGGGAACTCATTATCCTTCTTTCCTGACTTCACGGTTGCTTTCCAGTCTGCACGGCAGGAGTTCGGAACTGTTAATAAATTTCTCTAATCTGAGGGCATTCCTTATACCATGCTGAATCCCGCTCGCCTACGTATAGGACAGGAGGGGGAGTTTAAAAATTTTTCCACCCCAAGGCGGCGATGGAGCATGCCAAAAAATTGAAACGTAGGCGGCGCAAGGCCCCCGCCGATCTTGATGAGGAGGAGCAGTGATTTAGCGTTTGGGTGTGGGATGTGTTTTGTTTTTTTGATCTGCTGACATGGCGACTAATTGTGTTTCCGGTTCGCTCTTCATTCTGGGAGATGCGTCTTGAAGCCTACGCCCTGTGGACCACGGCTCCTCACAATAGATGCCTTGTAGGGGCGTCCGTTATATTGAAATTAATGTATATGATGCAATGTATGAATATAGTTGTTCTTGTATCTTAGCATAGGTATTTGGACCTGATCAGCCACCTCCTACTTCGTGGGAGGCAAGTAGCTCTCTGGTGTTCCCCACATGGGTGTTCCCCAAATGTTATGCATCTTTTGTTCTCCATGTTGGGGATTGTTTACTCAGGGAAGGGATGGCTTTGGCACGTTGGGGCCGCTGAAGTGGGTGAGGGGCTGGTGGTGGGTGGTGGGGGGGACTGGATGGCACTTCCTTTGTCTGCTTACTCTAAATCCAGGCGGCACATCACTGTAGTGGGTCACAATATTGTTATATATGTCTTCACTACTGTCAGGTACAGGTGGTACTTGTTATCTTTTATCTTACTGATGGACAGAATACATGAGTGGTAAGGTGAAGTTCTTGACTTGGAATGTACGAGGTCTGAACACTCCCAAGAAAATTCGATCTGTATTGGCGTATTTGGATAGGATGGATATTCAAATAGCCTTTCTACAAGAGACGCACCTCAATAAAGTCTCGGAAAGAAATGTGGGGGCCCGCTGGGTGGGGGTCAGGATAGCGTCCTCGTTCTTTACTTACTCAAGGGGAGTCATGATTCTTGTTAAAAGGGGGGTCCCATTTACTGTTACTCATGCTGAAACGGATGAGCAGGGCCGAGTGGCACTGGTTCAGGGTCAGCTGGTTGGAGCGAGTGTCCTATTGGTCAATGTGTATGGACCCAATATCGACGATCCGTCCTTTTTTGCAGATGTGTGGCGCCGCATTTCGGGGTTTCCTCCTGTGGAGATACTCTGGGGTGGCGACTTTAATGTTTGTTTGGATGTAGCTATGGATCGTTTGGGAAGCGCGACTGTACAGCCCAAGCGGGCTTCGGAGGTCTTACTTGGGCTACTTGAGGCAGGGAGTCTGTGTGGTGTCTGGCGCAACATCCTTGGGCGTGGGAGAGCACCTTTATATCCTCTGTGCATGGGACGTGGTCACGCCTGGATAACTGGCTTGTCACTGAGGTCGCTTGCACATGGGCGGTTAAGGTCGGTCACATGGCTAGAACACTCTCTGATCACTCTCCGGTGCTCCTTGAGCTACAGGTACCCACATGTGAGAGGTCACCCTTTACATGACATCTGCAGCCGGCTTCCTTGACTGACCCAGATTTTAAGTGCACCATAGGGGAGGCAATCCACAACTATTTTAGGGAGAATGAGGGCACTGTTGAGAGTGCTGGAGTCCTGTGGGAAGCATGTAAGGTGACCATCAGGGGCGTCTGCATAGGTGCGCAAGCCGGCTTATTGAGGGACCTACGGCGCAGAATCCTTAAATTGACCACGGAAATATCTACTCTAAAGAGGGAATATAAGAAGGACCCTTCCCCAGTGAAGATATCCGCGATACGGGATCTTGTAACAGAGCATAACGCTACAGTGGACCAGGAGTTGGTGCACAGATCCAGACGTTGCACGGCTCGACATTATGGAGAGGGGGGCAGACCTAGCCATTCGCTGGCTCAAAAGTTGGCGGCTCCAAGAAGCCAGGAGTATATCACGGAGATGGTAGATGACGAGGGGGTGGCGCATCACACTACACCTGAGATTAGTGAGGCAATACTACGCTTCTATACTAGACTCTACCAAAACAGTACTATGGTGCAGACGGCGGACATTCACTCCTATCTTGATGACATTGCACTTGAGTGGCTGTCTCTGGGACAGAGGGAATATCTTACACAGCCCTTTGATGTCGAAGACGTGAAACTTGCTATAATGTCACTTCCCACGTGTAAAGCTGCAGGACTAGATGGGCTCCCGAGCGACTTTTACAAGGCCTATGTTGACTACCTGGCCCCCAAGCTCCTAGAGGTTTATGAGGAGGCATATGAAATGGGGCGCCTTCCACCCACCCTAAAGGAGGCCCTCCTGGTGATGCTTTTGAAGCCTGATAAGGCTGCCAACCGGTGCGACTCAAATAAACCTCTTTCGATTATTAATATTGACGCCAAGATCCTGGCAAAGATGATTGCTAGTAGGCTCCAGCCGCTTGTCCCCCTACTGGTCCTTCCAGACCAGTCGGGTTTTGTGCCTGTCCGGTCAACCACGCATAACCTGCGCACTGTCTTTGCCACCTTACATTATTTTGACCCAGACTTTCAGGCAGTGGCGGTGCTGCTCGACGCAGCAAAAGCGTTTGATTCCCTTCAGTGGGACTATATGTTTACTGTGTTAACGAGAATGGGCTTTTCCCAGTTCTTCCTTCAGTGGATCAAGGTACTATACACTGAGCCTGTAGCAAGAGTGCGCGTCAATGGCTGGGTGTCTCAGGCGTTTCCCATCGGCAGAGGCACGCGGCAGGGGTGCCCCTTGTCGCCGATTCTCTTCGCGCTAGCGCTAGAGCCTCTGGCTTGTAAATTGCTCCAAAGGCAAGCATTGGCTGCATTGTGCTTCCGGCAGAGACCACTCGTGGTCTCGTTGTATGCTGATGACATGTTCTTATATGTCTGCGAGCCTGCTATTTATCTACTGGAATTGCTTCGTGAGTATGTTGAATTTGAGAGATACTCCGGCCTAGGGATTGATTGGGCAAAGTCGATGGTGTTCCCGCTGACGGCTGGCACTCGGGAGGTTGAGCTGGAATTCCCGTTGACTTGGACACAGGACCCGGTGAAATACTTGGGGATATGGTTACATAGAGATCCTGATCAGGTCATCTCTATGAACTATGGCCGAGTTATTGCCGGGATCACTGACCGGGCGGAGCGGTGGGCCCGGTTGCCTCTATCACTTGCTGCCCGGATTGCGGTGACAAAAATGTCTATATTGCCCAAACTCCTCTATTTGTTTGTGAATATTCCAATCAGGCTGAACACCTCGCTGTTCAAGACGCTCCAGGCTGCTTTGCTGACATTTGTATGGGGTGGTAAGAAGCCCAGATGTAGTTGGGGTGTACTGGTACAACCATTTGGCCGGGGGGGTTTTGAGGCTCCTGACATGTGGTTATATTACCTGAGCGCGCAGGCGCAGTTTGCGCATTATTGTTTTTTTCCGCAGCAGTTTCAGCCTCATACCGAAATCGAGGCAGATGCTGTGCTCCTGATGCCGCTGGTGGCGGCAGCACTCTCAGGTGGTGGGGGGGGGCCCAGGACAGAAATCAACCCTGTACAATGCACCGCGTGGGCCTGGAAGGCCCTTGCCAAAAAGGCACAGCTAGATTATCTATATGCCCCGTCGTTACCAATAGCTGCGCACCAGGACATTTCTGCAGCACAAGAGAGACCCGCTCTGCGGGCGCTGAAGGCTGTTGGGATCACACGGTTGGGGGACCTGTACAAACAGGGTCAGTTTTGCTCTTTACAAGATGTGCTCCGGGGTCAGAACCACGGCTTTATGTTGGGTTTTACGTATGTGAGAGTGCAGCAAGCAGTGAGAGCAATTTACCCTGACTATCCAACTGAACCGAAAACGTTGCTGGCACTGCAGGCGGTGCTGGCAGGGGAAGAGCGAAGGGGCCTGATCACTAAGATCTATAACGCGTCACTACAAGAGAGGGAACCAGGGGAACACCCCTCATATCTCAAATGGAATAATGCGCTGGGGTCCACACTGTCGATTGAGCAATGGAAATTCTGCTGAGTTAACGGGTCGCCTGACAGCGAATTGCAATCTCCGCATAATCCACTTTAAATACTTGCATCAGGTATACTATACCCCATTACAACTACGGAGGTTAAGTTTGCGTGAAACTGCTTGTTGTGTGCGGTGTGGGCAAGCAGATGCTGACTTTTTGCATCTGCCGTGGCTTTGCACAGGGATATTTGCATTCTGGACCAGTGTGGTGCGCGTGCTTACGGATGTTGTGTTGGAGCCTGTGAGATGTGCACCGGATGTTTGCCTGCTGGGCAATGTGAAGAGCCTTAAACCTTGCAATCGGCGAATTGTTGCGGTCTCGACTCTATTGGCAAAAAGGGCTGTGGCGCAATGTTGGGGCACTATTCCCACTGTCAAGAAATGGATCCGCAATTTGATTTATTGCAGAGAACAGCTGGGGACCTATGCGGAGGAGCTTCCTGTGGCCTCGCGGCCCAAAGACTTCTGGGCCCCACTTACTATGTATTTACTGAGCCATCCTGACTTGGAGTGACCCTTTTTTATTTGTACTGTTATGGGCTCTGCCAGAGGTGACTGGAATTGGGACTCCCTTTAAGAGGTACCACTCATGTGGCTAAGATGCTTAGGATTCAACAACTGAATCAAGTAATATCCTCTAAAGTGCCGGGTGGGGTGGGGGAGGTTTTTTTTTCTTTTCTATGTGGGCTTGTTCTTTGTTCTGTATTGTTTATAGGATGCAACAATAGGAAACAAACAATTGCTTGTAACGTTACATGCTATGATGGTATTGTCTGCCCCAGTTCTGGGGCTTTGTGTACTATTGCTGCAAGCTACTCAATAAACAAATAAAAAAAAAAAAAAGAAATACATAAGTTTCCTTCATACACATCTTTCATTTATTAGATTTTACCATATGAATTCCTGCAGGGTTTGTACACAATGAGAAATCAATACAATCTGCTGCTCATTTGTTGGTATTTAGCATCACAAATCTTTTGCAATCCAAAAACACAGGATGTCCCTATAACTAGATGAATCTTACGGATGTAATAATATGTTAATTGTATAAATTGTCCATTGGGGCAAAACATTACAGATGTAAAAGTCATCGATTGCTATCTTTACCCACTTATTTTCATTATTTTTTTATTTTTAGAATTAGTTTCTTAAGGAAAACCATGAGTAATCTACACAAGTGTCCCCTTGCTGAATTTCAAAATTTGCCTCATTTTCCGAATACACCCATGAGTTGCACACCTGTTTCCACCAAAAACTTCAAGTGGATTAGAACCACACAAAATACGAAAAATGGTCGACCAGTTAGAAAAATGCAAAAACTGTGAATATGAAAAATTGGTTTTCTTTTACACCTTTACCAAAATTGGGACAATAGTGATCTTAGCACAGCAATACTTTTGTTGATGGCATTTTTAGGAAAAAATACATTTTTATGCTCAGCACAATTTTCCCATTTTCTCAAAAATAAACATAATTTTGCTGTATTTTGGCAATTTCCAGATATCCTCCAGAGTCAATCCATAAACCTGGGTACATTTGGAATCCCCAAGATGTGTGGAAAAAGGACGCACAGTTGGCCTGAAAAAAGTTATGAAAGTTATAAGTGCCCTAAACATCAAAAAAGGGCTCTGCATTACAGATGGAAAAGCCTCAGCAGCTAAAGTATTACGTATATTGGTTCGTTAGATAACTTTTCAAGGCTCAGGTAGAGATAATCACTTTAATTGTTTAATCACTTTTCATTAACATGCCTTGGGATACTTTTTTCTTACAATGTATTTGCTTCATTTATCATTGTTTGGTTGATGATGATCTACAGTATTCAACTTACTCCCTTACTGTTACTAAACTAGATGCAAAGGCTACTACTTCTTCTGTACTTGTGTAACACATGCAGCAGACATCAATGTTGATAGGTGGCTGCATTAATTGTAGGTGTGTTGGCATGTGTTGTGGATGAATTCCTCCAGCTGTAGACAAACTTACTTTTGGTCTTTGCAACCATGTGCACTATTTCCATATGCACAGTACCTTCTCGTAGGCACACATGTATCCAAGTCCGCACAATCAATCATGCTTGCTTTCTTCTGATCACTGTACATTTCCACAGGCACACTTACATACCAGCGTTGCACACAATTCAATGCAGGCCATCGATGAGTTAAGCACAGAGCAGCAGAACTTTACCAGAGTGGGCCACAAGGCGTCACTCTTGTGACTCAGGTAAAAAAATTACCTGTTTACACTACTGATCAATAAAAACTGATACAATTTTATGTTGCCACCACCATGCTCATGCAACTTAACTCCCTGTGAAGGCAATAACCTTCCAGCACTTGAGGGCAGGACTTTGACAGAACCCCTCCCAGACTAAGCAGACTACAGACTATGAGACAGGCCTATGTCATGGTGCATATGCATGATCTGTGGTCACTCATGACCAAAAACTGTTACCAAGGATCCTGCATATTACCGTTGCTGGGGCACTAAGTGCAGGGGTGCATGTATATCACCATGCAAGGGACTTCTCCTTCCCAACAACATTAAAAGAAAAAACACCTGTGAATTTGTTTTGTTAATTTGCTTCAGAATTTAAAGAAAGAAAGACATCAAAAATATGTTGATGTTTTTAAAACAAAAAACTTTTACAGCAACTTATAGAAATATGGGACAATTATGCAATCAAAACAATGAAAAGAAAGCATAACTTTATCCTTTTAAGATAAACAATAAAAGAGAAACAATTATAAATAACTATAACACAAACCCACCAAAATCAACGTTAACAAAGTTGACAGTCTATACACTAAAACAGGACTATTTGGGATGAAGGCAAAACACAGCAACCACACTGATGTCTTTGTTTTCACTATGCAGCTTACAATATTGATATCCTTATCATCATCCTCTAATGTTTCCTCATCCTCCCTAATTTGTTTAGATGAAGCAGACACAGGTGTAGGCGTCTGTGCTGAGGAGATATCAGAGATTGACGCATTCGGCTCCAAGCCCTTTAAGACATCAGTGAGTCTACTGAGGGCTGCAGTGATATCATTGTCAAGGCTCTGATAAGATACCATATTGGAAACATTATTCTGATTTATGACACTCAGCATGGTAAGAAAATAGGATTTTTTTTCTCTCTAATCCATTTTAAAATGTATTCTTAAGAAACTGTTATCCAAATGTTTCTTCATGTTGGTAATTTTTAAATGTATGTCTGCCCTTGATATTGGTCTTTACCGGAATTGGCAATATCACCTAATGACTTATCTATGCCTGCTATGCTACCATTAATGAATGTCTTTAATGTTCTAAGGCAATTTTTTTATTTGGGCTCAAACATCTCCTGACTCCTTCTAGAATGTCAGAGAGTCTCTCCATCCTCTTCCTAGCCTCATCAACAATCTTTTCATGTGTCTTGTGGAACAGTTATTAAAGATAGCTTTTGGATCTTTATCATTGCAGGAGTAGGATCTGGTATTTTTTGTCAGGAAGAATGTGCTTGGTGTTGTATCAGAGACACTATAATATTATCTTTCCTTGTCAGGATTAGTGTTGCCGAAATCATCCATAAGATTGAAATCTCATATTCTTCTAAAGAGGGCAGGCCTGGTTATAATGACTCAAATATTTCATCCTGAGTGTTGAGTACATTAGGAGCATTGTCTGGATCTACATAAAAACACTAAAAAATATTATTTCAAAAAACGAGTATAGCAAGATCATAAACATACTTAATTAAACTCTAAAATTATTTCTGATTTTAGGTCATGACATTTATAAAAAAACATGCATTTGTAGAAAATAAAGCTATTTATTATGTACTGAAACATCTAGAACATACATTGACTTGAATAACACTTCGAGCATCAAAACAAGCATTAAATTACATTTCTGACATATACCATTTCCAAACTACTTTAGTTATCAGAGGAAAAAAATATTTTATATTTGCATTAACAAGAGTAAATAAAAGGTGTGTTTAATGACAAGTTTACCAGTTTGAGAATGTGAAGCAACTTAAGTAGGTCTGTCTCTGAAGTAAGATAACTAGCTCTGGCTCAAGTTCATATTTTCAAAAAACCTTAAGGCTAAAATGAGCCAAACAGAGTTGCGAGGGAGGGACTGACTTCACAAGTAAATTGTAAAATTAAATATGGAGGGCAATGAGTTGTCAGAAAAAATAAGGTTCGATTAAATAAGCGGGACCATGATAAAGCAATATGAACAATGATCATAAATGGCCTGGACAGAGAGAGGAAGAGAGGTAACATCCTGGTGACGAAGTTATCAGCATGAAATCATTAGAATGTCTGGGTGACAAAGAGATAAGTAGAGAAAGAACAGGGGGATGAAATATACACCATAAAATATACGTGCAAGAAGATGAGTCAGCAGTCTGACATTTGACTGACAGCTGTAGGAGAAGGTCGCCACACATATCAGTGGCCTCAGCAACATGGAGAAGATGGGGAAACAGGTCCAGCATCATTCATATAACATTGTTTTGCATGAGGGTAACTTTTCCACCATCTGTGAACTGAAGTTCACGGACGCGCCAGAATCAAGACCTACGGTAAGAGCGGAGCGCTCTTTAGTCAAATCCCACTCTCCCCCAAGTGTGAGTACCACTTGGAGTCGAGTGTTTTATTGTGTGGTTCACTGTGACTTTAAACTTTGCTTTCCTTGTAGCATTCCTTGCTGGGAGGTGCCTGGCTCCCTTTTATTTTATTTTCCTTGTAAGCACCTAGTGCCAGTTGCCTGGCTCCGTTTTTGCTCTACCCCCATCCTAACCTGTTCCTGCATCGAGAAGAGGGCGTGGTGCATATTCTCCCTGCCCGCCCTGCTCTCGTTGGACTGGTTTGATTGGGCCACGCCCCAGGAGACAGGAGGCGGCTACTTCTGCATGCACAATGGCAAGCCCGTCTGCGCCCGTCTGCATCTGGCCGGGGCCAGGGGCCAGTACCCCTGCCGGTTTCATGACCCAACCTAGGAGTATTTACTACCCTGAACTTCTTAGAAGCCTAAGACCGGGGATAACACCCAGCTGTTCAAGGGACCTAATGAGGGTCCTAACTGGGGAACCTCCCCAAGCAGAGTGTCCACATCGCAAGTTTAAATTTCAACCCCCCAAGCTTCCCCCGCTTAAACAAAATGTAATCCATTTCATCCTACTCAATTGTAGATCGCTAAGCAAACATAAGCAGGAACTAGCAGAACTTATTTAGGAACAACTACGTGATGCCCTCTTTTTAACGGAAACGTGGCTAAGTGACATCCCTGCCCCTGATATACTAGACGCGCTTCCGGCAGGCTACGGAATTTTAAGACAGTATTGCATCTTAAAAAGAGGCGGCGGGATAGCCATTGCCTATAAATTATCATTGAAATGCTCCATCAAGGAATCCAATATTGACAACTGTGAAGCTGTCTCTTTTGTACTAACCTTGGCAGGAAACGCCGCTATCACAGGATTCTGAATTTACTGTCCACCAGGGCCTAACTCACATTTTATACCAAGCCTAGCAGATACGATTACTCAACCAGCCACACTAAACTATTAGTCATAGGGGACCTGAATATGCATTTCGGGGCTAATCCGGCCCCCGATGTGATACCACTTAGCCACGAATCGGAGACAGTTAATATGACCTAAAGAGTGCACGACCCAACACATCAATTGGGCCATACTCTGAATTGGGTCTTTGCTAATTTTTCCAATCTAAGAGTCAAGGAGCCTCAAATGACCCTTTGGTCGGGCCATTATGAGGTGCCTTTTAGCATCACAGGTTCAAGGACACCTCCAAACAACTTAAAGTACCGAGGGCCCAGAAGCAGCAAATGGAATTCAATGAATTCCACAACCTTCATTACGGCCCTGAGCCATGACTTACCCCAGCTAGACAATAGTGTTAACACGGCTAACTGCCAAATTGAAGAATGGATTAGGTCAGCAGTGGAGGAAGCTGTACCATGGTCATCAGGGAACCCAAACTCGAGAGCTAAGCAATCGGCCCCCTGGTTCACAGGCAACTTCAAGCAGTAAAAAAGGCATGTAAACGCCTGGAGCGTATATGGAGAAGAGACTATAATCCGGTCAGTAGAAACATCTATAAATAAGAATTCAAAAAATATCATGCTCTAATTAGAAATACCAGATGTGATTTCTACATGAGCAAAATAGAAACGGCCAATAATTCCTCGAAGGAACTCTCCTCCATTTTGAAATCACTGTCATCCTTAGATCGCACCAGAGAACCCCCCACTGCATCTGCAGAAAACTGCAACTTGATTGCGAATTATTTTGCATCAAAAGTGGCCAAAATCAATGAATCATTTCCCCCGGAGGCTAGAATCTCTTTGAGTCTTGAGGCTTTACCTTAAAGAATTTATGGTCCCCGACGCTGCCAGCTTGGAAAAATTGGCTCGCAGTATTACATCCTCTCTTGGGATTAAATCCTCCCCGTGGGAGGAGGGAAGAGAGGCCATCACACCCTGTACTGTGTGATGGCCAACTAAAATGTTCTCAGAGTAAAATCACTGGAAAGAGAAGGAAACACACAAAGGATGGACTTTGACAGAAATGCACCAATAAGATGCCAGCATTTCCGAATGCCACAGATAGTAACCAATGGCAATCGGTGGGTTTGCCAAACCCCACAGAACAGATATAACAGGTCTATCAAGCTCGACCTAAAAAGGAGTATATCTCAATAATGAAAGGACACTTGTAGTCAAGAACATTAGCAGGTTTATTGTAGATAAAGGAGATCCCGTCCATCCACATCAAGTGCCTCCAGCCTTCTGTTAGCACATTCCCTGGGCCATTCCAAAAGACTTCAGTGTAATCCACAGAAACTATAGATAAAGAAAGGGTGCACATATTAATACAGAAAGGTTGAACATATATATGTACAAATACCACAAGGATCATGATCATAGGTAATTTAATCCATCTGCATATCAATACAGAGTTATAAAATGGTAAGAATACCCCAAATTATTTTAGTTTCTTGCCATAACTGAAATCCCGCATTTTATCAATAGATTTAGTATTATGTGTCTCCCCTTTTATCTAATTCAAATTAAGTTGTTCAGTGGTAATAGTTCATTATTCTTCACTTGCATACTTGGACTAGGCATTACAGCAGATGTGGAGCATACTGCTACATTCAAAGCACAGAGGATGAGAGAAAACGTGTCTCTGACATCTAGATGCCCCGAGCAGGACTGAATTGTCAAGAAGTGTGGCTGATGCACTAGGGGAGAGAGAGTGTAGAAATGACATGATGAGAATTTGGTTGGTATTTCTGTAAAGGGGTAGTAGATATAAATGGATTTAGGAGAAATAGGTTTACAATGATTAGAAATGAAGTGGGATTCATAAACAAATTTGCAGGACAGACAGGGAAGGGATTGTGAGGCTTGCCGGGAGGTGGGAGATTTCCATGGTGAAGGGCTTGATATATAAGTGTCCAGTTTGTTGGAGAATAAGGTTGAGTTGATGAGGTGAGGGCCTTGATTTTAGTGGAAGTCTTAGAGATGATGTATGAGGAAAGACATTGGGTTGATAATAAAGTGGTCTGTCTGCTAGGGATGGAGCCAATAGGGATGCTGGTTAATGTAGTTTCGCTCTGATCATCCAACACCAGAAAGAAGCTAGCAGATATAAAACCCACTTGTAATGTTTCAATTGCCTGTCACAGGCAAGATTAGCTTTGTCTTGAACACCCACCCGCAAGTGGACTGTAAGGCCAATGACATTAATCCTCCTAATCCCATCCAGCATAGACAGACAAACATTCCAACTTGCCCTGTCTGCTTTTCTATGTCTGCATCATCACGCTCACTAAACTTAAAATGCGGGAAAACAATAATAGTAAGTTTACGTGTTCTCAGCTTTGTTTTGAAGATGCTAATATATGACTTGGTTCTACATTTTAAATAATACATTTTAACGTAGTTTAGTAGGAACTTTCCAGGCAGCACTGTAAACAATGGCTATGTAAACTGCAGTAAAGTGCTGTACTGTATCATACACCTTACATTGGACACCCATAATTTTGCTTTCCAGCTGGGAAAAAATACAGCTGATTCTTTTGAAAAGATCTATTACAGCTAATGCCATGCAGATGTCGACTAATTACTCCTTATCTCTCCAGCTGTTCTAAAATCTGTTTCTTAGTAACGGGCTGGGGAATCTTTCCTAACACAGTTGTTCAACAATAATCTCTCATCCAAGCAGCAGTGCTCTGAAGCACAGTCAGCAAGCATATGACATCAATTAGCAAGCAGTCAAGAGTGAGGAAGACGTCTGATTGTAAGTAATCACCAAAGAACTCAACAAACCCACGTGTGAGGATAATATGGACAAAAGTCTGCATTCTCAGTACTGTAGGGTGAGTTCAAACCGGAAAACCAATGGTTAATGAGATACCCACGCTGAAACTGAGTCTTAACAGACAGATGGAAAAATAGTTATATGGACACAAGATTTTATGTGATTCTTAATCCTGTTTTCCAAAAACGGAACCCACTTCCTGAATATTGTTCATAGATGATACCTGTATATAAATAGCTGTTTTATTATTATATTAGTACTACACACACCTAACCAAAAGACAGTGAAGTAGTCCAAGATAGAACCAGGGGGTGAGTGTGGTACAGTAGGCCTGAGAGTTGGTGCATGCAAAGGATAACATATATTGGAACTATGGGAACATGGTAAGGGAGAGGAGAGAAAAAGAGAGAAAGATTGGGGCACAGGGAAAAACATGTGGCAACGTAAGTCATGAGCAAATAAAGTTTCATATATTAGGACAACAAAAGAACAATGGGGGAACGGATGATGGTTTGGGTAGCCATATGCGAGCAGACACCCATTTAGCAGACATTTAATATAGAGTATGTGATGGGTGTCAACAATGAGACAGATATCAGTATAAGTTGTTTACATATGAGTTGTATTTCCAGTTAGAATTTAAAAGAAGACTTTGGATTTCCTTTTTTAAGAGAGGTTGAGATGTGGAACATGTTTGCTGTGAGCACAAAAGGATGCTTGTGATGAGTTAATGTTAGGTGCTATAGAGAGAGGTGTGGTGCAGCGGCCAGAGTGGCTGACTCCGGAGCCCGGAACTCGTGGTTCGATCGCCGGCAGAAGCTCAGCTCAGCATCATGTGACTCTACGCAATAGCTCACTTAATCTCCCCGACGGCCCCCAGCGCCTTGAAACCCTTCAGGGGTGATATGTTTGCGCTTTAAAAATACGAATTATACAGGGAAACTTGTTAATTGTGATAAACGTGAAGTTTATGCAGGAAAATTTTAAGATGATGCAAGCATTCATGTGGAGCCAATATAGGCAAATAAGCTAAAGGATGGCCTAGTCACATTACTGGTGTCTGTAATAAAGTACAATTAGGGGGGTATTGAAATGATAAAATACCTAAAGGTATTTCTTAAAAGGTTCAAGGACTAGGAGATTGTCTAAACGTCCTGGGTAGAGAGGAGGTGCTTCATTTTCTTGAGCAGTAGCAAGTAGCATCTGTGCTAGACAGGATTCAGTAATTATATTTTTATTTAAATTGATAGTCTAGAAGTCCATGGAGTCTCTTCAACAGGATAAAAAAGAGAAGATAAAAGATGAGAGAAATGAGTGCAGTGGCAGTGAAAGATAATCAAATTGTTTTAGATCTTTTGTAAGACCTAACTTAAAGACAATAATGTGCCAATTTATAGTTACAAAAACAACAATTGATGGACAGAATGCAGAAGAATGTCATACATTCACCCCAGTACAGAGATCTGGGCCTAAATCCATCGTTTTTTTGCTCACCATGCCATTCCAGTTTGAACCCAGCCATATGCAAATCAGTCTTGACCTTGTGCCCAATGGGAACAGTTCAGCCCGAACTGCCAGGCCAGGTCCTCCCTGGACTGGAAACAAGCATCCTAGGACCGGATTCAGGGTTTCACCCCTCATCAGCCAGGATAGCTTGACTCCAGTGGCATGGAGAGCACGGGACCCACGTCTGGGCATACCCGTCCCACTCGGGGTGACAAATGCAAAAACAACAATTGATGGACAGAATGCAGAACAATGTCATACATTCACCCCAGTTCAGAGATCTGTGCCTAAATCCATCGTTTTTATTCTCACCATGCCATTCCAGGTTGAACCCAGCCATATGCAAATCAGTCTTGACCCTGTGCCCAATGGGAACAGTCCAGCCCGAACTGCCAGGCCAGGTCCTCCCTGGACTGGAAACAAGCATCCTAGGACTGGTTTCGGGGTATCACCCCTCATCAGCCAGTATAGCTTGAATCCAGTGGCATAGTGAACCCGGGACCCACGTCTGGGCACACCCGGCGCACCTAGGGCGAGAAAGCAAAAGACACACAATTGATGGACAGAATGCCGAACAATGTCATACATTCACCCCAGTACAGAGATCTGGGCCTAAATCCTTCTAGTCTAAACTGGGGTGGCCTGGTGAGCAAAAGAATGATGGATCTAACCCAGATCTCTTGACTGGGGGTGAATGTTTTGATTTGTTCTGCATTCCGTCCATCAATTGTGTGTCTTTTGCCAATTTATAGTTAGGCATAGTTATTTTACTGATGGATGAAACATTCCACACAGTAGTTTTTGCTTCAGATTAATTAGGTCTCCATAAGCATCATGTCTGCTTTCAAGAGCTTGGGAGGCACACCAGGGCATGAAACAATGGCACCTGAAGGGTACCATTTAAGCAAACTGGATCATGTTTAGATAAAGGATTTGGACCATTCAAGGATATTAACTACCATTTTCATGAAGATGAAAAGAAGTACCAAACATCATCTCTCCGCAGCTGTTCCAACATCCCTGCGCAGTCTTAGGGGATATCTCAAAATGGCGTCACCCAGGAGTCACTTGCCACATGTGCTCCGGGGGTCTCAGCTCCCCCCCTCGCTGACATCAGTGCCAGGACCTTCCCCCGGCAAATCTTCAAAGGAGCCACCCCCTCTGGTTTGGCTCCATGGGTCTAGACTCCCTCCTTTGTTCAGTTGCCTGGAGCAGGCCCATATCCTGGCACAGGATGACAGGATGATGCAGAGTAGTTTGCCCAATACTGCCCTTCTTCAGGGCTGACTTAAGCACTTTTCATTGGTTCCTTCGATGAGTAAGGCCTTTGTTCCTAAGAGAGAAGCGTTAATGTGTAGGATAGAAGGAACATTTTAAAGAGAGAGGTGGTTTTCAAGATATTGCCTAATCTCCACCAATTTGGGGAAAGTTTGTTATGCAAATGGAGGTCATACCAGACTCCATGTGCTGGAAAAGCCTGTTGCTACGTGCGTTCTCTGCAGGTCTATTATATTTCCAATCTGAAGTGGTATGAGCTTCCTTCCTACTGGAGCACATGCCATTAAAGGCATTCAATTCAGAGTCCACTGGGGCAATTCACAAAGTGTTATTATTCCTATAGTAATTCTAAATGCCTTTGTTAGTTCGAACATTTTGAAATACAGATGAGGATAAAAAATGGTTTTCACATTGTCCAAAAGAGTGATCAGTAAAAAAGGAAGCTACAAAAGCCAAAATATTAATTTAGGTTAGTTTGAAGATTATGGGGCCAATTCAAAAAGGCATTCATGAGTATATGAATTAGTACTAGAGAAGTACTGTTTCACGTACTCATAAATGCCTTTACCCAAGCGTAGTGTGTTTTTTAAATTATACAACATACTTCAAAATCAGTTCTGGCAGGGAGAGGATGTCAGATATTTCAATGCAGTGAAAAGGTACTCATACTTTCTGTAGCTGGTGATTAAACAAGCTGTTTCAAGAACGAAAGCGCTTTAATTTATGATTTCGGGAAACCAGTAAATAAAATGCTACCTCCATCAATGTGAAACAACATAAACGCAAGGTATGTTGATTGGAAATACACATCAGGGTGGGAGGGCTCAATTATGAACAGTAATCATAGCTACAACCAAGCAGTCGCGTCTTTTCTCTTGAAGTGATCCCTGAAGGTTGCTTACTGCACTGAGGTCAGACTGAATGGTGGAGACTGAATTGCATATGGTTCTGAGTAGAAGTGATTTATCTGACTTATTTACCCAGGGAGATTGAGAAAAAATATAGCATTTTCAGAAGGAAAAGTGTGGATGAGACTGGTGAAACTAATGAACAAAGTATATTTGAGAAGTGAGATATCAAAAAATAATGAATATGAAAAGACAAACAGTCAGAGTGATCTGTTAGGAGAGTGATTATGTGGGTATGAGAATGGGATTAATAAAAATTACTAGGATGTTTATCTGAGGAGGGTTGAGAGCCAGTAAGATAAATTACTTCTCTGGAGGCATATGCTAGGCAGAAAAACGATCGAAGAGGGGAAGGAAAACATTTTCTCCAAAGTCATTGAAAGTGAGCAGAAGTGTGTATGGTATGCCTGCCCAGTGGGCTCGGTTGTGCACCACCCAGATTTCACACCAGTTCAGCATGGCCGCCCAGAGATAGGTAAGTGCAGGTAAAAAAAAATTCAACATACTGGTGTGGGTAGAGAAAAGCATGTGCCTGCTGGTGATGTGCGAGGGTGGATGGGAGAAATATATGCCTTCCCGAGGAGAAGACTGGCAGTCAAAGAAAGGTTAGAAAAAACATGACAACAAAATTGCTTTACAGTTGGAGTAAAACAACACATCTATTGTAGATATGGCAAACAGTGCCTGAATTGTGACCACGAGTAGAGTGACTGAGACAGGATAGAAGAGCTGAAATTAAAGGGAATGTTGTTTTGAGGAAGATAAATGGAGATGAATTTGAGAAAACATAAAATGGAAATTTCAGGAACGTTGATTGCCTGCTTGCCGAAGACAAAAACGTAAGTGATGGCAGCAGCCAGGAACAGCAGAAGAGATAGATCAACTACGGTAGTTGTCTAGTCATTGAGAGGCTATTGGTGTAATTAGTGACCCAAGGGGTACTTGAAAGTTATCATAATTAGGGGAACTTGGTGGGCTCTGCAGCATACATGGAAAAAGGAAAAAGCCTCCCAGGATTGTTTTTGTGCAGTAAGGTGCCCCGTCCTGCACAAAAACAATTCTGCTGACAACACAGGCACCCTTGCACCCTTGCACCATGACTTTCAGATGGCTCCCCACAGAATCCAGAAAGACGGTCACCCACACACTCATCACTAGTAGACTAGACTACGGCAACACACTCTATGCCGGCGTCACCCAGAAACAGCTTAGGAAACTACAGAACGTCCAAAACCCCACAGCCAGACTGGTCCTCGACATCCCCCACTGCAGCCACATGACACAACATCTCCGACAACTCCACTGGCTCCCTATCAACAAGAGAATCACCTTCAAACTCATCACGCATGCCTGCAAAGCTCTCTCCACGACGCAGGACCAGAATAGCTGAACCACCCCCTCGCCTTCCACATACCTGCCAGACATCTCCGCTCCACCCAACTCGCCCTGGCCTCGGTCCCACAGATCCAAAAGACCAGAAACTGAGGAAGATCAATCTCCTACCTCAACGCCAAGACCTGGAATACCCTGCCCATCCACCTCAGGCAGTCTGCATCATTGACACAGTTCAGGAAGGACCTCAAGACCTGGCTCTTCGACTGAACCTCCACACCCAGACGGATCAGCAGCCCCCACAGCGCCTTGAGACCCTCACGGGTGAGTAGCTGCGTTCTACGAACCCCTGATTGATTGATTACTTGATTGATTATAGGTGGGACAAACACCCCTGAGCCCTGGAATCAGTCCTTTCAAAAGTTAAGGTGGTAGTAGAGGATCTAAATGCCCTTGCTCTAGAGCTTAGAACATCTACTTTGCAAAGCTTTACTTGCAAATTTGGGGAATTTTATCCCACAACATCAAGGCTGCTAGTAGTAAACCCAGGGAGGTGGTGTGGTACACTAAAGAATGCAGGATAGCTAAATCAGAACTATTAGCAGCAGTGTAATGATGCAAAGCTCCAGTGAGGTAAGTGAAAATTAAGTTTATTATTGGAACGGCACAGTACATCCAAACGATGCAAAGACAAGGCAGTAATTGTCATATGATCATTCTGGAACATGGAATCCAAAGCGTACACGCAGGTACATGGTTCCATGTTCCAAGGAGCAAAGAAAACACAGGTGGAAAAGGAAAGGGAAGGTAAGGTAAGGGAAAATGAAGAGGAATGTAACACATCTCACCCTTAACAGGAAAAACAAAAGTGCAAAAACAAGAAATCAAGACAAATATCTGGCAGGTAACAAGTTGGGTCTATTATTACTCTTAACTCTGGATGCTACAGACTGGGCAGAATGATAACACAAAGGAAATTCATCTTCTCTGTTCATGCTGAGTTCGTGAGATTTGCACTTAGCAACTCTTCTCACATTCCACACTCTTCCATCTTGAGTTTTCACAGAATTATTGCAAACCTTAACAATTTTTATAGGATGACCAAACTTGGAAACTCCTTTGGCTAAAAAACCAGGCTTTTTAATCATAACCCACTCACCAACAGTAAAGTCAGGAACTTTTACATTCATGTTAGAATCAAACAACGCTTTCATCTTATCCAGCTTAACTTCCACACGCTTAGCGACAAGATCCAAATCAATGTAATCGACAGCCTTGTTGACCTTCTTAATCCACCACGGACAAATATCAGAAATGGGATCTCTGCCCTTCAAAAGTCTGAAAGGACTCACTCCAGTAACCGAGTGAGGTGTGATGCTGTACATCCATAATCTTTTCCTTACCACATCCCTCCATGACTCACTGGACTTACACGCAGAATCAATGCCATCCTTTAGAACCCGGTTGAATCGCTCCACTTGGCCATTTTCCCGTGGTTCATAAAGAGACGTGGTCAAATGCTTAATACCACACATACATAGAAAACTCTCCATCTCTTGTGATATTAGTTGTACCCCATTGTCCGTCACAAAGACCTCGGGGGACCCCTCCCGTGCAAAAACTTCTTTGAGAAAAGTAATAATGACTTGAATCGTGGCACTAGCCACAAACTTCACCTCTGGCGATTTGGAATGGTAATCAACCATCACAAGAGCAAAATGTGCATTATAAGGTAGATGATTGAAAGGGCCTGAAATGTCGAAGGCCACTTTTTGCCACGGAAACTCAGGCCACAAAACAGGTTTGAGAGGAGCAGAGGAAACCTTAAGCATCTTGTCACTAATGATGCACTCAGGACATTCCCTAACAGTTCTATCGACCATTTTGTCAAGTCCAGGCCACCAAAAATTAGCCCTAATAAGTCGTTTCATAGAAGACATACCAAAGTGACCCTGGTGGGCAAGCAACAAAATCTTTCTCTGCATGGAAACTGGAGGAATGATCTTTCCCTCTTTGAACAGTAGACCACCCTCCTCCTCAATCTCATCAGAAACTTGGCAAAAAGGGGCAACTTCTGCAGTAGCGGATTTTTCCTTAGGCCAACCTTTTGTCAAACAATCAAGAACAACTTGAGACACAACATCGTTATTCATTTCAGTCATCCATTCAGATTCAGACAGACTAAAGAACTCTTCTGAAACAAAATCTTTAACAGTGGCAACTATGTCTATCTCTTGTTCATCATGAAGTGCACCATCATCAGAGCAAGGCAATCTGGAGAGGAAATCGGCAGTAACATTGCACCTGCCAGGGACATACACAATCTCAAAATCATACTCTTGTAGTCTGGAAGTAAGCCGAGCAATACGAGCAGTAGAGTTCCACCCCCCCAGAGGATAAAATGCCGATGAGGGTTTTATGATCTGTCCTCAGAAGAAACCTGTTTCCCCATACATAGTTGCGGAAATGCTCAACGACCCAAATGCATGCTAATAACTCTTTCTCAATCACTGCATACCTTCTTTCAGTAGCCGAGAGAGTTCTGGATGCAAACGCTACACACCACTCTTCCTTCCCAGAGCACTGACTAAGTACTCCTCCCAGACCATAAAGACTGGCATCAACAGTAATGATGCATTTTTTATTTAAGCAAAAAGACTTGAGAGTGGGAGCATTCACAATCTCACTTTTGATTTGTTTAAAAGCTGTTTCCTGTCTGTCAGACCAGATAAACTCGGTGGACTTCCTGGTCAATTCTCTGAGAGGCTCCATCTTGGTGGCAAAATTTTGTATGAATTTACTATAGTATTCACACAGACCAGCAAAAGATAGGAGTTTCTCTCTGTTGTCAGGTGAAGGTGCATTTATAATGGCATCAACCAAAGACTTTTTGAGCACCACACCTTCACCAGAGAGAGTGTGCCCAAGATACTCCACCGATTTGCGGAAAAATTTGCATTTACCAGCTTTAAGTGTCAAACCACTCTTTCTCAACCTTAGGCAAACTTCTTTTACATGTTGGAAATGATCATCTTCACTCTTAGAAAAAATGAGGATGTCGTCCTGGAAGCATTTCACAAAGTTACCGACATCTTTAAATATGTGGTACATGGTCCTTTGAAAAACGGATGCCGCCGATGCTAGGCCGAAAGGCATCCTTTTAAACTGAAACAATCCATGAGGAGTGATAAAAGAAGTAAATTGTTTGGAGTCTTCAGTAAGCTCAATTTGGTGGTACGCAGAGCGAAGGTCAAAAGTAGAAAAAATGCAGCCACCATCCAACATACACACCATCTTGTTGATATTAGGAAGAGGGTGGCAATCAGCAACCAAGTTGGCATTTAACGCTCTCATATCAACACACAACCTAAGGCTTTTATGAGGTTTCTGCGTTAAAACAATCAGAGAAACCCATTTGGACGATTCAATCTCTTCAATTATTCCACCTTTAACCATGTCATCCAACATTGATTTTAACTCAGCCCTAACACTGATGGGAACCCCCCTAAGCTTTTGCTTGATGGGTACCGATCCTTCTCTAACTTTTATCCTGTGGCTGACACCTTTAAGCTTACCGAGTTCCTCAGAAAACACATCAGGAAATAATTTAGTAAAGTCATCAGCACAGGAAGCAGTTATAGCAAGAACAGATACAGGTTCTTTCTCCCTGGGATTTAACACAATACCGAGCTTGGCCTGGTCACGCCACCCCAACACATTTACCCCTTTGAGACCTACATAAAGCTTAATGAAAGCACTGCTTTCTTTGAATTCAATCCGTACTTCTTTGAAACCTATAAAATCGATATTGGAACCATCAAAATTCTGTGCAACAATATCAGGTTTGCATAAAGATCCCAAATCAAGTAAGTTCCCAAAAGATTCCAAGCAGTATTGCCTCGTGATAATAGTCCAAGGTGACCCAGAGTCCGCCATAAGCTCAAGATTCTTTCCAAGAATACAAACAATACATTTAGGTGGACCAATCTTGTCAGCTTTAGAGTCATCAAATGAGTCACGAATGGACACTACAATTCCAGTCTCTAACTCAGACTGGACTTCATCACCCAAGGATAGATCATGAGAAATACAAGAAATTTTTCCTTTGGAGTAGTTGGAAGACGAAACAGGAGAGGAACTTTTCTTAGTATTGGTATCCTTGCACATTTTGTAAAAATGGCCCATACGTCCATATTTGCTACACTCTTTCCCAATGGCAGGACAACGTGGAAAAGAGGCTATGTGACCAGGATTACCACACCTGTAACAGTAAAAACTTTTGGAATTATAAGTATTCTTGAAGTTAGGATTATATGAGCCTTTAAAAGTACTAGGCGTGACACTGTTCACTTCACCTGAAATAGAAGGCCTGGTTTCTTTGCTGAGGGACTTCATCCACTTTTCAGACTGTTCTAAAGCTTTAGCAGTACTGATGGCAGTCTCCAAATTAGGGTCACCCAAAATCCAAAGTTGTTCTTGGACTTTTTTACTTCTCACATGAACAATGATTTGGTCCCTGATCATCTCATCAGCGATCAAACCAAAGTTACAATGCAAAGACAATGCTCGAAGTGCAGTAAGAAAATCATCAAAACACTCTCCCTCTTCTTGGGCTCTAGTGTAAAACTTAAACCTATTTAAAGCAACACAAGTAGTAGGTTTAAATCTGTTCTCAATGCGTAGAATAGCTTCATCATAGACATTATAATCACCCCCAGACCTGACAGGGGGAAGAGTTCTGTAAACAACTTGTCCCTCAGAACCTAAACAATGAAGGAAAATGTTATTTGTTCTCTCAGCTGACATGCGTTTGCCATCAATAGCTTTTAGATAAGTGATAAACTCCTCTTTCCACCTTGACCAAGGAATGGGTGGTTCTCCTTTGCTTTGCAGAAACTTACTTGGTGGATCAAACTGCATGGTAATAGTATTTTGACACAATGCTACTAATATCACTGCAAAGTAATAATGTGGACAATAAATGCAAAAAAACAAGAAAAATAAATAAATTAATAGTTATAAGAACAAAATAGTAGTGGTAGAGAACTCCAAACAGCTTTAACATGAATAGGTTAAAATGTTGATCCTGTATGAAGAGTGTATAAAAGTCATGGTGTGCCTGTCACCGTAAATAAACAGGCCAAATATCCCAAATATATATTGTAATAGTAGAATATGATGTGCCTGTCACTGCAGATGAACAGGCATCCAACCTGTAATGGAAATCACCGTCTCTAAATTTGCACAAAATACAAACCAAACTGATGAAGGAATAAGAAAAACTACAGTAGAAAACACCGTTGCCGACTGCTGAGAGGATGAAGTGCTGTAAGTAGCTGTAAGTAAGCGTCTTGGAATCGTTAGAAATGCGTTAGAGAAACACTCCACAGAAGATGCTCAGTGCTCAGAGAGTTACGATCTGATCTTCAGGCAACAGGAGATAATTATGCAAGCTCAAAATGGCCGCCGTCATGATGACGTATGACATGACCGACGTGGAGAGCAAATTCCAAATAATACGTACATCAGTATCCAGGCAACAGAAATAGAAATGTGACGCGCAGTCAGGAACGTAGTGGCAGGAGTGTCTAAACAACAGTTGCTAAGGACAAAGAGAACGTCACAACGGGCTGAGAAGGAGATGGCCGTTGGTGGAGAGAAAGTGCCAAAATGAATAAAATTCACCTGAAACGCATCCAAAGAGTGAAAATAATCCAGATTTCACCAACTTATGTAGAAATTTCACCAGAACCGATAAACACCGTTCCGGTGGGCAGAAAACACGCAGGAGATGAAGACGGGGTCCGGAAGACGTCGCTGCACCTGTGCCGCCTGAGACGTGTAGCATGCGAAGTCTTCTATGAATCGTCGCCACTTGTAATGATGCAAAGCTCCAGCGAGGTAAGTGAAAATGAAGTTTATTATGGGAACGGCACAGTACATCCAATCGATGCAAAGACAAGGCAGTAACTGTCATATGATCATTCTGGAACATGGAATCCAAAGCGTACACGCAGGTACATGGTTCCATGTTCCAAGGAGGAAAGAAAACACAGGAAGGAAAGGTAAGGTAAGGGAAAATGAAGAGGAATGTAACAAGCAGCTAAATCAAATTGTAGTTCTGAATTAGTGAGATGTAGAACCCTCTATAGGAGAGAATAGGTTAAAGTCAAGACTGACTGGGAGAGTAGCTTCTGGGAGAAACTACACAATGCAGTCCAAGTCAATGATAATAAATCTTTCTGGAAAAATAGCCTCAGTCTGTGCCAAAGGTCCTAAGGGAGATCTAAAATTTAGTGTCTAACCTTAAGAGTTGGTTACTCACTTTAGTAGTTTGTATTCATCTAGTACTAACCTGGGGCAAGAAAGAGAAGTTTCCTTGATAGTAGTTGAGTTGAATCCCTCAGGTAGACTAGAATTTGACTTCAGCAAAACTATCACAGCTATTAACACCTGTCTTGCATCTAGAGCCTCTGGTCTGACAAGGTTCCAAATGATTTGTATAGGGCTAACCCGAAAGTGTGGGGTCCTTAAATTAGCCATTTATCTAATGCAATCTTGTCAGGCATGGAGATTCCTTCCTCCTGGAAAATCACTGAGATTATTCCAGTCTTCCAGAAGTGGCAACACAATGACCCGGGAACTACAGGTCAATCAGTTTGTTCAAAAGATCTTTTGTACACACGTACCTGCCCACCGATAAGATTAGATTGTTGAGAATAAGGTGTTATCTGACTTCCAGGGGGGCTTTAGAAACAATGTTGGCACCATTGATAAGGTTTTTCGTTTTACTTGTATATATTGGATGATTTCAGTAATCAACTAGGGAAACCTATATTTTACCTTTGTTGATTTACATGCTGCCTTCGACCTGGTCCCTAGAGGCAAGCTGTGGAGGGTCCTGGAGGCAATGGGCATCCCAGCTAATTTATTTGATATCTTGATGAGGTTAGGTGGGGTGCCAGAGGCCAACTAGCTGAGCCCTTTAGAATCCAATGTGGAGTAAGGCAAGGCTGTGTTCTTGACCCCACACTATTCTCCCTATGCATTAATGGGGTGGTTGACTACTTTGATAGGGATGGGTGTGACTCCCCTAAAATGATTGGTCAGAGGGTGCCTGATCTACTTTTTATCAACAACACCCTAATAGTTTCTAAGTCACATAGGAGAATATAGTAGTTGCTAAACAAGTTTAAAGACTTCTGTGTCAAGAGAGGCCTAGAGCTGAACAGCTCTAAGACTACATTTCTGCTATTCCATAAAAACAGAAGAGTAGGATGTATGTGGGAAATAACCCAATTGATCAGGTGTCATCTTTTGATTACCTAGGAGTAAGACTCACACTGATTGTAAATAGGGATCCCCAAATTAAAAAAACTTACACTCTACTAATCCATCATACAGTGGGCTTAGCCTAGATCAATATACAGACATGATCCAAGAAGGTGGCACCTGCTCTTGAGATATATAATATAAAGTCCCTATGGGCTGCCTTGTATGGATCAGGAACCTGGGGGTGTATGCGCATACTAAGATCTTGTCTACAGTAAAAAATAAATTCATTAGATCTGTTCTGGGTATCTCAGTTAGCACACCAATGATCTCAGTATGCTTGGAGTTGGCTCAAAGGTTTACATCTCAGAAGACAGAGTGTCGACTTTTGACCTTCTGTGTCACCTATGGACTTCATGAGCCCTAGAACCCACCTGGTGGACCTCAGAGATCTTTTTTCTCTGACATATGTAAGGAAAATTCCTTGGTTGACATGTGTCAAATCTCTACTGGAGAAACTGGGTTTGAAGATATGTTAGCCTTCTCATGTAGAGATGCATGCTACTTCCAAAGCAGGCTTAAAAGAGATTTATTGGGAGTATGTAGCTGAATAACCAGTGACCCAGTACAGAGGAGTTATATCATTGGAATTTGTAGATATAAAACCATATTCTTACTACAAGCCCACAATTGATGAAATCACTCCTCCTCTTGCACATACATTGTATATACAGTTCAGATATTAGACTCTCCCAACAAAAACGTTTTTGTGGCAAATGATTATCGGACTCTCTTGGGGGTGATCTCTACCCTGCTTGTGCAAGGGTTCCAGAATCTTTAAACCACATTCTTTTCTTTTGTCTGATTTATCGTACTCAAAGAGTAAAATAGATAGTTCCATTATGTAGGGACTTAGGAATAAGGCTGCCCATGGAGGCCTGTAGGATCCTAAGTACTGACCTCTCCAGAGTGGTGTTCTATTCTATGGCCAAATTTTTGATGTCAGTTTGGATTAGACAACGTAAGTGTATCCAAGACAGTGAGTTGCAGTTGCCCTCAAGTTCTTAACTTAGTTAGCCGTGTAGTCTTCTTTACTAAAAATATTAGAAATTATAATATCGAGGAAGTTGAAAATGCTTACGAAAAATGTACCACCTATTAATATAGAAATGTGCATGAATTTTAACATACAAATGCCCAATAAAATAGACATTAGGAAACTATGCCTTTATTAAACGTGCAAAAAGAAAATACTGCTTATTTCAGCAGAAAGCTCTCATTCCTACCAATCTCGCACTGTTAGGCCACGCTATTCTTTTATTCTTCTCTATCCCTTCAAAAATGTAAATTCTTTTTGCAAAAGAGGATTTAATGTTATAACTGAGCTGTAGAACCTGACCTTTTTGTGAAATGTGCGTTTTCCTGAAAATTGCAATTTTTTTCCTCATATCATATGAATTTTCTGTATTTAGATTGTTTCCTCTGCCACATATTCATAATGAGCAAGCATATTAGTGAAAGAAAATGCTTCCTGTAGCTTAAAGTCGTGCTCAAACTAGGACATATCAGATTTAAATGTTTCATTTCATAGAACAGCTCATTGTAAACAAGATGTGACACTTAGCAGCTAATAGAGTAGGCTTGCAAAAAGGTTCTCATGAGAACCTTCGAAGAAGTATCTTTTTGTAAGAAGCTGTAGCCACATCTGAGTGTCTTCATGTCGACATGCACGTTTACCGTGGAAATCAAGGACAAAGACAACGGAGCATCGAAAGATCTTCCTCTATTGGACGTTGATGACATATTCTCCTGTTTTTGCAACATGTTTAGTGGCTTTTCTATATAGTGCGTGTTCCTAGCTAGAGAGTCAAGGCTTTCTATGCACTCCTACCCCGCTATTTATCTTAGCACTTTATGGTGCTAGCTCTAATTACCATAAGCTATTGCTAACGTTGATTTTCTTTGAGTATCCTTTCTCTTGGTGAGGAGACTTTCTATCCCTATGTCAATCACAGCTATTGCTGTGGTTCTTTCCTTCTACATGTCTTAACGGTTGCTACTGCAGCTGTTTGGAAAACTTGGCTGAGCTTCCGGAACTACCCCTTATGAGGAGTTCTACTTTTCTTAGGTATTTGACTTTGCTCCAGAATTGACTTGCTCTTTTCCAAAAGGAACTGTTTATGGGTTTTCGTTAGGAAAGGACAGGTTATTTAGATTAGAATAGGGACTAAATTCTGAATGGAACACCTGTTATTTTTTATGCTTGTTCTAACTAAACTTATTTTCAATACTTTCGGTAACTGGATCTATTTGACTAATCTGAATAAAAAGAATAAAAATACCGACTAATCTTTTAAAGAGAAAATAAACTTTAGGAACTTCACCAACCCTCTCTTTATTGACTGAACATCAAATGAAAATAACGATGACTATTTTGTGCGAGTCTCCATTCTAATATGGTGGCATAGATTTTTCGACTTAAGTAGGCGTGGAAATTCCAGGTTCTCTAAGTAAGTTTTAAGATGACGTTACTTGTGGAAATTTTTACACAATTTCTGCGCTGACAAGTCACTTTGCCACTGGATTCAAGATAGCCTGGCTGATGAGGGTTTTGAACCCGAAACCGGTCCCAGGATGCTTGTTTCCGGTCCAGGGAAGACATGGCTTGGCAGTTCGGGCTGGACTGTTCCCATGAGGCACAGGGTCAGACTGATTTGCATATGGCCATGTCTGAACTGGGGTGGTGGAGTGAGCTAAAGAATGATGATGGATTAAACCCAGATCAGTTGACTGGGGGTGAGTGTTTGATTTGCTCTAACGCTCCGTCCATCATCCCCTTTGGTATCGATTTGTTCGCCCTAAGTTGGCAGGGTATGCCCAGACGTGGCTCCCTTGCTCACTTTGCCACTGGATTCAAGATAGCCTGGCTGATGAGGGTTTTGAACCCGAAACCGGTCCCAGGATGCTTGTTTCCGGTCCAAGGAAGACATGGCTTGGCAGTTCGGGCTGGACTGTTCCCATGAGGCACAGGGTCAGACTGATTTGCATATGGCCATGTCTGAACTGGGGTGGTGGAGTGAGCTAAAGAATGATGATGGATTAAACCCAGATCAGTTGACTGGGGGTGAGTGTTTGATTTGCTCTAACGCTCCGTCCATCATCCCTCTGGTATCGCTTTGTTCGCCCTAAGTTGGCAGGGTATGCCCAGATGTGGGTCCCTTGCTCACTTTGCCACTGGATTCAAGATAGCCTGGCTGATGAGGGTTTTGAACCCGAAACCGGTCCCAGGATGCTTGTTTCCGGTCTAGGGAAGACATGGCTTGGCAGTTCGGGCTGGACTGTTCCCATGAGGCACAGGGTCAGACTGATTTGCATATGGCCATGTCTGAACTGGGGTGGTGGAGTGAGCTAAAGAATGATGATGGATTAAACCCAGATCAGTTGACTGGGGGTGAGTGTTTGATTTGCTCTAACGCTCCGTCCATCATCCCCTTTGGTATCGCAAGTCACAGAGAAGCTTGCTGGGTTGAGTCATGTTAACCAGTACTCCATTAGTAATATGGGCCTTTCCGGTACTGATTGTGTCTCATCAACTCAGAGTATATTACTTGGGATATGTTTTAAACTGTAATTGCACTTTATTGTCTATTGTATCCTTGTACTACCCTGATATACCGAATGAGCCCTGTTTTCTAGAATGGAAAACCCCATTCGGAATACTGTTTTTTATATCCCAATTGCACTTTATTCCTCTATGCACTTTTGCACTTTTGTATTTTCCAATTAATGGGGTAGGTTGGATGTAAACTCTTGCACCACCCTATTTGGTTTAAAATAAGTCAATTTGATCTCCTTAGTGTTGACACCATTGTCCACTACCAGGAGAATCCACTTTATTCCATTTTCCAATGTTAAATGGGGTCTTTTAGCTGTTTCCTGTTGCGCACTTTCTGTGTTTACTCAAAGCGAATGTTAGTAAAGAAAGAACTAGCACACAAAATCTGGATATTGTTGTAATCTTCTCCCCCTACCCCAGGGAAGGGAAATAGTGCACAGAAAATGTTGGCAAGGTTTATGCAAGAATAGTTTTTATACGCTTGTAATATTTTTTACATACGGTTTTTAAAATTGAAAGAGTTCATTTGAATGAAGTTATGTAATGTATGTTCTGCGTCGTGAATCAGAGTCATGGAGTAGCCCCAGTGTAATAGTCTGTGTGGGAACACCTATTATTATTATTATTAATGGTTTTCCCATTTTTGTGTGTATTTTATAACGATGGATGTTTGTTTGTTCAAGGTTTATGATCTTGAAGATCGAAATAAAGTTATTATGATGATGATGACATTACACAAAACTGATTGAAGCAGAAAGCCAAGGGAGCCAAAGGTAGGTATGAAACATGTGCATTATAGCGTTTGTTTGAAAATATTTTCCAAATTGGATTGCTGCATTTTTCAGACATCAGAGAGGATATTAGAAAATAGAAAAGAAATTTGATTTTTTTTGCAGGACTTCTATCAACTGAGATGCTCGCGGTGCTTTCCCTTGCATGAATGAACTTTACAAATAACTGCATTGCTTGCAAGGCAGGAAAATCTCCTAAAGCCCCATTTATAATTGTGCAGGATGATAGTGAAGTATTGACAGCATCTAGTAAAAGTGGAGTGAGGTATCTTGCGGCAAAATACCTTCATTCAGACTCTTCTCTCAAAAATGGTGCATAACATGCAATCTGGTGTTTACCACAAGTATTGGTTTTTAACAGCCATTTTGCCTGGTAAATTTCACCAGATTTGACCTGCTGACATTGAGAAATTGCTGAGGTGTGGAAAGAACCCCAGAGCCAGAATTCCATAATGTGCAATTACCAGAAAATTAACACCCTACCCAGGGCCGGACTGCCCGCTCGTTTTGGCATGCTGCCGAGCTGGGGGCTGATGTCACTGCGGTGGGGGCTAATTTCGTTGATGGAGACCTGCGTGTGCTACGAAATAAACAAAGCAAAACGAATTTCGTTCAGCACACGCAGGTCCCCATCAACGAAATCAGCCCCCAGCTCGGCAGCATGCCAAAACGCCTGGTAGCCAGTCCGGCCCTGACCCTACCTGTGTTCGGTTGGTAATAGCTATATACAATGTCCACAGACCACCTTGATTCTGGTCAGCAAAAATCCCAGAAGCCTAATGGGTATCCAGACTCTGAATTATAGACTCAGTGCTTATACTTTGAAACACAAATGACAAAAATATACTATTTATATGCCCATAATGCAACATAACAGTTGTCCATTTTAATGAAATAATATTTAGAGATGTATTAACCCCTTTAAAGTTGAGCTTCACCTACGCCTTGAAATTGAGCCGTTTTTTGATATTTGGGCAGTTTGTACTGAAGCTTTCCAACCCTTTTTTTTAACAAACAATATCCTGGGCAAATTAGAGTCCTGTTTATTACAGTTGGTGGGGATTGTAATATTACCTACCCATAGTTTGTGGCTTCCCCTTGAGAGACCTCAGAAAATAGACAAAAATGTGTCAGAAACGTTTCTTTTAAATTCATTATGCGAACAGGTGCTACGCAAGAGCCTGGGTCTGGTGGCTTAGTGGACTAATGCATCCACTACAGCGGTATGTGTTTGGCCTCATTGTCACAGGTTCAAATCCCGGTGGTTCCACTCAGCCTTTCATCCATCTGAGGTCAATAAAATGAGTACCGTTGGGTAACAAGAAACATCAGTTATTCAGCGCCTTGAGACCCATGGGTGATAAGTGCGCTTTACAAATACATGTGTTATGTGAGTGAGTGTTGTTTCTAAAAAAATGCATTAGTAAAAAGGTTTGCTGCACCATTCTCCCAGTTTTAAGAAACAATCAGAGTAGAAAATAAATATTTTACCAGAGTTTTTGCAATTTTCAAAGTGGTGATGAATAGTATTTGCGATTTCTATTTTCTACCTACTTGCAGTTAGTGAGAGAAAGAGGCATGACGTCCGTGATGGAACCTGGAGAGCTATATGTTTCTGAAAACTAGACACAAATCTAAATTCAGCTTGGGATTATTTGTGTAGATCACTCAAGGATAGTCCAGAGAAACTAATTGTTGAAACAAAATGTGAAACTAAGTTGAAGAAAAGAGAAGTAGTGATAATGTTTTCATTTGTACGGTTCACACTGAAGGACAATCTACAATCTAATATAATGTTAAATATCTCAGACTCTCAATTGCAGAGATAATGTTTGTTGGTTGTCCAGAAACATGCAATATACATAGAGCCAACAACCGAGCTGCAGCTTATAAGGATTATCCGTAGTATTCAATCCATGCCTCATTTAATGAGAAAATTCTAATGCATTAAAAGTGGGTACGAAGGAAAGCTGTGCATTTTTAAAATGATGCTAAGAATTTGAATTTGGGAATAGGGGTTATTTGTGCCACTGATAATTTGGAATTACCCGTAAAGGTTATTCCGAGAGTGCTTTTCAAAATGTGATTTTTTTGTGCTCATTGACTTACAATTGAAAGGTAAATACATCAATAAATTAAAGAAGTAATATAAGATGTCACACAATTCTGCATTGCCACACTTGTCCCAGTAAAAATCGTACCCCACACGTGTGAGTTGGCCTGTCACACAGGACAGGAAATGCCCAAAAATGTAACTATGTGGAAAGAAGCAATATACTGTTGTTAGACTGTTGTGATGGTGACTGTCTGCTGTATTTGGGACAGGTCAGCCATCAGTAAAGGAAACCTTTGTACCGAAGACAGTTCAGAAAACAAGACATTTGCGGAAGTTGTGGTTGTCGTGGCTCGCATAGATCCCACCACGTTCTCTAAAACAGAATGTCTTATAATTGTCAAACTTTGGGTGAAATTATAGAAATGTGAGGGAAAGCTCAGGAATCTGTGGAGAATGACAAAGGTCCTACCTCACAATGTTCCCACACTTGTACTGATAAAAACAATACCTCACTTGTGTCACTGATACTCTTGCCCAAAATAGGAGAAGCTCAGTACCTCAGCTTGACACTATGAAGTTTTCTGTTATCATTATGGTAGTTCTTTGGATGTGGTAACCGCAGTATTTGGGTCTATTTTTACCTACCAACCATAACATCTTTATTTATTTGACACCAGGAGGAGTCCAGTGGTGTGGTGTGACTCGCATTGAGCCAACTACTTTTTCTTTCTCAGAATGCCCTAAAAATGTCAACCTTTTGATTACTGTGGAATTTGATTGCATTTCTCGTAAGTCCATTTCCAGAATTGTGTGAAATGATGAAATTTTACAAAAAAGAATTCCCATATTTCTACTAAAAATAACTGTACCCCACGTCTGAGTGAATTGCATGGGTTCCAGTTTGTTTTCTTCTATAGAAAACACTGCAAAAATCATCACAATGGCAAAAAATATCAGATTTGCTCTTGTTTTTCTTGGGTGATAGCTGTAGTTTTCAGGCCCAGAGTAAGCGGGAGTCTATGTAGTTCAACCAACCCTAGGATTGTGTGAAAACCAGAGATGCAGCGGAACCCATGGTGGTGTGGCCTGCATGAATCACAGCATCTTTAAATATATAAATCATAACTATACACTGTTACCAACCCTACACATTTCTGAAATCATACGACTCAAGGAAATTTACAATTCTTCCACTCAGAGGGTACAGAAAAACGGTCTCATCCTCAGAGCTGTGAGGTTTGGCCTGAAGCCATGATGGGCAGCTGTCTGATCCTACTGATAACAAAATAGCCCTTATATTCCAGATTGGTTGGGTAGATTGTGGGTAACTCCCAAATATGAAAGAGTGTCTTGGCTCCTCATACATGTGAGCAATTGTACATGTTGGTGGCCTCTCCGCTGTTCAGCTTCCCTGGTAGACCAGTGATGTGGTTTCCAGCTCAAGGATTGCCCTCATGTGGTGAAAGATACCGGTGGAAATGTCCAGAGTCTAATGGCCTTGATGACATTGGGTAACAATGTCAATATCTTCAGCAAGCTATGTGCACTGCATATAATTGACTTAAAACATTAAAGTCCAGGAAGGGAGAACATCATTAATTCTACTCCCTGCTGGGGTGGGGAGGCTTTAGCAGGGAAGCCATGGATGCATGCTCTGAGGGTTTCCCTGCCTCTGAGTGCCAGGACATGACTTCTATGTCCTATGTTCTCCAGGGGTGCACATACGATTTTAAGAGCCTCATTTTGATTCCGGCAGATGGCCCGTTTCTCAACTGGGAGTAAATTACTCCATCACCCTGAAGGAGGTACTGTCTGCCAGATTTAGAAATGACTGGCAAGCAGAATAACCATCCAAACATTACATATCAAGTTTAGTTTACAAGACTCTTCCAGCTATTACATGAATCATTATTGGGTATTCATTTGTGCAAGCTACCTGTGTGGTGTCCATCCTATTGGATCTCTTTGCGGCCTTCGATACTGTTCACCACAATATCTTATTGGGCCGCCTTGAGTCCATAGGAGTGCAGGGATCAGCTCTCACTTTATTGCGTTCCTTCCTTTCAGATAGGTTGCAATATGTGGAACTGGATTCCTTCATCTCTAAGTCCTTTTACCTCCCATGTGGAGTTCCTGAAGGGTCTTCTATTAGTCCAACTCTATTTAACATTTATGTTATTAAGTTGTCCCCCATAAATAGATCCTTCAGTTTCACATTGCCGTTCTAGGCGGATGATACGCAAATTGTAATTTCCATCTCCAATCAGAACATGCATGCTTGCGATCAGTGCCTGGATGGGCCAGAACTGTTTAAAACCGAACTCAAATCAAACAGAGGTTGTCCTATAGCGTCAAACAACCCCTCCTTCTGGTCTCCTTCCTGGTGGCCTGTAGAACTATCCTCGCTCCCTAATCCAGCTACAAAAGTAAGAAATTTGGGAGTTATTATGGACTATAGACTTACCTTTAGAGATCGGGTTAACTTGGTTACCTCCACAACATTCTTTATTCTACGAATGTTAAGAATGATCTTGCATTTCATACCATTAGATGCCCAAAAAACTGTAGTGTCCTTGCTTATTTTGTCTAGACTAGACTACTGTAACAGTCTGTACATGAACATACAGCAGCAACACCTTCAGAGGCTTTAGGTTCTTCAGAATGAGGCAGACAAACTTCTTTTTGGAACCCCTAAATTTAGTCCTATCAAACCGGTGATCACGGACCTCTACTGGCTACCAGTCATAAAGAGAATTAAATTCAATGCGCTCTTCATAGCGTATAAGGCTTCCCAAAATTCCGGCCCTGCTTTCTTCAGACAAAAGCTAGCCTGGCATCTTCCCAGCAGAACTCTTAGATCCTCTAGAGCCAAGCTCCTGACAGTCCCCAGATTCAAAAAAGCTAACTAAGGGGACACTGAAGTTTCATCCTGGGCACCGTCAAGACCTAGAATGATTTATCTCTTTCCATCCATTCCTCCTCTAGTCTCCAGGCATTAAGGAAGGCTTTGAAGACTTGGCTTTTTTCCCATTAGGCTTTTAAGAGCTAGTGTCGGGATGCATCCGGGTAGTTGTGCACTCTATAGAAACCCAGTAACATTAACATTCATTAACATTACCTATGTATCCCTCTTTCTCATGGAAGCAATACATAATATAGTGCAGTCTTTTAAACCCTCACTGGCAGCCCAGCTACGGAATGACACTGAAAATGCAAAAAATAATGCGGCGGAATGGATCAGAAAAGGAATTATTTTTTTAAGTAAAATTAAATTAGTCCCTCACATGGAAATTAATATACAAAACCTTCTTCTTATTTAAAAAACAACACCAGAACGTGGTCCAAAGGGGTATTTATATTTATATATATTTTTTTAATGGGATAATACACACAAATATATATACACAAATTATGTATACAAAAACAACACATATATCTGTACATCAACATCAATCCTTGTTACCCTAATTGCTATTACGGATGTGAAAAAAAATCCAGAAACAATAATTATCAATAGCAATCCGTATACAACGAAAGAAGATAGCCCTAGGAAAACAGCACAGCCGAGGGGAAAGTTTTGACCCTCTTTCAAAATTGGACTGTGTAATAATTTCTTTACAATTAATTCAAACTTTTGAAGGGCTTCTCCAAACTGTGGAGTTGACGCGTTTCAGCCCATATATTTTGGGCCTCATCAGGACTGGGGCAAAAGGAGACCTCTATTAAATCCGACTGTCTCGGAGACGCGGATAACGCAGTGCCTGAAGTACAATTGTCCGTTGTGAATATTATTTGTTCCGCTGAAATCACTAGCGTGGTAGCGCTTCCCGATAAAGAAACTCACTTGTAAAGGGAGGTACCAGCAACTCCCAGAGTCGGAGTTTCAAAGTCGAAATGATTTCCTGGTCAAACGAAGCACTATACCATGATGCGTGAGAGAAGAACCATCTGCACTAGTACGACTCGATCTAAATATAATAAACCGCTTAGGACCATGTTCTGGTGTTGTTTTTTAAATAAGAAGACGTTTTTAGGTATTAATTTCCATGTGAGGGACTAATTTAATTTCTCTTAAAAAAATAATCCCTTTTATGATCCATTCCGCCGCATTATTTTTTGTATTTTCAGTGTCTTTCTGCCCAGATGCGGTCGGAGTACTAGGGCAAACCCCCTTCATATGAAAGGCTACAGAATGAAACAAAGGATAGAACACATCTTCGTGTTCTTTTAATGAAATGGAGGCTTCCATTGCAGATCAACACCATTGCTCATTTCAAAGTCTACGGTCGAGCTAAAGGTTGATTAGTCTTTCTCACCCCTCATTGCTCAGTAAGCCCCAGAAAAAAAATGCTATGTCTTCCTTGATTGTCTATCTGTGCCATGCACACTAGTACTTAAATTTTTATTTGCAATAGCCGGCATAAGACAAACAGCAAATATATGTATAAGTCTTTGTAAATGCAGTCACTTCTGTTCTTATGTTATGTGTTTGAAAAGAAAAAAGAGTTCATCCTCACACTCAGGGGGGTCGTCCCTTAGATAATCACTCATCACACTTGTGATGTCACAATAATTGCCCTCAATCGTGGTTATGTCTTCAAAAGCTATATGATCTTTTGGCATGAAATGCTTGTTCAAAATAGCTTTTATTTTGGTTTAAAAATAACCATAAAAAGCAAAGATTATCATACAGTAAAAACAATTTTAAAAAAAATTAAACGTGCAAATACAAGGTGCTCTGAATTTGACAACAAAATAAATACATGGCACCTTAAACTAAAACAGGCTAAAAGATTTCATAAGATCTTTACTTGATCAGTGTCATTAACATTTTAAAGTCTTCTTCTTTTGGCCAAGGCTTACTGCAAATAAATATTGGCTAAGACCAAACCCAATCATATCTGACAAGTCTGCTTTTAAAGTTCTTAATGTGTCAAGATATTTCCTGATCCCCAAATTGAGACACATTGTTTTAATCCATTTTGTCCTTGATTTGGCATATGCCAGGCTTAAAAAATACAACGGGCCTGATTCACAGAACTAACTTACGTCAAAATCCTAAACTTACAACTATTTTGGTATTCACAGAATGAACTTACACATTTGGGTATTCACAGATTGAACTTACACATATGGGTATTCACAGAATGAACTTACACATATGGGTATTCACAGAATGAACTTACACATATGGGTATTCACAGAATGAACTTACACATCCTAACTTTATGTCCGCACTCGGGCCGGAATTTCCGGCCCACTGGCGGAGATTCCGGCACAATGGCGGAATCTCCGCCTCCGGCTCGGAATCTCCGCCTCCGGCCCGGAATCTCCGCCTCCGGGCCGGAAACTCCGCCTCCGGCCCGGAACGCCAGCAATTTCTCCCTTTTCAGCATTTCAAGTGCCTACCATCCCCCACCATGCTCCAGCTGAAGTCAATTAAGACCAACTGCAAAACCAGTACCACATAAAAGCAGCACACATTCAGGGCCCAGCTTTGGCCACAGAGAGTTCCTGTTTGCTTTGCTGTTCATCGCCACTGCAAAATGTACATTGTGAGGAGGAAGAAGAACTTCACAACTGAGGAGACCACCATGATTGTGGAGTTTGTTGTGAGGCACCACAAACGCCTATATGGTCTCCCACCTTACTGCACCAGTGGCACACAGAAAGCAGCTCTCTGGCAGCAGTTAGCCACTGCTGTCACAGCATTGGGGGAGGATGTGCGCACAGTCCGTGAAATAAAGAGGAAGTGGCACGATGAAAAGATGAGTGCAAAGGAGAAGTACTCCAGGATCCAGCTGAACAGAGTTCTCCCTGCCTCACACTCTCGATCCCGCCTCCGTCTCACCCCACAAGAGGAGGATATCCTCACTACAATACACCCCCACATGCTCCATGGGCTGCCTGTGAGTGATGTCCGCAACGTGGCACCAGGTAAGTGGGATGACAAGAACAAGTATACAAAATGTATGTCTGTGTCGCACTGCCATTGTGAGTAAGGAAGTTGTCCAAATTCCATATACAAATATAGTCAGTCAGAGGCTCATGTGTTTCTCTCTGTATGTTGCACCACAAGTCCCAGAATCCTTTGTATTATAAATGGCAAATACCTTTCACACTATGAAATACAAAGGCCCAGGCCGGAAGCCGTATATACCGAGCAGTGCTAAGTAGTAATTGTCAAAGTGCCCCTTTCACTAATCCAGACACGGCTGGGTCAGTCAAGAACGTAAGGGGGTGGGGGTGCAGTGCAGAGGCAAATCAACACACAACGGAATGGAGAAAATAAGTCCAAATAAACATAAAAACAACTCACCCTGGCCCTTCCAAAATCCCAAAACAGAAGGTGAGAGAATCCTTATTTAAAAATGTCAGTCCCAGAATCCATTGTTTAATTCCCACCCTGCCATGCCATTACATCACCAACTCCCCACCGCTCCTACCTGCACCGGCCATGGCAGTACTTCACAATACTGTTAGCATGCAGAAGATACGAGGAAATGTCTGACAAGTGCAACATGTACATTTTCCATGTGTTGATGTGTATCTCTGCTCACCCATTCACACATTCAGCCAGAGTACAGACAGCCACAGTAGCAGAGGTCCCAGCATCTTCTGGGAGGAGACCTCATCCAGAGCAACGCAGACCACCCTCACTAACTGGTAAGTCAAACGTGGCAGGAGATGGTCAAAATGCATACATAGGCAGCAGAGAACAGAGGGCGAAACATAGTGTCTGCATCTCAAAGGCAACTGGAGAGGAAAAACTAGCCTTTCTGGAGGAACAAGGAGGAGTGAGATACATACCCCTGCCCCAGTGCATTGCCCACCGTGGTTTTGGCTGCATTGGCAGCAAAAGGGCCAGTGGAAGGCCCCAGTACAAGCCCTGACATTATGGACAAAGGGCATTGGGCCCCCTAGAAAGGGCAGTTGGCCTGGGTTCAGCTTTATGGTGGTGATAGGGCGCAAGGCCCTAAGGAGATGTATGCACCTGGGGAGTGTCACTAAGGTGCCCTCCTAATTGTGAGTTATTGCATAATATGTTTATGCTTATGATGCCTATTGCATAGTGTGTTTATGCCTACAGAGGTTGCGTAATGTGATTATGCATATGAGTTTGATGCCTAATGTGATGCAGACATAATGCGTTTATGTTGCTAGAGATATTGCCAAGTACAATATTTTACCAGTAGTCACTGGTTGTGTTTTATGTGTGCTACTAGTGCGTTCTAAAGGTTCTGACAGTGGCCCGATTGGCCCTGTCCTGTATATAATCCCCTGTAAATATTGCCTAGTGCCAGTTGGCACAGTGTAAATGTGTGATTATGATTCTAATGTGTTTTGGATAATACAAAGGCTATTTTCATATAACCTTGTGTGGAGTTTTTTTTGTGGTGTGCCTAGTGTGTTGATGCTGTATGTATGTGTTGCGCAAACGATTTACACATTGCCTCTGGGATAAGCCTGACTGCTTGTGCCAAGCTACCAAGGGGGTCAGCAGGGGTTATCTTCAGTGTGTAACTCCCTTGCCCAGACTAGAGTGCTGGTTTCTGCCTGGCTTAGGCGCAAGCTCTAGCCAACCAGAAATCCCATTTCTAACATTAGTTGTGAGCGGTGAGGATAGGACTTGTGTTTACGCAGTACCACAGCGACAACTGGTTGCACTACAAACTCTGCATTTAGAGAAATCACATGTTTAGGGATTATTTTTCCTGAGTTTTATTTCTTCTTAAAAGTGTCATTTTTGAATTGTGTATTCCTGCTTCAGCTCAGACGCCTAGGTCTCTTGTGTTGCACTGTGGTTGTGTATTCTGCCAAGATGGGAGTAATCTATAATGAGGATGACCTTTGGGAGTACACCCGGGAGGAGTTAGAGGAATTCTGCAGAGAGAGGGGGATACCAATAGTGGGTAACATCCTCAGAAAGCTTTTCCTTTATGAAGCACTCCTTAGGGGAGAACCCTTAGCGTGTGGCGGGGATCTGTCTGATTATCCCTCTGCATACCAAAGTGGTGGTTTTGAGATAGGGCCTGAAGAGTCTGAAGAGGAGGAAGACAATGACAGGGCAGGGACGCCAGTAGAGAGTGAGGACCCCATAGATAGGGAGTCCCTTGCTGGGTCCGGTGCCACATCCCTTTCTCTGTCCCCAGAGGAGTGGGTGGATAGGAGGGAAGAAGGGGAGCATCAGCTGGCTTTAGAGAAGCTCCAGAAGGAGAGCCATGAGAACATGGAGGCTCAGAAATTGGAGTTGGAGAATAGGAAGTTAGCCTTAGAGGAGGAAAAGGCCTTGTTGGCCCAGGAGTTGAGTCTCAAGGCGTTGGGCCTTGAAGAGAAAAAGCTAGAGACTGAGAGGGTCTTAGCGCAGGAGAGGATGGCGGAGGCAGAGAGGGCCTTCGTCAGGGAGAAACTAGCTCTGGAGGGTAGATTATCCCCTGAGTACAGTTTTAGTTGTCTGGATTCACCAGTGAGGGTGGGGTCCAGTGGTGGCAGCAATATGGAGTCCAGTGCAGGAAGTCCCACTCCCAGATCCCAGAGTATGGTGCCTAGTTCCCAGGAAGAGGGGTACAGGTTGAGGTTCAGGGGCAGTAGAAAACTGTCTCACCAGCCTTGGGGGAGTTTGTGGATGTGTGTTGTGATGCACTGGAGGATTGGGTGATGGGTAGCACGGCAAATGATTGTGAAGGGCTGTTCAATCTGGTTGTCAGAGAGCACATGTTCAGCAATTGTTTTCTGGGGTTGAGCCAACACCTGTTGGAGTGTGAGTTCTCTGATCCCAGGGAGCTTGCACAGGAGGCAGACCTCTGGGTGGTAACTAGAGGTTCTGAAGAGGCATTGGGGAGTGACCCTAAGAGGAGTGGCTCAGGTATCTTCCAGCCCAGAGTGGTGGAAGAGGTTCAGAGTAGCCCAGCTAGGTCCCGTTGTAGTGGGAGGGTTGTAGGGCCTCACGTCCCGTCTTCGAGGAGAGGGAGTGAGACTAGGATGCGTCCCGATAGTGCCCAACCTCAGTCTCAGGGCCTGGATGGTTCCTTAAGGGAACACCAGGTAGGGAGCCTAAGCTGTACTAGTAGTCCATTTGAGGGGGATCTCCTAGTGTCAGGAGAACGTGGAGTGTCTGTAAGCAGGCCTCCATCAGTTCTGGTGTCTGGCAGTGCCACTCCTAAGTGGAGGGTGCAGAAGTCCAGATTGAGGGGTGAGAGGGGAGAGAGTCCCCAGTGGAAGAACCAGTGGGTCAGGGGCCAGCCAGGAGAGATGAGTCTCCTAGGAGTGACCATGGTGGTCTGCATCTCAAAGGCAACTGGAGAGGTAAAACTAGCCTTACAACTATAGGAATCCTCAAAGGACATTTACCTTCAGCAAAATAGATCTGGGAATAGCAAAATAAAAATTATAACATATCTAGGCTCTTTATGTCATTGTGTGTTATGAACATCACATGTATTCCACCAACTGCTCCAGGACTGGGAACTCGATTGTGGAATTGAGTGCCAGACCAACTCTGAATGTATCCACCTCTAAATTGCAAAAATATCAGTAGACTAAATTTAAAAATCCAATGAGAACAAATATGACAATGATGAACAAGAAGTGAGATTCATAAACCAGTAATAGAGTAGGCGTCCTCTGTCCAACTTACAAAGTTCCTTTTCCATACATGAATCTGTCAAGTCCAACCAGCTGGTCATAGATGTCATAATTGTAGGGTATGTCTTCTGGTCCATTAACAAAACATGATTGTGGACCTTACGCCAGGAACTGTTGTTGTGTCAATTTGATAGACGTTGCTATTAGGCAGTGGGGCCATAATAAGTTGAATATGGGATCACTCATTATAATTTGTGGTAGACACGTCTGCAACAGTAGTGCCCACACTGCTTGTGCTCATCCTTTGTGCCTCAAATTGAGTGCTTCACATGTGGCAGCCGGTATGTAAAGTTGCAAACACACTTAGCATTGTAGGTCCAATGATGTCCTCCCAGAGTCCAAGACACACATTGACTTCTGCTACAAGGTTGCCTGTGACATCTGGTCGGGGACCACACACTAGGCAGGTGCGGGGCCATGGTAAGGAAACTCAGGAACAATGAACCTGAATGCCCATGCCCATGAATGTGCCTCTAATATCTGCTGTATGTTGTATGTGTATCACATAACTGTTTTCCTGCATCACAATGGGCCTGATTCACAGAACTAACTTACGTGAAATACGTAAAGTTAGTAATTTTCGGTATTCACAGAATACACTTACCAATACTAACTTTATGTCCGCTCCCGGGCCGGAGATTCCGGCCCTGTGGCGGAATTTCCGCCTCTGGGCCGGAATCTCCGCCTCCGGACCGGAATACCCTCATTTAGGCCGTTTCAATGCTCAAACGGCCTAAATGAGGGTATTCCGGCCGGGAGGCGGAGATTCCGGTCCAGAGGCGGAAATTCCGCCACAGGGCCGGAATCTCCGGCCCGGAGCGGACATAAAGTTAGTGTTGGTAAGTGTATTCTGTGAATACCGAAAATTACTAACTTTACGTATTTCACGTAAGTTAGTTCTGTGAATCAGGACGAAATGCCTCCATATGGCATTGAAACATATACCAGGTCACACCATGGTGGCTAGTGAAAGGATGTCACAAAACATATGACAAGTGAGTGTAGAATGGACATAAAAATAGTATATAGTGTCACATGAAGTGTACTAGACACAACTGGATTGTAAATCAATGATATGATAACTCCGTAGCAGAATTCCAAAGGACAAAAACATTTTGAAATTGGTATGGATGATGCTTGCAATGATGCCAGTTCTGTACATTTGTGATGGATGTATGGGCTGCCAAGGTGAATCATCAGGAAGTCACAGTCCAAGATCTCGTGGCTGAAAGGCCAAAACCAAATCCAGTGTAGGCGTCAACCATGAAAGATTCACAACTTAACCACAATGTGTTATCCTAATCAATTGTTGCACTCTGCTTGCCTCCTCTTCTACTGTGTCCACCTATATAATTGAGTGTATGGTATGTGAGGTAAGGATGTCTGCTGTACAAAACATCATCCGTTGTCAGCTTAGTTCAACCATGATGTAGGAAATGGATAATGGGAAAAGATGACACTCAAATGCTGGACATAACAAATGTGTGATCTCTCAAGCCAAAATGAGCTTTGTGAATCCATTGGTAGGGAAGCACAAATGACACACAAAATGTACGTGATTATTGCACATCTCACATATGAACTCTGCTATGCAATGTTTGAACTGATGTGCAAATGTGAAACTGCTCAGCCTGTGGATGTACACTCCTTTCAACTTGTCAACACACAACATCATACTCATGAGACATATTAGTCTTAACGGTGAAGGTGTAAGCATTGCAATATGCTGGCGTCCAGATCATTTTCCCCTCCCTTCCTATATCAGTAACCTTCTCATATACGTTTGTCTGTTGATGTGTCATCTCATTGATGTCAGTGCTGTGTGCATGTAACAGCTGGCAACTGCTGCATGTCAGCAGGGGCACACATGTAAAATCCATGAGGTAAACATGCTGCACATTGTCCAGGAATATCCTATCAGTGGTCATTGACAATGACATATACATGTTAGCTCATAGCTATTATCTGGTGTACTGAAATATGGATATGTATGTCTCAACACAGCTTTGGAGAGAATGACGCCAGTGCAGCGTACAACATCATCCCGGGGAATGCATGACATCCTGGCTGCAGCAGTGAAACCCACTCGCACATGTACATCAGGTAAATGTGGTGTGAAGTGTTACCCTATGTAAACCATGACAAAGATGAAAATCCCCTTCTGCAGATAACCTGCAGTTGTTGTTAACAAAGTTCCATCCATATCATAAGTGTCACATGTGCCTCTTTGTAAATTGGTAATGCAGATGATTGACATTGGTGTCACTTCCCACTACAGCTGCTGGATCGGGGACCACTTTGTCAACAAAACCTACAACAGGGGGGAGCAGAAAAGTACACAAAGTTGTGGATGGAGCTGGTAAGTGTGCTTTTTGAGTGTACATCTACGTTTCACACCTCAGTGCCATTGTGTGAGCTGTCACTTGTAGAGGTACCAAAACCAGGTCACATGTGCATCATCTGTCGATGCAAAGTACAGTAGAACCAACCCTTGTGTTTCACGATATCTCATACTCGGTCAATTACTTATCCTGTTGCTACCTCTGTGTTCCAGGTGATGATGACAATGAGGAGGAAGGACCTTCCACCAGTGTTGGGCGACGGGCAATTAGAGGTGAGAATCCACTGCTCCTCCAGGCAGTGATGTCAGCTGCAAGTCATGTGCAAGAGGAGGAGGAGGAGGAGGAGGAGGAGGAGGAGGAGGAAATACCTGAGGAGGATGAAGTATTGGACGATAGTGAGTGTCTGCGCATCCACTCAGGGGATGGAGAATCTGATGCCATGGACAGTAATTTGCACCGATCGCCCACATTTAGCAAGGTCTCACACCCTCCCCCCAGCAAAGTGTGTCAGCCTCGTGCAATCAAAAAGGTTGCCTGTCCCCAGCATAGAGATAACCAGCCACAGTTCAGCCCACCCCAACACAGACCTCACTCCCTCACAGCCCTCACATCCGGGACAGACATGGTGGTTACCCTACACACTCCTCCCCAGACAGTGTATCCCAGGCATTATCTTCGCCATCTGCGGGAAGTACCAACCCTGCTGTGGTGCAGGCATCCCCTGGGCACCATTCACCTGTCCACAGGCTTCCACATGCCAACATCCCCCCTGCTCTTGGACCTGGTGGACTCATCCATGGCCGGGCCCTGCATGGAGGGCCTGCACATGTCTGTGGTGGCCAGTGGCAGCAGGACTTCTTCCAACAGCAGGCAGATGTGAGGCTGGACATACGTGCCATAGGGGCCACCCTGTCAGACATGTCTGAGGCCCTGCGCCAATTCCCTCAGGTGGTGGACCGACAGACCCATGTTTTGGATAGGTTGGATAGAACCTTGCAAGACATGTCCAAGAACATCAGAGACATGATATCTTTCCAAAGGGAAGAGAATTTAAGACACCATTCCTTGGCCATGAAGATGATGGACGGCATGATGACAGTGTTCCAAAGTCTACCTTCACGGGCAACGCAGGGAGGGAGCCATCACATATGCCAACATCACATCACACCCACACACCTGTACCACAAACTGCACAGGACCACAGCATGGGTACACATCCACCACCGCCCCCATCCAGCCCCCCACATGCACATCCACCACCACCCTGAACAGGCACTACCACCACCTGCACAACAACACCCTGTCCATACACATACACCAAGTGTACAGACACAATCCGCCCCTGCACATGGACTTCACCCTGTACAGGCACATGCCAGAGACCAACCTGCACCTCGGCGTCAACCCAGACTTAATCCCTCACAGCGATCATCACCCCGGAAATTGCGAAGTCAAAAGCACAATTCCCAGTGACCACATCCCAGGAACTTGTTGTCCAGTGTGAATATGTTTAAATAAAAAAAATCAGATCCCAAGTAAAATCTCTGTTGTGTATCATGTCCTGATAGACTAATGTTCACCAAGTGAGTTGGCGTAGAGATGAGAGGATGTATGTGTGTGTGTGTGTGTGACACATCTGCAAGTTGAACCCCATCATTGCAGCAAGCCCTCATGTGCAGAGCAGATGAGTACCCAAATACCTTGGCATTTTTTGTACAAGACATTCACAATGAAGCAAAACAAGATAGACAATGTATGAATAAAAATAAGTGTTTAAAGAACAAATATGTAAGGACAGAAATAAAACAACAGTCCGTCTGGAAGGGAGAAAGGAAAACAAATGATGTCCTTACTGCAGAAGGAGAAGGGAACTTGGATTAGGATGGAGCAACATAAATATAACGTCAGGGAAACCAGTCTATTTACAAGGGGAAAAGTAAATCATTTATCCAAAAACAGAGTGTCTGTCAAACTGTTCAATTGTCCTTCTGGTCATCCTCTAGGACCACAATGTCCAGATCCTGTGAATCACATGCCTGCTCCGGGCTGGCCGGTGCATGGACAGGCACCACACGGGGTCGGGATACATGAGGAGTAGGGGGGGAAAGAGTGTGGGGCAACGGACAGGGGGAGACATTGTCGGTGGTATGGGAGGAGAGTTGGGACACAACAGAAGACATGACTGCACTCAGGGAAGTGAAACCGGCAGTGAGGGTGGCCAGAGCGCGTAAAATTTCCTCTCGCATCATGCGCACCTCTAGACACAGTTTTAGCAAGATGCGAGAGGACATGTCTGGCTGACCCTCACATGCCCATATCAAGTCCTCTGGTACATCCGCAGACGGAACAACAGAGGGAGGATTTTGGGTCGCACGTGGGGGGTGTGGTGCCTCAGGTTCGGAGTCAATGTGGGTGTCGACCTGGCAGCTATGATGAGGGGGACAAATTGCAGAGGATGCAGCTGGAGGCCCCCATCGAATGGGGGCCTCAGGAGTTAGGGAGGGGTTGAAGGCAGGACCAGGTTGCATAGTGGCCTGCCCTGTGGACACCTCGGAATAAATATGTTCTGCATGCTCCGTGGGTGAGTGGCTCTCCACCCCAGCCTGGCCAGAGGTGTCCAGTTCATCACCCCCCCCTTCACTATCCTCAGCCTCCACCCGGTCTGTGGCACCAGAGTTATCCTCATGGTCAGTCCGGGTGGGCGCAATCCCCATGCCTGCTGATGTTGAGGGTCCCGCCTCATCGTCCTCTTCCTCAGTACTGGAAAGAGGTCGTAGCCGCCGGCGCACCACAGATGTCCTGCTCCGAACCCGGTCCTCTTGGCCGGCTGAGTCCACTGAAATGTGAGACAAATCATTATGTAGTTGGTGTACACATCAGGTTAAGACACATATCAAGCGTAACGACCGCTGTGGCACTAAGAAACCTCAAGATTAATAACTCTGGTCCAAATCTTCTCCCCTTAAGCAAAGTGAATCAGGCAAAACTTATACCATCAATCAGTTATGTAAGCGAAGCTATGCGAGGAGAGAAACTGAAAATCTGGATCGTACAATAACAAGAGCAATTCAAATGCAATTTTGGCCTACCAGGATACACATCCCCCACACAATGAAGTCTGGAGCTCGGGATACAAAGGCAAGAGCTTGCCAGCAAAGGGCCGTTCATCAAAAGTTGGATCAAATTCAAAGGGGTCCACCTGACACACTAAACATGCATCTGTGTGAAGAACTGAACAGTAAGGTGGCATGTCCAGCCCAACCCTACTTGGACAACTCACTTAATCAACTGGGACTGCAGGAACTTTGGTAGCTACCAGCGACCATCCTCAGCTTAACAAAATATAGTAAATGATGTGATCACAAAAGAATCACTCATACAGGACAAAGCTGCCCTGACAGAGCGCGCTCTTGGCTGGGTCACCTTGCAGACTTACAGCAAGGCAGCACCGCAAGCCTATCTTCTTACCAGCTTTTCTAGTGCAACAAAAGAAAAATTCCTGAGATTCCGCCTAGTCATACTACCATCTGCATATCACATGCCGCCCTGGCTATGCCCACAGATGCCAGCAATCTGCAGACTCTGCGTGGAGGGGAAGGAGGATATAGTGCACCTGCTGACTATTTGCAAGGCCCTAAAAGGGGAATGACGGATCTTGCTAAGACCCCTCTTCAATACGACATCCATTAGAACTTGCAATGGATGTTCAACTAACCTGCCGGCTGGTAAAATACCTATCCGATGCAGTAACTACCATAAAAAGGCAGGCCATCCAGTTAGCAGACTGCACTACAGCTGAACGGACTACGGTTCTTTGAAGGAATTCTTATTAGTCACTGCCTGTGCTGCTGCCCTATACGGGAATTTTAGCATGTCAAGATTGGTACTTCACGCATCTTAAAGAACTGAGCAGGCGCAGCAAATGGGAACCTTGATTAATGTCAAAGACTGGCACACCATGCACTTTCAGGGTTTTGCACCAGGCAGAAAGCCCTCTTCAACTCCCTTTTATGATGCTCAAATCACCCTCCTCCAACACCCAAAGTCCCATTATCCTACTGTAAGTCCTTGTATATATCATAGCATTTATTATCCAACAATCTCCAATTAACACACTGTTTCCTACCCTACTGTGAGATATCTGGAAAACAGTATTCTTAGCACTCATCCAGCACTCAGCACTTTACTCTGCTGCTAGTTAGGCTGAAAACTGACGTCCCTCAACAACACATTGCAGATGCCTAGCACTTTCCACTTTCTATCTGCACGAAGCAACTTATCCATCTCCGCCCCTCCACTCTAACTCGCTGCCTGGCACTAGACCAACGTAGCCAGGCAACCTACGCTGCCTTTTAAAGCATGCACTGCTCCCTTGTCTCTCTCCATAGCAAGTTCACAGCCATAGCCGCCCAGCTCTCAGCTCCCCCAAGCACCCCATGGCCCTACGCGTACATCGCTTTACTACACAGTAAAACCTCAGCAAGCAAGTGACCAGTATTCCTTTTTTGCCGTTAGACAAGTAGAACACTATTGACTTTAACAAGAATCAAGCAGAGGCAACAACTGCTGCCTTGCACTCTGCACTTCACTTTATAATTTTCTTTTTCAGCTGTTTTACATCACTTGTGGGCCACATATTATTGACATTTTATGTTGTTTTAATACTGATCTGTTTTAAGTCATACAAAATGCCAAATGATGTAATGCATGATTGTAAAGGTGTTAATTAACTGTACAATAAAATCAACTTCAACTTCAAACACATATCAAGATGAGCCAAGGTCAGACTTTGTTCTCCTCTGATCACACTATCGAGTTGTGTGTGTTTACAAACTTAAATTACGTGCATGTTCACTGTCATCTCCTGATTTGAGTCTGACATGGACACCTCACAAGATCATTGGTGGTTAGCACGTCTGTACTGCCAACCCTCAGTTATGGCATTGTTGTGACCTGTGTGTCCTGTCACTGCGACATGTGCAGGTTCTACAACACTGTCCACTAAAGGAGCTCAGAGAGAGTCCAGATGAAATTGGAAAAAGCCTGTGATATGGAGTGTCTGCACTTTCACGTCTGGACATATGTTATCTGCTGTGTAGTATTGGATGGGACAACACTAAGGCCGATTGGGGTAACACATCCATTTAGGGTCTGGGCAAATATGTTTGTTAAGTTGTGAGTCTGAGCTTATGATATCCTCTCTCACAAGCTGACAATCCACTGCCACATATTGCCTTTGGAGGTTGAGCAGGTAGTGCTGTGCACTGATGAACAGTAGTGGCTCGTTGTTACAGCGACCTGTACATGGGAAATGGCATTCAAGCTCCTGGGGGTACGACGTGTGTCTGTGGATACACTTGTCTAGATTTGCAACACTTATGAGTGTGGCAAGGCTCTCAAAGTCTGTCTTGACTCAATGGCACATGATGATCTGTCTCTATCAGAACCCAAACTCAGCAACAGCAATGTAAGTCACAGCATACAATTCCCATTGGCCTCACAAACACACACTGGACAGTGTCTGTACCATACATCATCCAATGCGCACATCAGTCATGATTCCCTTGTTTCACAGTTAGTGGTGCTGGCAGTGGAACTTTCATCAGTAATGCAAATGTGTGTCTCAAATCCCCAATTGTCATGATGACACCCCAAGTCCCAGGATGCACTCAGCCAAGTCCAGAAAATGGGCTACATTGAGTTTTTTGCTGCATGATGAGTGCTGCATACACACAGATTAGGAGACTGCAGGCATGGGACTCAGAATGGTACAGCTCTGTCTGCACTTGCATCATACTTCCAGACACATTTAGCCTATAATGCACTTACCATGTCTCTGCTGCTCTTGCTCCTCCAGCTGAGCATGGAGGGTTGGAAGAGCTGCACGCAGGACCCTCCTGTACAGCGGCGAGAGGCGAGGACGATGCACATGGTGCTGGGAAGACTGGCCCAGTAGCTCTTCAGCCTTGATCCGGGCCCAGCGTTTCAGGTCCTCCCAGCGCTTGCGGCATGCCCTCGCGTTCCTGGTGTGCACACCCACTGTACTGCAGCGCTCACCAATTCTGGCCTACAATCTGGTCCGCGCTGCATTGCTCAGCTGTTCCTCTGGCCCCCATATAGCTGAGGATATTTCTCTATCACCCCTCAGATAGCATGTCCAATTCCCTTTGACTGAAAGGGGGTGCTTTCTCTTCATAACCCTCAGCCATTTTGGGGGAAATGAGGTTGATGAGAGCAGCAGGATGTCACAGGATCTTATTGGTGAGAGAGGATGACTCAGAATGAACACTAAATGTCTGTCATCAACTTCCTGTGATGTATTTCCTGTCCCCCACTTCCTGTATGTGATTTCCTATATGAAAATTAGGCTTCTGGTCAAATTTCGCAGTTTACGGGCCGAAAACTGACTTTCCGCAAGCGCAGATTATGCAACGCTATCCCAAAGTACTCTGCGCATGCGTAAAGTACGCTACGCTATCGCAGATTACGCTGCGCATGCGGCAATTGCATTTTCGGGCCGTAAAATCCGAAAACTACCCAGAACCCAAATTTTCATTTAGGAAATCACATACAGGAAGTGGGTGACAGGAAATACATCACAGGAAGTAGTTGTCAGCCATTTTGTGTTCATTCTGAGTCATCCACAACCACAGAACAAATCCACTGCCATCCTATTATTCTGTAGCAGATAAAAATTTAATGACTGTGTAAGATTAATTCTTACACATGAAACAAAAGGGAGAACAGACCATGTAATGAGATTTGGGCTGGGACAAGGGGGAGGAGGGTCTGGCACAACATCACACCCCAGTTTACTTCTCAAATGCTTTGCATTATGGTACATGTAGTCCATATTTAGTGATCAACACAAGAGTTGTCTGTTGTGTTACAGTGTATTAGGGGTAGCAGTGCTGTACTTCCCAGACACATAGTGGCATATTCAGCCACAACATCATCACTCACGTTGTGGGACCAACATAATTGGTGTATGCTAATCATTTGGGGGCCAACTATCAAAAATCCTATAGTCGTGCACTTTTTACATACAGACTCCCATTGTCAAAAGGTACAGGAGGGTCTCTCAGAACATGTACATCTCATCCTCAGAGTCAATAGACTCCTTGGGAAATCCACTACACTGATTGCTGACATTGGCACATGACCTGAAACACGGTCAATTTTTTGACTCATGTCAACAGTTGTGGCTGACATACAGTTAGTGTGGTTTGCAAAGTTGTCTCAGGATGGATTTTTGGGACAGAGTGGTAAATATCCATTTTTCATCATTGACAACAGACAGCAAACCACATTTTGTCCATGACACATCAGGTTGCTCACGTGAAAACGTGGCAACCAGCTGATCACGGACTTGCATACCCTGACCTCGGTTATGTGCAATGGCCCGGTTGCCCGGATTCAGAGCTAGCCGAGGTTCAAGAGGTATCTGTAAGCCATGTGTTAAAGAAATATTGTGCAACACACAACAGGCCATAATGATCTTGCACACAACTTCAGGGGAGTAAGTCAGCACACCCCCTGTACGGCTGAGACATCTGAAACGCGACTTCAACAGACCAAAAGTGCGCTCTATGATGGCTCGAGTTCGTATGTGTGCCCGATTGTACCTACGCTGAGGTACAGTGGTTGGATGTCTGTACGGTGTGAGGAGTTGAGGGAGAGTGCATAGCCAGCATCGCCTAAGGAGGGAAGATAGGGCAATAGGTTACATTTCCAAATGAAATTTGAACAGAACATGATCTTTACTTAGTACATGCAGTGTCTGTTGTGAACGTGTATGTGGCTTGGTGATTCTTATTGTAGAATGGTTGTTGATATAAGGTGGCATTCATTCATTACTGGGCTTCTTGACAGGCCCCTTGTGCCACCAGTGTGTCACTTTTCATATGTGATACAGTGACGTACTGGCAGCGCAAGGGTATTGTAACTGAGCCCTTTCATAAGCACACATCACTCTTTTTTAGTACTTGGTACTTACCCAGTAACCACATGTTGCCATATTCTCCCGCAGCCAACCGCCGGGCAAGAGGTGACATACGGAATACAAAGCTGTCATGGGTACTGCCTGGAAACGCTGCATGCACATCTGAGAATCTCCCACTGGCATCACAGACAGCCTGCACATTGATGGAATACCATCGGTGTCTGTTGCAGTATATGTGTGCAATGTGGCAGGGTAGCCGAAGGGCCACATGGGTACAGTCAATTGCACCCAGCACACGTGGGAAGCCGGAGATGCCAAAAAATTCCCTAGCTGCCCTTTGTCTGCTGGCCAGTGTATGAGGCATTCGTATGTGAAGGTGGGCTCTAGAATTGATGCAGCGCAGTACCTGATGCAGGCACCGGGACTGGCTAGCCTGGGAGATGCCCACAACATCACTGGTGACCCTTTGGAATGACCCCGTAGCAAAAAAATGGAGGGCAGAAAGGACCTTCAGATAGGCTGGGATGGCATGGGAGCAGCATGTAGGTGAGTCAAGTTCCTCCTCCCAATGACAAACCATCTCCAAGATGACTTCTGGAGGGAAGCGGTATCTGGCCCTTACTTCTTGAGTGGACATCCCAAATATGTTGATCCTCTGTCTGAAGATCCTCTCTCTCCTCCTCCTCCTCCTCAAGTCTTCTTGCTGCATGGCAAGGGGCAGAGCAACAAATACATTCAGCGACATGTTGAAAGTGTTTCTGTGTGTCTGCTCTGCTTTCATATGTGCAGCAGGGCTGGGATTGGCTGCAGTGTGTTAGATGATTCATCATGGGGGATGGTAGGCAGTTGGACAGGTGTATGGCATTGAGGTAATGCTCAAACGGCCGATAGGCGGATATTCCGGCCCGGGAGCGGAGATTCCGGGCCGGAGGCGGAGATTCCGGGCCGGAGGCGGAGATTCCGGGCCGGAGGCGGAGATTCCGCCATTGTGCCGGAATCTCCACCAGTGGGCCGGAAATTCCAGCCCGAGTGCGGACATAAAGTTAGGATGTGTAAGTTCATTCTGTGAATGCCCATATGTGTAAGTTCATTCTGTGAATACCCATATGTGTAAGTTCATTCTGTGAATACCCATATGTGTAAATTCAATCTGTGAATACCCAAATGTGTAAGTTCATTCTGTGAATACCAAAATTGTTGTAAGTTTAGGATTTTGACGTAAGTTAGTTCTGTGAATCAGGCCCAACATGTGCAATGTTTTCTTCAACTTTCAAAGTGAATGAAGTACAATTAGTTTTCTTCCTAATACGGAATCAGGTGACCATTTAGCCATAATTCAGTTGACCTGAAGAATATCAAAACGAAACTTCATAAAAAGTATGTTTGCTAGATGGGGTTTTATGGTGTCTAGGTAAGACTCAAAACTTGGTAGTGTCTTAAAGCTTAAAAATTGTGAAGAGAGTCTTTCCAATCTGGGATTAGAATGCACATTACTTGATTGATATTCCTAGTCAGCATGTTTCAAGATGTTCTTGGAGTGTGCTGTCAAAGAGCTGGTGGTCATTACACAAAGTACTCAGGCCAAGCCTACTAAACAGGGTCTGCGCATGGCGAAACCATGGAAAAGTTACCTGACCATCAAGATCTAGGATTTCTCTCAACACTTCCCTGTAGGGACTAAGTTCTTGCATGACCCATAATCTTACCCAAAACAATGAGGGTCTCAATGAAGCTAAATGTTCTAATCTCTTGATGCCAATGTCGTGAAACAATGGAATCAGGGTGTGCATTTGGGTAAGCATAATAGCATCCTGTACAAATGTATTTTGTCCTACAGTAAGAGAGCCCAGATTGTCCCTTCCCCACAATTCTGCCCCATAAAGGGCTGCTGTTTGAGCCATATGTCTATAAATTGCCAATGCTGGGGACATTGCCTTGGATCTAGTAGCCTGGTGTTTTTTTCATAATTAGCATAGAATTTTGCAGCAGAACTGTCTTAGTTTTATTGATATGAGTTTTCCATGACAGTTTCGTGCCAATTGTAATGCCAACATAACTAAAATTCGACACTAATCCAATGGTTGTTGATGTGTAACAATATTCTTCTTAAAAGCTTTATGCAGTCTTCGAAAAAGGCAGCCGGGTTATAGAAGATTGCACTGCCAGGACTAGTCACAAAGGTTACAAGATATTGCCCACCTGAGATGGTCAGCTGCCACTTGACCACAAAATTCAACATTCATTCAAAAGGGTATGAGAGGCAATATATATACAAGGTAAATCATAAAGTATGTACAGAAAGTGAAAAAAGGAATTCCACGTTGTTGTTTATGGTCTTAAGGTGTCTTTATTATAAATGTACTCGGTTTTTGTAAGTAGACAGCCAAAAGCGTTTCGCCCAGACATGGGCGTCTTCAGGGCAATAGCAAATAGTAGTAAGTAGCATGTTCTCCACCCAGGCTGCATTACAGCCTGGGTGGAGAACATGCCCAGGCTCCCTGTCCCCATCTGAGGGCCGATCCACGGCGCTCAGACCTATCACAATGCTGCATTGCAGCATTATGATTGGCTCAGGGGAGCTGGGTGCTTCCTGCTCTGTGTTCCGGCCGGAGGAGAGACGCGACGAGGAGCGCACGGTGAAGGAGGACGTGGCAGGAGGTAAGTTTCATTTTATTTTTATTTACCCCTAGTCCCCACTCCCCCACCCCCTGCCTCCCACCACGCCACCACCAATCTGTGCCGGCAGCCACTGATTGATGCTGCCACTTGCTGTACCTGCGTTGACTTGACCTCAGTCCTATAATATGAAACCAACCCATTGCAGAGGTTGACAGTAAAGTTGCCGTTGTCGGTTTAGTACTATCCAGCGATGGTGATGGTTACTGCTGCAGAGACTGAAAGCCAACAGCGCGACCCTCTCCGGAGGTTGAAGGCTGCACTTAGTTCTGCCCTGGCCTTGAATTTGCAGTTACTCTTCTTTATGATTGCCCACTTTCCTGATGATCCAATTCTTGTAAATCATACATCCAAACCTATTAAAGGAAGGAAAATGACCAGCCCTTTTTTGTACTGTGAATCCTAAATCGGGGTACAGATGTTCCTTTAGGAGGACACAATCTCTTTTTGCAGACTTTCATTAGTGTTCAAGCAATGGATTAAGTTGTTCACCAAAGTAGCTGCCTCTTTCATTGCCATCACTAAATGTTTGTTACATCTATTGCAAATGTTCCTGCAACAGGTGCTGCAATGGAATAACTTGACTCATTGTACTCTCCCCCATGCTAACTTCCCATGTCATAATCTCAAAAGGAGTAGCTTTTGGAACAGGTTCTGCTGTAGTCCTAATTTTTCATCTCCATTTTCCCCATTGTCATGGCTTTAGCAGTTGCATCCCCTATCCTTTGAGTTAATAATCGTTGGTGAACTTGTATTGCTCAAAAAGGCCTTGTAACTTGTAGTATGTTGAGTTTCAATGTGTTGGTACCTTCAATATGAGGGCTTTCACAGGTACCTTATTAGTAGGGGTGGGCAAAGAATTCCGCTCTGCCGGCGGAGTTCAGAAAAACTCTGCGAAGGGAAGCAGAGTGGAGTTTTTGTCTTTCGTGGCTCACCAACGTTAAGTTGGCCAATGCGAGTGAGAAAAATCGCACACTAGACCTCCTCCCGGTGAGGTTTCTCAATGCAGATGGTCGCGGCAGGTCAAGACCGCTCGCGTTGAGAAATCTGCCTCTCACATTGAGGAAGATGCAGCTCAAGTAGAATATCTACTCAAGCGGCAGAAAGAAGCAGCGGCCTCTGGCACGATGCGTAGTGCTGTTTGTGATGATTTGAGAGCCTGGGACAAACCTTCAGCGCTAAAAATCAGTGCGAGCAGCACAACTTACCCCACTCCGCCTCTCAAGAAACAAGAGTGTGATGGAGTTTCGGAGCATGGTGGAGTGTTTTCGGCACTCTGTGGAACTCTGCAGAGCAGAGCTATGTGAACTCTGTTGAGGCCTACTTATTAGCACTCTGAATGATACTGAACTGCTTCGGGAGTTTCTTAAATTAGTGGGAATTCTGTGAGCAGTACGTTACTGACTGCATCTTTTTTTTTCTAGGTCCTGCACAATTAGGTTTATGAAATGTGCTAAAAATAGGACTCTGAAGAATGACTTTGACAATATTACTGACATTGTCACTGGCAATGCTGACATGTCTGGGGTGAAGCAATTCACAGAATATAGTATTGAATTGCCCAAGATGTTGATAGCTGTATGCGATTTCTTCATGGTGAACATCACAACAGTTACATGCCACTGAATGCCCTGAGAAGCATCAACAGTGGTGAGACCAGCAGTTAGCCATTGTTTCACTCCCTTGAAGGAGATCCCATGTGCTTTCATGCATATGTAATATTTAATCTGTTGCTTGAAGATGGTCTATATGCCTGTCATGAGGTGAATAGACTGAACAGCACACTCCTTCATAGCATCTCCAAACAACTGCACTATTTGATAGTGTAACGCTGGAACAGGAACAGCGGGAACATCATTCTGGCTTGAAACCTTCCATTTTAGGCAGAGGGTCTCCCCAAATTCAAGAAACCCTTCTTTCTCACTTTCCTCAAAAGAAAAAGCAAGGAGGTCAAGCGAAAATTATTTTTCAAATTTCCCATTGTATGAATGAACTTTCTTATAGGTTCAGTGCTACGGTGACTCCTGGTGAACATAACTCTAACAGTTTCTTGCTGTGACTGTCTTGTTTGTGATAACTCCACTAGTGAATATGGGAAGCAATCATACTGCAAGGATGCTTTAAGGTGACTATATCTTTCTGTCCTTTGTGCGATTCTGAGGTTGCTGCAGGTGATGACTGCACACCACAAGCAAAAGTCCAGAGGTGCTTTAGATGACGCCAACATCCTGTTCTTTCTCACCACTGCCTCTTATCAGTTGAACGTCTTCTTCTCTCTCACTACAGGCCATTATGTGTTTGAGATGATCTGCCCACATAAATGTATGTTGATTATTCAGATGAACCAGTTGGCCCTAGTACCATAATGTTCACCTAGCTTACCACAACCAACTAGTTTTTAGCAAAGTGAGCATTCTGCAATGTCCTCCTCGTGACGCCTGAGTTTAAAGAAGTCCCGAACTGGAGGAGAGTTCATTTATGGTGTTAAAGCCTGAAGAACTTGTTGAGATGGAGGTAGGCAGATGTTTTGGCCTTTCTGTATGGCTGGCTATGACTGCAGTAGGGGTGGTGGTTGCTGCATGTTTTTGGGATCATGAAAAGATGGAAGCAGATTGTTAGTAAAACTACATGACTGAGAGCAAGTTGAATAGAGGTTAGCTGTACTTCCCCTGTGCCACTCTCCACAGTAACTCTCACTGGCTCATCATCACTTTCCTCACTTCCAAGGCTTTCGGGAACCTTCCTTTCCTTTTGTCTCTTGTGGTGGCTCTCGGTTGGGTTCCAATCCATAACGTCACAAGGGTGTCTTGAAGACGATGGGGGAGTGCTCTTTCTTTTACTTGCTGGAGATTGTGAAGCTGATGTGTCCAATGCAAGAGCAATCACAACAATATCCTCTAATACAGCAAGCTCAACTTCCTGTTCTGTTCCTACTTCCAGAAGATTAGGTGTTGCAGGCTGCTCTCCATGACGGCAGTCACTGCAGTGCTTAGAGACATGGGCTTTGGTTTTGGTGGTGGTGTCACTGATCCAGGGATGATCTTTTTCCTAGCCTGTTCCTGCTCAGAGTAAGGTGGAGTGGGTTTGTTTCATTTCTGGAAAAATGAGAAGGGCTTGATGCCAGTGGTGGCACTGACAACAAATGTCTTCTTTTCCTTACTTGCTACTTTCTTGACATGAACTCTGGTTTCACTGTCAGCTAATTTTTAGACTTTTCTCTGTATCAGTATTGTTTGTGATGTGACATCCCGACCAACTGCTGGGAATTAAAAGGAAGAAGTCAGTGAGACCTGGGCAATCTAGCCAATGTAATACAAGCCGTCATCATCATAAATTCTTACAAATAGTGTATCAATGCATAAACGACCTATATTTTGCTATCCATTACACAGGAAAAGCTAACTTAGTTAGTTAGTCTTATGGGAGGTGGGATGCAGGCAAACATGGAGTAAATGAATAAAAAAAAAGTGCTGGTGGCCCTCCAGGGCCCATGAGTACCCTATGGGAGGTGGAGGGTTGACAAAAAGTGCATACATGAATAAGATAATTGTTGGTGCCCCATCCAAGATCCATGGGTACCCTATGGGAGCCATGCACAAAATAGAGCAAGTGAATTCAATAATTGCTGGTTTCCCTCAATGGGATATGGAGTCTCAATGGAAGGAAGGGGATAGGCAAAAAAGGACAACATGAATAAAAAAAACACTATACTACAATCAGCCAAAAACACAAACAATAACATCAGGAACAAAGAAAAACATAACATAAATGTCATGTACTTCTTCTTTCATTGTTCCTAGAAAATGGCTTTTAAAATTAGAATAAAAGGATTGGAGCACACACTGGCTGCACAAGATTGTGACAGCTACTAGATCATCCACCACAAGGCAACCAAAGGAGGAGGCATGGAATACAAATGCAAAATAGCCACCATACATGCACACACACACACGCACACACACACATTCTGCACAAAATAGCCACTGCTGCATGGTCAGCAAAAAAGGAGTCACAGAGAACAAATACTTGGTTCCCCTATCCTGCCTAAAGCACCTCCCCCATCCCATAAAATCTTGTAGCATTGCAGGGAAGGGACTGTGCAGATATAAGTTATTTACCCAAAATGTGCCTGGGCACACACATGATATTGCCCACCATGAGTAAATCAGCAATGTAGGAAAAGAAAATTAATTAAACTTTAAAGATTCCTAACCCATAATCAGCCCAAATCAACTTCAAGCTCACAAAAATACTTTTAAAGGTTGTAAATCACAATATCAACTATGTCACAAATACACAAATTCAAATAAATGTTAAGGGAACACATGGTGAAAAAGGTAGCTGACAACAAAGGAACATGTCGAACTGCATGGGCATATGCTTCAGGAGCAACCCACCCTTGGCTACCAACAGGCGGATGCAGACAAAAAGAACCTCTTTTTGGGGTTTAATAGAAGTCCATCCAAATGCCTCTAAAATGATTGCAGCAGCTGTGACAATGTGAAAAATACATTAAGAAATACACCCAAGGCTTACAGCAGTACAAACTAGAGCCGGATGAGTAAAACAACAATGCTGTAAAATGATTAGCAAACCTGTTCAACATTCACAAAAACACAAGGAAATGGAGAAAACCTGTTCTCCACTATCCCAAAAATGTGCCAACACCTCACAAATGAACAAAAATAGTGATGTCTGCCCTCCATCAAATAAAAACATTTTCCAAATTATTAAATTGAACTTACTTAATTTTTCCCAAAAAGTAAAAAAATCAAAGTTTGTTGATACAGCAGATTAACAGACAAAAAGAAAGCAATGCTTTCTTTCCAAAATCCAAATTCAAAATGACCAAGGACTGAAAAAAACAAAGGAAGGAGTCTTCAGGACAAGAAGAGAAGGTTGCTACTGCCAGTATCTACAGCTCTTCTTTCCTGTTAAAAAAGAAAAGAAAAGTGTGTTTTGCACTCAAAAAATTACCTGAACGGTCTGTTTGGGTACAACTTTAACTGAAAAATGTAATTTCAGGCTTATTTTTCAGTCACTCACATTAGAGGAGCTGCTCTTCGCAATCGGATTTGTAGCTTTGTGCACAACAATTAGTCAAACTGTCCACTCAGGTACAAAAATCACCTTGAAATGTTTGTTGACGGCCCGTGTTAAAGAAACTACAGCTCATGCTGGGAACATGCAACTCATGTTCATGTCGATAGTATAGTTTTTGTGCATCTTGTATAATGATTTCTCTCTGAACTTGAGTATCATTACGTGATGTGATGTAATGGCATATTCTCTGTAAATATGCATAACTTTCGTTACACAAATAAAAAAAAAACTACATTAATTATGCCAGCCACATCCACAGCACATTGTAACTCAAACTCAGACCAAGATTGAAGCAGATATTTTGGTAGCAATACAGGTTAAGTTGAAAGAAGAAAATCCCTCCGAAGGTTTGCTTCCAAATGCTCCTACACTCTTATAGAAGATAACATCCCCATAGTGTTCATACCTGGAGTCAGAGATCGACATATTCCTAATGAATGAGCTAGGTTATATTTAATTAGGGCAGTTCATAACAGGATACCATCTGCACAAGCTGGTCTAAGTGCTGCTGTCACAATGCTACAGCAACAATACCGGTGGACACATTTACCAAAGCTCACAAAGAAAGACATGCAGCAATGCACTATTTGCCAACAGATAAAACACTACTGTTGCAAGACAAGAGAAAACTCCCCTTACGAACTTTGACAAACACTTAGCTTAATTTTCTCAACCATGTTGGGCCCATCCACACATTTAACTGGTATAATTATATATTGGTGGCAGTGGATTCATACTTTAAACTCATTTGGGTTTAGACACAAAAGGCTATCAATGTTTGAGTGGTCAAAAAAGACTTGCAGTGCCTAGAAGCAATGGGAGCAGTTCATACCTTATATTCAGACAATGTTCTGGCATTTGCAGCTAAGGCATTCAGGGATGATGTGTCTGCTCTGGGAGTACATCTGGTATATTTGTATCCTTTCTGCCCGAAAGTAACATAATCATAGAACACGCCAATGGTACTCTTAACCAAGCCTTGACCACTAGGGTATTAGATATGGCATTGAGCTGGCTACCTAACCTCTATGGGGTTCAAAAAGCATTCAATAATCAGCCAAGAGGAGTATTAGGTGGTCACACTCCTTATGAGATGCTCTTTGGCTTCCCTATGTATGTGACCTTGATGTATCTAGAAAGGTAGCGGAGTCCAAAACGTCTGATCCTTTGCTCTGCTTTAATCTATTATAGAATTTTCAAAAAATGAGACCAAAACTATCTAATGTGAGCCATTATAACTCTGCCACTGGAGAAGATAACATTTCTAAAGCTGCAGACGGGTGTCTCTCCAAAGTGGGAGAGCTAGTGCAAGGAAAGATCCCTGCCAAGCAAGAGTTTGGGCAAGCCTACTGTTGGACTTGGCCCTCTCTGCAGAATCACTCTCAAATCTTTTGTCTTCACCCCTACTATTTTTGCTGAATTCGTTTTTGTTGGCCTTAGGGTTCTGTGTGTGTACTTTATCGCTGCTAATCAGTGCCAACATGCTTGGGCTCACTCCCTAAAACATGGTAAAACTGGTTTACGCCTTTTTGACATATTTAGTTTACTTATAAGTCCCTTGTAGAGTGGTATATCATGTACCCAGTACATGTAAATTAAATGCTACTAGTAAGCCTGCAGCACTCATTGTGCCATCCACTTAATTGGTGGCATAGCTAGACACTTTGCCGCCCATGATGGTTCTTTCCTTTGCCGCCCCATGGCGGCCTCATGTAAGAGCAGGGGGGGATCCTTGTGAGTCCTGCATTTACTACTCTGCGGCAAACACATGTAAAAGTGGGAGGGGGAGGCTGCCGCCCCCAAAACTCATGCCACCCAGGGCAGACCACCCCCCGGATCCCCATGCTATGCCACTGCACTTAATTAGTCCCTTAGAACATGCCCCAGGTCTCCCATTTTAGCCTGAATGCAGTTTAAAACCGCCAGCTCGTCTAGGCAATATAACCCCCTTGCCAGGCCTTACACTTCCTTTTTGTTGCACTTAAGTTACTCCTAGGCCCTAGGTAGCCCATATGGCAGGGTGCATTGTAATTAAAAGGTTGAACATGTACTTTTAAGTTTTATATGTCCTGGTATTGAAAACCCCTTAAAATGTTTCTCACTAATGTGAGGCCTACCTTTCCCACAGGATAACATTGGGCTGCCTTTGTGCATTTAATAAGTACTAACTTTTGATTTGGAACAGAGAACCATTTCATGTTTCATGCCTCCTTTTAGAAAGTTTCCATTTTCCTGTAGCGTGCCCTATGTGGCATGACTGGATTTAGTTGGCAGTTGTTCTGTGTGAATCCTTTTGTGCTCGTTTGTGAATTACTGCCAGGCAGGCACACAATAGAGGGATTAGGCATGCCTGAATGGACCATCTGCTGGCAGGATATAGGGTGGAGCTGGGCACAGCCTCATGTACTGAATAGTTTGTGCTCTGCCTTCACACAAAGGGTTTGTCACAACTGCATTGTCCCTGCAGCCAACCTGGATCCAGGGCAGGGGAATCAGGAAATTTCAAGCTCTTCAAAGAGAAACCTCTAGAAACTTCTTCTACTCAAAGAAGGTACCAGGTATAGGGCACTCAGTCCAATTTTCAAGTTCACTTACTTGATGATGATGAAAGTGACTTGTAATGCACACAGCTACTCCAAGATGTATCACGGTGTACAACACAAGGTCAGAATGTAATGAAAGATCGTATTGTCTATTCCTGCATGAAAAACCAGGTTTTCAATCTTTTTATGAACACTGCAGTATTGTCCTCGGAGCTCGAAAGGAACCTTATTCCATGCCGCTGGTCTTAGGTAGGCAAGCGATCGTACTCTAGTTCTGGGTGTCTCAGCAGGCAGCCTGTTAGCAGACCATAGGTTTCCTAATGGGGCGCAGAAGCTGAACCTTGTTCTGAGGTAGACCCCACTGGTCTGGTAAAATGCCCCATGGACTAGCACTAGTGCCTTGAACATGATTCTTTTCCTGATAGGGATCCAGTGGAGGGAGCATAGGTGTAGGAACATATGCGTTCTAACTGGCAGATTCAAAAGAAAGTGGACTGCCACATTCTGCACCACCTGTATACTGTCCAGAAGGTATTTGGTTAGACCAAGGTAGAGAGCATTACCATAATCCAACCTCGAGGGTATCAGTGCCTGGATAACTGTTTTCCTTGCCGTGACTAGGAGGTACTGGAAGAACTTTTTAGTGAGCTCAGAATTCCCAAAAAAGATCTTGACCTGCAAAGGGACTCTCAGAGGCCTGCCTGCTGCTGTGGTCTGCTGTGTACTCCACAAGACTGCTTTGCTGCACCTGGAAGAACTGCTTTGCTGCCTGTAGTCTGTCTTTGTTTATATTGATGTCAATGTACGCAATGATACATGTGTGCATAAAAACGAAATGGAATCACTGTTGTCGAAATCACCCGAGATGACCTCTCCATCAACCCCAAGTCTAACGTATGTGGTCAGTCAGGCCCTGTGACCTAGGCCTGAGGCAACTGAATGACAGATCACAGGTAGGGTGGCACGTAAACAGCAGAACAAAAGCGCAAACAGAAAAAACCCAGCTTAGTCCAAAAGATAGGCAGCAACACCACAATGGAGATAAGCCCCAATAAAATGCACATGGCCAGTGGGGGGCATATTCCCAAAACATAATAAAGTTAAATGCCACATGAAGCTAGAAACTCTCAGCCAATCAGGACACAGCACACACAGCACCTGCAGTGATCATGTGATCTCCATGCAAGACATCTGGGCACTTTACCCACTGGTCCTCATTGTGTCCATGCAAGGTCGAGACCCACCTGCATTTGTCATTAGGTGGGAGTAATATATGGCTCCATGACAAGGCCCACATTTTCTTCCTAAACAGGATCTCTGAATTGTTTTATATTGCTCAAAGAAATGTAAATAAAGGCGCTCAAAACGATTGTACTTTGAATTAGACCTCGACTCTGTAACTGTGCTCCCGGTCAAAATGTTTGATTAAACCAACTGTTCCTGTTTTGACAAACAACTCATCTTTGTTTTTTCAAGGTAAATTCATATTAGAACAATACCTTGAACCCTCAGAGGACTGCCTCTTTCTTATCCCTGAATCCTGGGCTACTAGAGTGACTTTAAGGGCTAGTTTTCTGGCCTCCTATTCAGAGCCTCTGGAACTTAACAGGCTCCCACCATCTTGAACACGCACCTGGACCCAGCCTAAGTGAGTACTAACCCCCCAAAGGTGGAGCCCCTCCAGTCCTGAACCCTTGGTGGTGGTGCTAAAGGTGCCAAGATAGCCAAAATCCAAATTTAAGACTTAAAACATTTTTGGTTAAAAAAACTGCTCTGAGAACTGAGAGAAGACCGAGATCAACATGCTTGTCTATCTGCCCAAGGTGCATCGCAGGTCGGCCTGACTTCGTGGTAGCTCCCACTAATCTCTTCTCAACAGCAGCAAATCCTGTTCAGCGGTCCTATGCTAAAGGAGTATCCAGACTCTTAGAACTCTTGTTGGATACAGCCTCCTGTCTCGTCCTGCTGTGTATTTTTGGCATCCAAAACAGTGACTAAGTCCAAACGTAGAACTCTTCACCGCAATTCTGTTTATCAGCTCCCCGATGATGACATTCCCTCATTGGATACCGCTTGCACTCGTGCTTTGCTGAACTTTACCTTAACAGAACTTTTTCTTAAAAAATTTGTGTAAGCCCAAAGGTAAGCACCAACCCGGCCCAATCCACTTCTTGTATCCGACCCACACTCCTTCGAGGTCTGCCCTATTATTCACTTTTGATCCAGTCTCGCACGACTAGATGTCTGCGTTTGGTGCTTTGATCTTTTAGGTGCTAGTTTTTACTAAAAACTTTAGAAATTTGTAACTCTGGTTCTACTAATTGGATTTTTGTTATTTTGGTGTCAAATATTTTAATAGCATTTACTCTATTTCTCTAAATTCTTGTGGGATTTGTATTATGTTATGTTTTCACTTTATTACTGTTTGCATGCTGCATAAATACTTAACACTGATTTTGTGCCAACCTACCAGAAGGTTTAGCAATTTAGTGACTTTTCTGGCTCCTCCTTACAGGGGTTATGAGTGAATAGCGTCACACTCCCTTTAACCAACAACCCAATTTTTCACACTGACAGACAGCCCTTTCCAGTTTGTGGGGCAGAAACTCTCAAACAGTAATCCTGCCACCATTGCCTGGCTCAAAGACAAACAGGAAGGTGTTGATTGATCATAATAACAAGCATTATGTGGCTGATTTTGTTCGGCAGACCCCTGCTGACACCAAGGTGCCTCTGGACTGTACCAGCGCATCCTCTCTCTAGTCTGCAACAGGTATCCTGAGAAGAGTATGGCTAAGAAGTCCTACATCCCATTCCAGGAACTAAGGAGCCTGCTGAGTCTCGAGATTTACACCAAGTGCCAATTTCAATAGATGAATCTGACTCTGTGATTTCAACAATCTCATCTGTTGATACTGCTGCTGTGGTTTACTATGAACAACCATCAGAACCAATGCCATGTGAAATTATTCCATGGCAAGAAATTGTACTATATGAAAATCAATCTGATGTCAATTTCAAAAGAGAAGAATTCATAATTTTGACTCCACTAAATCAGTGGTAAAGATTGCTTCTTGCTTGCCGCTAGTTTCACAACAGACACCTCTTCCCATCTTGATCATATATCTGGATTACCCCTAGAGTCTTTTTGCTTTTAATTTGGACTGGGTGAAATTTGAATTATGCCAGCTTAATTCATGCAGTTGTGAGGATTTTGTGTTATGCTTGTTACTTGAAATTCCATATATTACGCCACTTTTTGTAACTAAACACTATTCACAGTAAAGATTTACAGTGAAGTATTCCATTTGCTTTAAAGTCTTACCACAAATGAACAGAAAAAGCAGAATGAGAGTGGTTGCTTTTTGTGTTGTTTTTGTTATATGAGTCTTTGCTCCAAAAATAGTCAAAAATAGATGTACAGCAAAGTACATTTTTTAAATGTATTTTGAGAAACAAAACTATGAAAGCTGGATTTTGTTTTTGAAGATGAAAGAAAAACAGTGTACCCTTGCTATGGGAGTTATCTTCCATGGTGAGAGGAGCATTTTTCAGTTTTCACTGCCCGCATGGGTTTTCCTGGTGGTGACAAGCAATGAAAACTGACCTGTATGTCTGCCCATCTAAATTAGGTGGGTGGACATAAAGGTCAACTGTACTCTGTTGGAGGGGAATAACCACAGCAAAGATGGAGCAGTCTCTGCCGTCATTATACCAAAGGTCCACATGCATTTAGATTGGGCAAGCGGACCATTATGTTGGAGGAAAAGGTACTCCGTCACTATAGCAATAGAGTACTCTTTCTGTCAACCTATAAATCAACCCCTATATAATTGATAAGCTAGTGATGATTCATTTGGTGCAGGAATCACATCTGCTTTCTACTCACAGAGCATGTCAGGATTATGATGATGTGAGCATACCTTTCTGATCTATCCTCACATGCTACCCTTAATAATGAAGAGCCATATGTAAATACTGAAAATCACCATGTACTGTTATTTGTCATCACTATGGGCATCACTACATTCATAGAATCAGTAGTCCCAGAGAAGTCTAATTATAAATAGCGGCAGCATTGTGGTGCTCTAATCACAAGCATTCCCCGAAGTTTACAGGAAAGGTTTCACATACAGTGATGACAGGCCAGATCCATCAGCTTTTTATTATTCACAAAAAACAGAAAAACCTTAGAAAAATCTGATTGGCATTCACAGGTTCATATACTGTGCACAATGCTGTCCTAGGTTATGAATATTGGAACGAAAATATAAATAAAAAATGTATTTATGGGTACCATATTGTAGCAGACTAAGGGCCATATGTATCAAAATGTTGTTTTGCGATTCTCAAATAGCGATTTTTTGCGAATCGCTATTTGAGAATCGCAAAACGCGATGTATGTAGGATTTGCAAAAACTTTTGCGAATCCTACATATTCCTTAATTGCAAATCGCAATGGCAATGGCCCTTACTAACATATGTTGCACAGGGTTGACAGGCAGTGATAAAAGCGTATTGATCCATTCACTGTACATTTTAGGGACAACTAACAATCAAAATGTAAAGGCATATTGTTAAGTACATTTTGAACTTAATGTCAGTATTGGAGACATAGTAGTCATGGTGCTGACCTAGTGAGGCTAGGAATGTGTAAAATTGTTGTGGGCATGATCTACTGTTTACAAACGTTGTATCATGAGGGGTAGGATCATGCTATAGTAACATACTATACACTCATTCAATCGCCATGTTGCATATTTTGTGAAAGAAATGGTAAGTATCTGTGTGGAGTTGTGTTTAGGAATCGAAATATTTAACACATGTATGTACAAGTAGGGAAATATAGTATTTGTGTGTGCTGGTACTGATGTGGCAGTGTATCTATATGTCTGCCATACATGCACCATAATGCCAGTGTAACTGTGTAATGACCTGGATTGTCTCCACTCAGCAAGGGACTGCTTCGTGTGCCCAACTAAAAAGCAGAATTTTTTTTTATATGTGTGGGTAATGCTGAAAGCATCCCACATACTAATAAAGTCTAATGTGCATCTATTATTATAAGTAAAAGTCTCATGGATACTTTCAGGAAGCATGATTGATAATTGACAAAGAGTGAATGGCACTGTTTGAGACATAAATGTTGAACTTACACATCCTGTACGTAATTTCCTGTATTTCACTTTCTGTGTTTTTGTCCAGCACTCGGGAAGAGACACTGCGATCAAGTCAAAAACCAATGAAAATGCACAGGAAGTGACATACAGGAACTTACATCCAGGAAGTTGAAGGCAGCCATTTTGTGTTCATTCACCTCAGCGCAACACCCTCCCCCATCCTGCTGCTATGTACATCTATCATGCCCCCAACATGCCTTTGGGACTTGATGACAAGGCATCCCCCTTCACTGTGTCTGAATTAAACATCCCTACTGAGGGGGTGTTTAATAAATACCCTCAACTATATGGTAGCCCAGACAGCCAGTTGGGTAATGCAGCACGTACCCATATCTGGCGTGATATTGCTACGCACTGCAGTTCTGTGTGTGTGTACGAGCTGTGGGAAAAGATGTGCTGCAAATGCTGTGTCGTTGCCAGGAATGCTATATTATGTCACTGTGACTATCTCAAGAAAACTTGCCAGAATCAAGAGTTAACCCAAGTTAAGAAATACCCATTTTTTGCACCAAGTTTGCCCGCTGTGGAAATGAGCCTTAAGGTTGATTTTGCAGAATTTGAACCCATGGCTTCGCGATCATCATAACATGGATGTAATTGTACTACACTCAGGAGCTCAGTCTAGTGTTTGTAGCTGCGAGATCAATGCCTCTCGTTAATGCGCATGCGCGCGGGATGTGCTGCGCACTTCAACCAAAATTCTACTCTGAGAGGAAGCGCCTCTTTTCCGCGCCTCCTCAGTAAAGAGAATTTTGTGGAAAAGAAATGAACTGAAAAGCAGGGTTGCAGCAGGGAGTCAGTGCAGTACCCTCGTAGGTACTTTGTGTTTGGAGAAGTGTTCCCGAGAACCCAAGTAAGAATTTTCCTTGGAGATTAGTGTCTCGGAGAGTCGTCAGTCGTGGTAAGAGTTGGGTTTTCCGTAAAAGAAGGTTTTCAGAGTGTCTAGAGTTTCCCGAGAACCATTTGTTGAATCAGCTGAAAATAAAGAACATTTCCTTTTTTGACAAACTAATCCTGGAAACAAAGTGAGAGAAAAAATATTGAGCAAGAGCCTTTGATGTGAACAAAAGATTGAACGAACATTTCTTTAAAAAAAAGGAAAAGAAGAGGTTAAAATCATCCTATATATATATATATATATATATATATATTTCTCCACACATCCAAACCGTCCGGTCGGCGTAAAAAAGAGAGCACTCGCAGGTCCTTGCTTAAGATGTCATTTTAATCGTGCAAAGACGCCCCCCCCCCGCACTGACAGACGCGTTTCGGCAATCTGCCTTTCTCGATGTCAGTGTATCCAAGTGTAAAACACCATTATAAAGTGCGAACGTGCATTACGTGAATTAAAAACATGAAAATAGAAGATGGCTTAATAAAGTTACTACTCAATGTAGAATACATGGCGGCCATCTTTAAACCTGTTCCGGACATAAGCAAGTCAATACATGATCAGTACTCCATTATTATATATACATATATACAATTGATGAGTGGTTAAAAACACATTTCATAGTTATGGAATCTAATAATTATTTTAGCTTTTGATGCAAAAATGTATCCTATGACAAGTTAATATTAAAAAGCCGGCTTATGAAAAAGGTTGTTTCCTCTCTCTTTTTTATCATGATATACATATATAGCGACATTGCTTGAAAACAAAGAGCAACAGAGACAACTTGGTTGGCAGTATCAAATAGTCAATCTTTCTCAAGCGCTAGAAAAGATAAGACGAAACACATACTACAGACGATTAATTAAAGATAAATTATATAGAGAGAAGCAATCCCTCAGATAAGGACAGGTAAAGAAGAGTATATTAATGTAGATAAAAGTTTATGTTATAAAACTGAGACAGTGAGTTAATTGTAAATGTGCTTTATCTCAGATGTCGGAGAGAAGAAAGGTGTTTCCAGTTAATCGACTTTCGGGAACGAGCACCAGTTTTCTGAGGCAGTCTCTCTTTCTCAATCCACCTCCCCTTTCCACCCTGCTGGTGCATGTAATGGACCCTTTGGGCTGTTGCAGGTAGTAATGGAGAGAATTTGGGACTTGTCATCGGCTTCTGAGGAAATCAACGCATTGGTTCTTGACAGATTGAAGTACCACATAAAAAAATTAGATTTCCTCCTGTGCAGTATGGCTGAGAGTATTGAATTGAAGGCTCTAGCAACCATTTTAGAGGGGATGCAAAAACAGGTAAATGATACAGTAGAAGAGAATAAAATCCTGAGAGAAGAGGTCAGAAGTCCGAATCAGGAATCATTGTTAAATAAACAAAAGTTGGATGAGTTAGTTTCAGGGTTGACTTTAGGTTCAGGAATTAGAGAGTTGCAGAATCCACCAAATAATGCCTCCCCTTCAGAAGTCTCCACACAAGTTATTCATGCTATTTCCCCAATATTTCCATTGGCCCCTCCTGAACGGTTTAGTGGGGATCCCCACAAGGCGCAGATCTTTTTGACTCAATGTTCGCTGCATTGCTTGTGCCGACCAGTTATTTTTTCTGAGGAGCAATCAAAATTGGCATTCATACTGTCTTATTTGAATGGGGATGCTGTAGCTTGGTCTATATCATTGGTTACCAGAAATGATCCTGTTTTATATAATTTTGATAATTTTAAAACTGAATTTCTGTGAATTTTTGACCGACTAACTGCAACCCAGGCTACTGACAACGAATTGTTAGAACTGAAACAAGGCAATAGAGACTTGGTCAGATATTTAGCTCAGTTTAACAAGCTGATTGTGGAGACAAACTGGCCTGAATCTAAAAGAGCAGCAATTTTTTACAGGGGGCTCAAAGATGAGTTAAAGGATGCCTTAGCCCAAATTCCAAAGAGACCAACAGAAATTTCAGAATTGATTGATCTGGTCTTACAAATTGATCATCGGCTAAGTGAACGGAAGAATGAGAAAAGAAGGGACTTTCGCCCAACCTCTCCGCGTTATGATCGAGTTAGAACTGAGAGTCTGAAGTCCGCAGAGAACAATACCTCTGAAGAACCCATGCAGATTGGATCACTCCGAGGACCAATTTCTAAAGAAGAAAAAGAAAAACGAAAATCAGGCCATTTGTGCTTATATTGTGGATTAGCTGGGCTTTTTGTGAGAGATTGTCCGAAAAATCCAAAGATTAATCAGATGGGAAAAGACAGGCTCCACCAGTAGGAGGGGTTGCTCTGGTGGAAGCAAGTCAAAAGTCAACTCCAACTTCACCACAATTGGCCAATACTTTGCAGTCTGCAGCTCCGCATTTTGTAGCCTCCATGTCGATAAGATTTCAAGATAAGGATGTCCATGGAGTCACTGTCATGATTGATTCTGGAGCAACTGGTAATTTCTGTGATATGAAATATACTCGTAAAATAGGAATTAGACTTGTTAAAAAATCTAATGTAGAAGCAGTGCGAGCAGTTTATGGCACAAACTTCTCTTCTGGTCCCATTACCCATGAAACGGATCAAGTCCTATTGTCAGGATTAAATGGCCATCGGGAGCTAATAGTGTTTAATTTAATTGATGCCCCTCAATTTCAGTTAATTCTGGGCCTTCCCTGGCTTACTGAACATAATCCCAGTATTGATTGGAGTAAGAGAACAGTATCGATGGATTCCACTTATTGTCAAGAAAAGTTTTTGATGAAAGATCTGTGTCCTGTGAGAAATCCCTAGCAAGTAGACTGGCTTCAAATTCTGTTATGATTTTCACATTGGAAACTACTGAGATTCTGGCCGAATATAAAGACTTGTCTGCAGTATTTGATAAAAAAGAAGGTGAGAAGCTCCCTCCACATAGACCTTATGACTGTTCAATTGAGTTGGAACTGGGAGGAGCGTTACCTTGCAATCGAATATATGCAGAAGCTGAGAACAAATACTTGAAGTAATACTTGGATCAGTATCTAGCAAATGGATTAATTTGTCCCTCCCAGTCCCCTGCCTCGTCTCCCCTCTTTTTCATTCCATAGAAAGATGGTGTGCTGCGTACGTGCATCAATTACCGAGCATTAAATCAAGTCACCATTAAGAATCAGTACCCATTACCCTTAATCTCAGTCCTGTTGGATCAAGCAAAGATATTCACGAAATTGGACCTTAGAGGAGCCTATCATCTGATCCGAGTAGCTCAAGGAGACGAATGGAAGACTGCTTTTCGCACCAGGTATGTTCTTTTTGAATAGCAACGCTCCAGCAGCATTCCAACATTTTGTTAATGATGTGTTACGGGAATTCCTCGACCGATGTGCAGTAGTCTGTATTGACGATATTTTGATCTTCTCAAAAAATCAAGAGGAACACATTCAACATGTGAGATCCATTCTTGGTAGACTATTGAAAAATCATCTATTTGTGAAATCGGAAAAGTGCGCGTTTCATGTTGAGCAAATAGAATTTCTTGGCTCTGTTCCATCTCCTAGTGGAATCAATATGGATCCAGCTAAAGAAAAAGCGGTGCAGAATTGGCCAGTCCCTAGATCCGTGAAAGAGATATAAAGTTTCATTGGATTTGCTAACTTTACAGAAGATTCATATTCAACTTTTCACGGAAAGTTAGTCCCATTGCTCGCCTTTTGAAAAAAGGAGTTAAGTATGATTGGACTCCTGAGGCAGATGCAGCATTTGAGTTTTTGAAGGAATCTTTTACAAGATCTCCCATTCTTTTGCATCCAAATACTGAGGGCACTTCTTTTGTAGAAGCTGATGCTTCCGATGCGCCATTGGAGGAATACTTTCTCAACGTCATAAGAACACCTTACAACTTCACCCTGTGGCCTTTTATTCTCGGAAGTTAACTCCTCCAGAAAGTAACTACTCAATTGCTGACAAGGAGTTATTGGCTGTAAAAGAAGCCTTCAAGGAGTGAAGACACTATCTCTTGGGAGCGCGGCATAAGGTCACAGTATACACCGATCACCGAAATCTACAGTTTTTGAAATCAGCGCGAACCTTAACAGCAAGACAATTACGCTGGTCATTGTTTTTCACTGATTTTGATTTTTTGATTACTTTCAGACGAGGTGTGACCAATGGTAAGGCCGATGCTCTGGCTCGGATAGACACAGAATTCACTGATAGAACAACAAAAAAATTACCGATCATTCCTAAGAATAAATTTGTTTTGACAATTCAAAGTTCAGATTTCATTCCCTTGAAAAACATCCCTAAAGCTCCACAGTTAGCTCACTTGTTCACTCAGCACATAGTGAGAATATATGGAATTCCAAAGATTATTATCTCTGATAGAGGCTCACAGTTCATTTCCCACTTTTGGAAGGCATTCACGAGGAAATTAGGGATTGACACTCGCTACTCTACAAGCTACCACCCAGAAACCGATGGGCAAACTGAAAGAGTTAATCAGGAATTAGAACAGTATTTGCGTCTCTACCTCTTAAATAAGAACAAGAGCGGTGGGAATTAGTTTGGGCAGCAGAATTCACCTATAATAATGCTGTACACTCTTCCACAGGTTTTTCCCCTTTTTATTTAAATTATGGCAGACACCCAAGTGTAATCTTTGAAAAAGAGAATGACTCAGTTCCTGCAGTAGAATAATTTGTTAAAAGAGTTCAGGAAAATTTACAATTGGCTGAGAAAAATATCATAAAGGCTAAGAATTAATTTAAGGTACAGGCAGACAAGAAGAGAAGGGAGAATCCAACCTTCAGAAAGGTAGATAAGGTCTGGTTGTCCACAAAACATGTGCAATTGAAGGGAAATCGAAAATTCCTACCAAGATTCATGGGTCCTTCTAGAGTAGAAAGGTTGATCAATCCAGTAGCAGTAAAACGTCTCCTGCCTCCTCATTTAAAGATCCACCCAGTTTTCCATGTATGACTAGTGAAAAGAACCCCCCTCATTTGAGATCGAATTCACCTCCAAGTCCAATTCAAGTTGAATCTACAGAAAAGTTTGAGGTCAATTAAAATTTGGGATTCAAAATTGAAAAGAGGCAAATTGTTTTACTTTAATCGATTGGAAAGGATTTGGTTCTGAGGAAAGATCGTGGGAGCCATACTCAAATGTTCACGCTCCACAGTTAGTGCAAGCCTTTCATAAGGCCAACCACCAAAAACCAACTGGAAAAGGCCATTCTTTGAAGGAGGGTACTGTCAAGAATGCTACATTATGTAACTGTGTCTATCTCAAGAAAACTTGCCAGAGTCAAAAGATAACCCAGGTTAAGAAATACCCATTTTGGCGCCAAGTGAGCCCGCTGTGGAAGCAAGCCTTAAGGTTGATTTTGCAGAATTTGAACCTGCGGCTTCGCGATCATCATAACATGGCTGTAACTATACTACACTCAGGAGCGCGGTCTGGTGTTCGTAGCCGCAAGATTAATGCCTCTCGTTAATGCGCATGCGCGAGGAATGCACTGCGCACTTCAACTGAAATTCTACTCTGAGAGGAAGCGTCTCTCTTCCGCGCCTCCTAAGTAAAGAGAATTTTGTGGAAAAGAAGCAAACTAAAAAGCAGAGTTGCAGCAGGGAGTCAGTGCAGTACCCTTGTAGATACTTCGTGTATGGAGAAGTGTTCCCGAGAACCCAAGTAAGAATTTTCCTTGGAGATTAGTGTCTCCTGGATTAGTCAGTCATGGTAAGAGTTGGGTTTTCCGTAAAAGAAGGTTTTCAGACTGACTAGAGTTTTCCAAGAACCATTTGTTGAATCAGCTGAAAATAAAGAACATTTCTCTTTTTGACAAACTAATCCTGGAAACAAAAGTGAGAGAAAAATTATTGAACAAGAGGCTTTGATGTGAACAAAAGATTGAACAAAAATTTCTTAACAAAAAAAAGGAAAAAAAGAGGTTAAAATCATACTTTCTCTCTCTCTCTCTCTCTCTCTCTCTCTATATATATATATATATATATATATATATATATATATATATATATATATATAGTGACATTACTTGAAAACAAAGGGCAACAGAGACAACTTGGTTGGCAGTATTAAATAGCCAATCTTTCTCAAGCGCTAGAAAAGATAAGACCAAACACATACTACAGACAATTAATTAAAGATAAAAGATATAGAGAGAAGCAATCCCTCAGATAAGGCCAGGTAAAGAAGAGTATATTAATGTAGATAAAAGTTTATGTTATAAAACTGAGACAGTGAGTTAATTGTAAATGTGCTTTATCTCAGGTGCCGGAGAGAAGAAAGGTGTTTCCAGTTAATCAACTTTCAGGAACGAGCACCAGTTTTCTGAGGCAGTCTCTCTTTCTCAATCCACTTCCCCTTTCCCCCCTGCTGGTGCATGTAATAGACCCTTTGGGCTGTTGCAGGTAGTAGTAGAGAGGATTTTGGACTTGTCATCTGCTCCTTAGGAATCGACTCATATGTTCTTGACAGTCGTATAGTTCCTATAAACCTATATAGGATCTGCCTGTTTAGACAACATAGACTGTGGGATTGGTGTCCAGACTGATTCCTGATACCCCCACCGGGTATGTCCGCCTGTATACCAGCTAGCTCACAGTGCCACTGTAAACTCCTCTTACCAAGGAAAGAATAGTTCTTGGCAACTATCGAACATAACAACCCTGTCCCATCAGAGATAGTGGAAACAGTACAGTACTTTTCGCTCAGTCACTCAAGCTCACTTTGTCTCAGAGAGGTACACAGAATAAAACGGTGGGACATTTTTCACTAAGCATTTATTGTACCAGCGTCATTCTAGTATAAAATAGGTGTGCTGAGACAACGTTAAGACAGAAACAGATATAGATGATTACAAGCACCAACAGAGTAAAAGGATGGTAGATTCCTACCATAGTGGTAAAACAATGAATACAGGCAGGTATATAAATACATGTCAGTAACAATGCATACTACTACAATGCAACCCTAACTAGATGTACCTAAGTGTACCTAGCATGTATGTAGGTGTAGAACCAAGAATCCCCTTAGGCTGAAGCCATCCCCATTACCTGAAGTGAGAGACTGTGGAACCCCGTCTTGTTATCGAGATGGACACCCCGCATGGGCTGTCAGACCACTGCGAACTGGAGTGTCTGCATGCAGGAACCTTAGCGTCTTGCATCAGTGTGTCAGCATGGAAGTCCTTTTTCTCCTCTCCCACCTCAGTGAAGATATGGTTTTTATATACCCAAAGTGGTACCCTCAGGGGACCTACCTTGCTGTGTCATGTCGGACTAGGATGATGGAAGGAATGACCCTTATACATAGTTATTATGCAGGAGACGGTAGTCCTGCTGAGATTCCAAGAATCCTCATGCATAATAAATGAGGCTCGTTTTCAGAGAAAACCCCACGTCATTTAAGCAGTACCATATCTATGTAAAATGTCAGTACCAAGCACCATTATGTAGTGTAATGGCAGGGGAAATATAGGTGAAAGGTTCAGTTACTATCTGCCTATATCGGGGTACCTGTATGAAATATAACACCCACTCCTCATCCGACTGGATGACATACTAAAAAGTCTAAATGTACTTCTAAAATACGCAAACGACTAATAAGTCGATAAGTAAAATAAAATGCGTAAAAAATGCTAAAATTGTAGCATACGATGTAGAAGTATATTAAAATATGTTCGTATATATGATCTGAACAACTATGAGTGCCTGAAAGCCATGCTGTTCAGCAAGAAAAGCAAGAAGGCCAAATTATTCCCAGCACACGATGAGCAAAATGTTTATGAGCCCTGTGTGGGAGACGCAACATCACTGTTGCATGCCATCGCAGACGACGGTCCCTGCAACACCTCACAGATCAGGTCAATCGAGCACAGATGATCTTCTGTATTGCCCACAGTCGATACTGGGGAAAACTGTATGATATCCATGGCCTGGATGACTGTAGAGGAGCCAGTCTCCATTCCAACAGGAGCTGAAGAGTCCCCTGGTGGCTATAAGAATGCAGACATCAACATGGGAATACGCTAAGGACACAACAGTACATGGGCCATTCTCAGGTCTAGTAAAGCATCCACATCCGGTGGTGCAACCGATGGAAGTGTTAGACAGAAATCCAACAAGCATTCTTGTCCGCAGAATAGGCATCTGAGGACAGGCAAAACACAGTCAATCCAGACTGGTCGGAACAATGGGAACCAAGACTTGCTTAGTTCCCGAAGGTGAGGTGTGCCCAGATGGAGTACCATGCGATCGTGGTATCCGCGTTGCAAGAGCGTTTTTTCCATCTCCTTGGTGACTGGGACATCCAGGATTCCTACTATTAGTAGCAGGATTAGCGGAAGTCCTCCGAAAATGCTTCCGAATACGGAGTGTATAAGCGCTGGAATCACTCCGAAGACTGTCTGAAAGGTGCTTAACAGTCCAGAACCTATGGTCTTAAATAGGTGTACTATACCCTTCGTATCAGACATGTTAAAGATTCTTGTACCATTTCTCCAAAATGGAAAGGGCAGTTAGTCCTTACAAGTGCCTGTATCTCAGCTGAGGACCTTGTGACCTGAAGATCAAGAGTCTCTCGGGCAGAGGTTAAAGGCACGGTGTTCTGTAAAAGCATGGCTTTCATTCGGCTCAGAGTATCAAACCGTATAAAGGAAACATTCAAAGAAGGCCATATCGGTGCCTCCCTGACTGTGTGGGTCGGTGGAAACAATACTTGCATACAACAAGTAACCCTGGAGCTCACAGTGACAAGATATTCGACACCCGGAAGCATCCCACAATAACCTTTATCATTCAGCATTAAGTAACTCCCATTCGAGAGCAATCTGAACACTGGATTAATTACGGCAGCCAGGGATCCTTTCAAATGACAGGATAAGTTTGCAACTGAACCGTTACAGGCCCCGTGAAGCATGATATCCTAGCGGATGAGAGATCCACTTAAAGAGCTCTCGCAGTCTGTACCCCTGAGAAACACTTCCATGTCCCTATTCCTGCATCAAAATCTATACGGCAATTCCCAAGATTCCTTCATGAATTCCTCACCCATTGCTTCATATCTGCCTGCCTGTTGTTGTTCTAGGCAATATCGAAACTGGAAAGTTGTGACCGGTAACGTTATATGCAAATGAATTAACCATTCTGTGGATGGTGACTCTGCCACAGTGAAAGGTAATTGGTCCAGTTTTTCAATACGCAGCATTGTATATTTTGCTCCTCTTTGTGCCATTGTTATCTGTTTCTTAGTTAGATTGTATGCAGAAAACAGGGACCTACTGTTGATAAATCGCCAAGGCACATCACCAGAGTGCAATGATTGTAGCGTTCAGCTTAACAACACAATAGAACGTAAGTGGGATTGTCCGTGCTGTAGTATGAACAGTTCCTGTTCCATTATATCTATAGCAGAAAATACAATGGTACCCAGAGAATAAATTCTGGATGTTAAAGTGGTCATACCATTGTCAACCACTGCCAAAGCCTTTTCTAAGTTAATTCTGTCAATTTCATGAATTCCCTCCGCAGGTTCCTGTTGAGAGACTTTCCAAAATTAATTATAGACAGCATATAGGAAGCGTTTCTGACGTGGCTTCCGGGGACCCAATAAAAAGTCCCTCAAATCCACATCTTCTGATAGTAAGGCTAAGTGTTATTTCACCTGGGATAGTGTCGAAGTTTTTAGCCAATCGAGGCATAGCTTTCCAACACTGTATGATGTCACCACCCCCGGATGTTCTTGTTGTGCATAGCGTTGGTCCGGCCTATGGATACTAAACCCTTCGGTGGTACCCCTGAATCTTGTTTGACACCTATTTGTGTCTGTTGGCCAAACTAACCATCCCTTCCAATTGGGGTCTGATGAATTGTACGAGACTATATGTATGATCTCTTCTCCTGTATCCCCACCATATGTTGTAAAGTTTTGCCACCCTTCAAAGTGTACAGGTGAGGGAATCCGAGGTGTGTTCAAATCTTTGTTCTTGGCTAGTCCAAGACAGGAAGTCTGTTGCACAATGCCGTTCAGAAATATTATCTGCTGTGGAATGAGACACGCTCGAAATAGTACTTCTGTTCCCTGAACTTGCCATTCCTTTGAACCCCAGACTGATTTTATGTCTTTAGTGCCCTTCCATAAGTCAAAACCTTGCTCAGACAGTTGGGAAATAAAGGATGCAGAGTAAATATGTTTGGTGTTTGTCAGCATATTTTTCTGTGCAGTTGTAGGTGCAACCTTATTGTAATATGAGGTCGGGTCAGAAGTGTTAAACACTGAAAAATAAGAAACTTTCTGTGTGAACATTCGTGAAGTACTTTTCGGTGGTGTTAGGCAATGTTCCCATTGGTGGTTTGTAAAAACATTACGTGGGATACTGGATTCATGTAAAAAGTGATGACCATAATGTTGGTAACAGTACATTGTGTCGTAATCAGTTGTGTCCTCTAACATTTCGATGCTTGAAAATGCAGCGGATTGTTCTAAATCAGACAACATATTATTTACTGTTTCAAAATCCCAATCGTCAGAAAACATACTGGAGGTAATGACATCATTTAAAAAGATTTTAAATACATGAGGTATTTTCAAAAGTTCAGCGGGACCAAATACATCATATGCAACTCTGTCCCAAACTATACCATCAGGAATTGGAACAGCTGTAATGTTCACAAAGGGCAGGTCTCTTTTTTCACGATGTGAGGATGTATGAGGTTTCAGCACCAAGTTCACATTTGATACTGCAGAGTGTTCTGGGAGATAATTTCCATTTATGAGTAAGCAAAAGACAGTCACTAGACCAATCCGGATTAGAAAAAACTGAATTCCATTTATTCTCCAGAGCTGTAGCCATGGTGAGACTAGGCAAGTCTTTTTCAGAAAAATGTAGAAATCATGAAGTTGATGTTTATGGGAAGCTGGAGCTGGCGTTGTTTCAGGTTCGCTGGGATCGAGAGAGAAGGTATCAAAATTGATGAAGAAGCCAGATGCAGTTCGATCTATTTTTGGTAGCTCAGCAGGTTTTGTTGAACTGGCAGGTGTCTCTTGTAGAGGAATATTTATGTGGATATCGGTGGTAGGCCGAATTGATATTTGTCTTTCATTTGTGTTTTGATGCTCTATTTCAATAGGAACAAGTTCCATTTAATTGTTAGAAAGTACATTTTTTGTATTGGTGACTCTTCAAATGTTATGAGTCGGGGGGGCGTGGTCAACCATCATGGCCGCTCGGACGTGATTCCGAACGGCTCCGTCCCAGGCCCCGCAAATGTAGTGAAAAAGGGTACGATACCTGGCACCGGACCCAGCCTACGCAACGACAAGGGCAGAGGGGGCACTGTACAGCAGTTGTGAGCCTCCGGATGCTGGTGGATGATCGGGGCCGAGGGCCAGACGAGAGGCTCACGAGGTGCCGCCGAGCAACTAAAGATGGCGGGGGCCAGCAGTCTGCATGGGTAATAGTGGGAGAGGCCCTCTGGCGTCCCGTTCGAACAGAGGAGACAACTAGCAGTACCCTGCGGAGGTGAGCGGGACAGCACCCACACGGATCCTGCTGAGAATGGCACAGGGTGTCCCCAGGAGCGGTGAGCCTCCCCACACACAATGCGGTGGACCCTGCGCCAGCGTTTACCGAGAAGAGAGGTCAGTGCGGTGAAGATTGTGGGCAACCGCTAGACGGAGGAAAGAGTCTGGACCCCCCGGCTGGCAGCGGGGCCCCCGGGAGTAGTTCAAAGGGCTGGGGAAGACAGACTGGGCACCTGACATTCCATTCCTGATGCCTGACTTTAAGTTGGAGCCGGTGTCCCACAGCGCATCCTCGGCATGGGGGAATCTGAGGAGCAGAAGGCAAAAATCCCCAATCTGAGGCGAGCACTGATCCCCCCCCCCAGCCATCTCATCATCTGGGCAGAAGGGCTGGGTGCCGGGCCGTCCATTTCAGATGTCTGACCTCAAGATGGCGCCGGCATCTCGCCGGCATCTCTCAGCGCACTCTCGAGAAGGTACGAGGGAGTATAAGGGGCAGCAGGACAAGACCCCAATCTGAGTAATTCCTGGTGGCAGTGAGCACAGAACCCCCCCGGTCATCACATCATCTAAGAAGCCCCCAGGAGAAAAGGAACAAGTGCAGAGCATTGAAGCCCTCAAGGTGGCCTTTGGGGACCCGGTTGGAGCCCCCTGGGGAGGAATAATCTCACCCGGGGCGACAGGCGCGTGGCCAGCGGCGGGACTTTGCATGAGGGGCTTGCTTACAGGTCAGTGGGAGGGCAGCTCCGAGCTGACCGGACGCCCTGCCCCCATATGCCACCCAAAAAGTCTGCCAAAAATAAAGTCTCTAACTACTTTGCCCCGCCGGGCACAGGGCCATCTAAGGAAGGAGAGGCGCAGCCAAGTGGGGGCATGGCTATCACCCGGGAGGATATGTTGGGGTCCCTCAGAGACTTCAGAAAGGAGCTATGAGATGATATCAGATCAGACATAGATGCCTCCTACGACGCGTTTAGAGCATAGATGAGGGTGAAGTTGGTGGCCTTGCAAGCAGATTTGGACTCGGTGGGAATGTGCACCTTAGACCTGGAAGTAAAATGCCAGAGTCTGGAAGATCGTGTGAAGCCCCTGGAGGAGAGCACTGTGGAACTGCGTGGTCAGCTACGAGCTTCTGCCCTCAGATGTGAGGACTTAGAGAATCGCTCCCATCAGGACAATATAAGGGTCAGGGGCCTGGAAGAGGGATGTGAGGGCCCTGATCTGGAGACGTTCATGATAGGCCTCTTTTCCACTATCCTCGGAGAGGAAAACCCTGCAGTGCAACTAGATCGGGTACATAGAGTGGGGCCGAGACTGTATGTGAACAGCGGAAGACCAAGAGACGTTTTAACAAAATTCAGCTCCTTCAAAACGAAAGAACTGGTCCTGCAAAAAGCAAGAAACATGGACAAGATATCATTCCAAAATGTATCATGCTCACTCTTCCAGGACGTGGCTCAGGCCACCTTAGTGCGATGACAGCAGTTCTGGCCGATCACAGAAGCTCTTTGAGAACGTCAAATACGATATCACTGGACCTACCCCTTTGGCATCGCCTTCCAAATGGACAATAAACATCTCCACTGCACAGAAATAGAAGAAGTGGCAGGCCTTCTGGGAATCAGACTCCCCTCCCTGACACGAGCGACCACATCGAGGGATGGTGAAGGAGTGCAGCAGAAGGAGCGACGCGGTGGTGGCATTTGGCGGATGACTGGATGGGGGAGTAAGAAAGCATCGGATTGAAGTGCGGAGGGCGTAAGAACTTTCGCTGGGTGGATCAATGGGGGAAACCTATGACTGTCACTTCGAGTGCCGAGACTCCTGCTCAGATAGACTCTCTAAGTTTTTTGCTCCTGTTAAAATGAAGGTTTAAGTGTAATTGAACTCGCCACAAAGTCAACACACAAGTGCCCTATCTAATTGGTAAAGGGGTTCCTGGGAGCGGAATTAGGCCCGCTCCTGGAGTTAGACAAGGTGAGGCCTTCCTCTGGGATGGAAGTCCCCACAACTCACAGTTCTTGTTTATGTTGTTTCAGTTTTTTTGTATCATGGTGCTCATACAGTGGATGACTCTAGCGGAGCCGCGGGTGGGGGGAGGAGGGGAGTGGAGAGATGACTGGTTCATGGGAAGTTTGGGGGAGAAGTTACGGGAGGAGGGGGGCCCATAAAATGATAAATGGGAGTTAATTGTCTATCCTGGAACAAGAGGCAGAGCCTAAGGAATTTTTAACTGATCACCAGATTATGATAGCCGCACTACAGGAAACCCATTTAAAGAAAAGTGAGGAGGCTCAGCTGAAACTCAAATGTTACCCGCAGATTTTCCGATCCTCGGCCCCCACGAAATAGAATGGTGTGGCTCTTCTTTTTCACACCTCGGTCCCCTTTAATCACCAAACTACTAAAACAGACACAGGGGCACTTTCTGATGGTCTGGGGGGAGCTCAGGGGTCGATCATGTACCATTGCCACGATATACGCACCTAACTCAGGGCAACTAGATTTCCTGGAGGCATTTATAACAACCCTAGAGGGGTTTGCATCAGGGGACATTTTACTGCTGGGGGACTTCAACTTAATTTGGACTATGGGTGGGACATTCAGCAAGACCCTTAAAACCTCCCTTCAGCGTTTGGGCCTACTAGATGCATGGAGGGAAGCATACCCCACGACAAGGGGCTATTCTTTTTTCTCCCATTCCCATAGAACCTACTCTAGAATAGACCACATCTTTCTCAGCCAATCCCTTCTTCACACAATATCGGACACTAGGTTCCACTCGATTTGCCTCTCAGATCATGCCCCCTTAGAGGTAGTAGTAATCTGGCCAGCCCCACGGTCGAGACATAGACCTAGAAAAATGCGTAGAGATACAGCTAGGAAACCACATCAACCATTCAACCTGCTCAACCAATACCAATCCGGATTTCACACAGGGCACAGTACGGAGTCGGCCATGACCCACATAGTAGATGACGCACTAAAAATCCTAGACCAAAATGAAGCCTGTCTGCTAATCCTGCTTGATCTATCCTCGGCATTCAACACCATCAAACATGACAATCTTCTGGACCTTTTGAAATATAGAATGGGCTTACCAGGTTCAGTTCTAAACTGGTTCACCTCCTACCTCCAAAATAGATCCCAAAGATTCAAGGTCAATCAAGCCCTATCTATGGCCGTTCCAGTCAGATTATGTGTACCACAGGGCTCATTCCTCTCACCTACACTCTTCAACCATTTCATGGAACCACTCACCGTTATTCTCAGCTCCTCTAACATCCAATATCACATGTACACAGACGACACACAACTATACTTAAAAATCGCCTCTCTGGAAGACATAAAATCTCTCAACTCAACTCTACAAAAAACCCAGACTTGGCTGGTGGAAAATCACCTGAAACTAAATACCCTCAAGACGGAATTCCTCCTAATCGCTCCACCCAACCAAACATCCATCAACGAAGAATGGCTTCAACAACTAACAGCGCTCAACTGCCAACCCCGTATCATTGACTCAGCGAAGTCGCTGGGATTAACACTCAACAGAAATCTAAACATGCAGAAACATATCAGTGCCGCAACAAAAGGAGCAAACATTCAGATGAACACCCTGAGAAAATTAAAACCCTTCCTTCCTGCAAGTGACTTCAAACTAGCAGTTCAAGCACTAGTTATTCCAAGACTCGACTATGGGAGTGCAACGCTCTGCGGTCTTCCCAGATCAACAACGGCCCCTCTAAGAGCCTCACTCAATTCAGCGGCCAGACTTATTATGGGCTCAAAAAGAAATTGTCACATTACCCCCGACCTCAGAGCTCGTAACTGGCTTCCTTTTGAAGCTAGAATTGAACTAAAAATAGCCTGCATGACCCACAAAGCCTTACATCACAATACTCCGAGCTACCTGGCCCAGAAACTTGTGCTCTCTTGTGGCAACAGATCCTCTAGAAGTTCCAACAATCTTCTTCTGAAACCACAACGTTTTACCAAAAAGAAATCATACAACCGTGCCTTCTCTGGAATCGCTCCAAGGATTTGGAACGCACTGCCCCCGGAAACCAGACGGAATCCCTCTTCTACCTCCTTTAAGAAAGAAGTTAAGTCTCTACTCCTAAGGAAATTCACATGAACATTTTATCTAATTCCCACTACGGATGTGTTGTTTATCAAGACTCAATTTGTAACTCTCTGTATTCTTTTGTTTCTGATTTCTACCCCTGTAAAGCGCTCTGATAGCCGCAAGTGTCTTGTTCGCGTTATATAAAACCTCGAAAATAAAATAAATAGGAGATGGTACTTCCCCAACTTCCCCAGCAGAGATAGACTCCTCAGAGGCGAACTCAGGAAAGCAATCACAGACTATTTCAATAACAATGACCCTGCCCTTACATCGTACGCAAACAACTGGGACGCCTTTAAGGCGGTTATTAGGGGCAAGTGCGTAGAGTTAGCTACCACTCTTAGAATCCAGCAGAGGGGGGAGAGACTCCTGTTAGAAGGGGAACTACAGAGTGCAGAAAAAACACACCAAGAGAATCCGTCGACCCCCAACTCTTCTCAAGGTCACATCTCTAAAATGTAAACTAAACGCCATATACACTAATAAGGCAGAGAAATCTATTCTAAGGCTCCAGGCACGGGGCTATGAAAGCGGCAACAAAATAGGCACCCTTCTGGCGCGGCAGCTGGGGGCGAAGCAAGAAAAAGAATATATCAAACAAATAGTGGATGACGCTGGCATCTCCCATCTGGACGAGGAGGGTAAAGCAAATACCTTTAGAAATTTTTATCGCAATCTCTACACAGCCGATTAATCCGCTGGAACCTCAAGCCCAGGAGAGCTAATTGGTGCCCCTCAACCTGCCTCAGATCTCTGCCCACACCAACGAGGAACTTAGTCGCCCCTTCACCGGGGAACAGGTTCAGGAAGCAATAGACGCTTTGAAGCTACAGAAGGCCCAGAAGGGCTAAATGCTCAATTCTATCGTACCTTTGCTCCCGAGCTGACTCCTCATCTGGTGTCCCTTTTTAACGACATAGCCAATTCCTAAAGGGTAACAAATTCCATGGGGGAGGCGTTGGTCAACGTTATTATCAAACCGGGGAAGGACCCCAAGGCCTGCTCCTCATACAGGCCCATAGCTCTCCTGAACCTAGATGCAAAACTGTACTCTAAAATACTGACCACCCTTCTTGAAAATCTTCTCCCTGCTCTGATTAACCCCGATCAGTCGGGGTTCATTAAGGGACGGCAGACCCACGGCAATCTTCAAAGAATAACTCACATAATAGAGACAGTACAAAAGAAGGGTATTCCTGCGGCCCTCCTCTCGTTGGACACGGAAAAGGCCTTCGATCGGGTCGATTGGCCCTTTCTCCTGCAAACACTGAGACAATTCGGCTTTGGTGAGACCTTCATAGGCATGGTGCGGGCCAATTATCACTCTCCCCGGTCTCAAGTCCTTGTAAACGGGGTGTCCTCCGACTCTTTCACACTCTCACGGGGAACAAGGCAGGGCTGCCCTCTGTCCCCCATGCTCTTTGCTCTCAGCATCAAAACACTGGCGGAGCGGATCAGGGCAAACCCAAATATAAAAGGGGTTACATTTGGTACTGACGACCATAAGATTTCCCTCTTTGCGGATGATGTCCTACTTCCAATCACCGACCCGCTGAGCTCGCTCCCGGCCATTCAGGCAGAGCTTGACCGCTTTGAAGTAGTCTCCGGATTTAAGGTGAACCTCTCTAAGTCATTCTTGCTCAACTTAACCCTGTCGGGTGAAGTGCTGTGCCGGATAAAGGAGACCTCCCCTTTCTGCTGTACAGGCAAAGACATCACCTACCTAGGGGTCAAGCTCACTCCAAAAATTGCTGGCCTCTATAGGGCAAATTACCCACCTTTTCTGCGGCAGATTAAAGCAGTTCTAAACAGGTGGAGAACTGCCTTTATCTCCTGGATTGGGAGGATCAACGCAATTAAGATGAATTTCCTCCCCAGGCTACTCTACCTCTTTCAGGGCTTTCCAATCCCGGTGGACAGTGAACTATTTATAGCTCTGAAAAAATTGATTACTAAGTTTATATGGCAGGGTCAAAGAGCACAACTTTCTTACTGAGTATTGATCAGATCCCGGGATGAGGGAGGCTTGGCCCTCCCGGACTTCTGGGGATACTAGAGGACTGCCCAGCTCCGTGTGCTGATGGAATGGTCCCCTAGGGTATCCACATAAACCGTCAAATAACAGGCAGGACCATCTGGGATCTTTTGTGTCTAAAGAAGCAGCATAGACCCCCAAACTCTTACAACTACTTTGCGGGTCTGGGACCTTCTCACAAAAACATTATCCCTGACAACCTTCCCCTCGCCATACACTCCCATTCATTTCAACCCAGAGTTCCCACCGGCGTTACAAGATGGTCCATTTAGACAATGGAGAGTAGGGGCTGCCTTGTGATCTCCCACCTTTACAAACAACGGGAACGCTTGACATTTGAAAAGTGCGCCAAAACATCCCAGTTACAATCCACAGTGGGCTTCCACTACACACAGCTTAAACATTGGGTACAACATTCCCAGGTGCGGCTGGCCGCGACCAGAGACCTGCTCCCAATAGAGAAATTCGCACAATCAGGAGCATCCACTAAGGGGACTATTTCCTTTCTGTACTCCCTCATTAGGGTGCTGAGTCCACACTCGACACCGAGACACAGGACATTCTGGGATGCTATCCTTTCTAGGCCCCTAGAGGAAAAACACTGGAGCCGCTTATGCAAGGATATAGCCAAATACAACTGCTCCATGCACTTGAGAGAAGCCCACTATAAAATTATGTATGACTGGTACTTGCATCCCCAGAAACTGCATAAATTATTCCCTAACTCTACGGATAGGTGCTGGAGGGGATGTGGGCTCTTGGGAGATTTCCGTCAGATCTGGTGGGACTGCCGCTCTGTTCAACCATTCTGGAAGGAAATTCTCTCACAGATTAAATTGATACTAGGGTACCTCATCCCGGAAACCATTGACCACACCCTTTTGGGGGTCCGGGACCCGATCCTGAAACGGCAAACATGTGGAGACCGCTCCATCATGTGGTTGTGCCTGGGAGCCGCTAAAATGGCTATTGCTGCAGCCTGGAAAAGGGCAAAGGCCCCGTCCATCACGCAATGGAACGCCAGATTGTGGCAAACGTTAGCCCTGGAGCGGTTAACAGATATAACAGAGGGTTCAAGAAAGGGTTTCGATTACATCTGGTCCCCGCTGGTGGAATATCTGTCAGAGGGATTGACCCTATTCACATGCGGCCCCAGACTCCGAGAACTTCACCTCTTTCATATTTAACTAATGGGGGCGAGTCTTAGGAGAGTACACGAGGAGAAAGAGTTGACTCAAACCCTCGCCCGCGTAATCACCCCACCATTTGGCCCGCTTTGCAAAATAGTCACCATGATACATTAGTTTGGTTATCATGTAGTTTTTTTCTATCTTTATTTTCTGTATACTATTGCAGGTTTGCCCCTTTTAGGGCTTCAAGCTGAGACTGGACACACAGGTGCTGTGTAGCAAAGGTCCCACAGCAAGGCAGCCTGATGAATGATGCAATGCACAATGCTAAAGAAGTAGATCGGAATACTTCAGTACGGTCAAGTATGGGGCTAAGACCTTGTCAACAAGCTGAGTGTATCTAGAGGATATCTGTAACTCTTGGCCTACATGATGTACTTGTTGTGATTACAATACTCTGCTATGTAATGTTACAAACTCAATAAAAAGATTTTGAAACAAATGTTATGAGTCTTTGTGTAGTTTGATCAGATTTATGGAGACAAATCTCTTTTCTTTTTTACCAGCAAGAGGCAGAAGAAGTACTGTTCTTGTTCCTTCGAAAGCCAGGACAGGTACAGGCTTTCTGTATGATGGCCCAAATTCTTTTTTGTCCACAATCTTTTCTCTGACCAGATCCCCGACTTTTGGGATCCAGGCAGCTCTTGCCATGACTGATTTGACTTCCCCAGTGGCGGTGAGTTTTACTTGCACGTTGCTTTGTATGCCCGGAATTCATTGAGATCCTGTAAAACAGCCAAACATTTATTGATGTCAAAAGGTTTTTCATCAGCCACTGTGCTTTCTTGGTTGAGATCAGGTACCCACATTCTCATCCTGAATAGGACTTCGTAAGGAGTGACAACTCCTAGGGAACTTCTTGGCATATGGTTGAGTACCCTCTGGACCTCATATAGGTGATTGACCCAACTACCGCCCGCCTAATACCTTTGCTGTTAAGGATTGCTTTAGGTCCCGGTTTTTCCTATCCGCCACCGAATTTCCCTCAGGATGGTAGGGGGAGGAGTACCACAAGACCATGCCCATACTTTCCATAGCTTCCTTGTAAGCCAGAGAGCTAAATGCAGGGCCACGGTCGGAATGTAACATGCCAGTTGCGTATGTCCCGATAAAGACTTGCAAATCCTTTATAACAGTTCGAGCTTCAGCCGAGCTCTGAGGCCAAACCCATAGAAATCTAGAGCATGAATCCACTGCCACCAAGATGTACTTGTAGGCCCCATCTGAATTTAAGGGGCCGCAGTGATCCAAATAGACATGTGCGAGAGGTCTGTCTGAAATAAGTAATGGTGTATGTGGTGGCCATGCTACGGTGGAACCTTTCATCAGCTGACAGAGGTCACACTTTAAGACATAAGCCTTTGTTTGTTTAGACAAAGTTGGCTACCAGAATCACTGCATCAGTAACAAAACTGTAGCAGTGACTCCTGCGTGTGCAGAGCCCAGACCCTCCTGTGCAGCTAGAATTAAACCTAATCTGCGATCAGTGTTTGGTATAACTCTATCCCCCACTCCTGGAATTTGAACATACGGTATGTTTTACGCATCTAATTTATAGGAATATATGAGTGGAAAGCCCTTTGGAATGGCAGAGCCATTCTTTGAGGCATTGACAGCTATCAGTATGTCTCTGTCTATCCTCGTGCTAGAATGAGTGATTACAGCAGCGGCAGCAGTTCGAGCTGTCGCCTTGGGGGCTTCATCAGCCAGTGAATTCCCTTAAACATGTATGCCAACACACTGGTGACTCAATGTGTGAATAACTTGAGCCCATGGCAGGCATGCTTTCAGCTTTGCCACTTATTCCCATAACAATTTAAGTTTAATTGTGCAACCCTTGGAATCTCTAAACCCATTCTGGCCCCAGTAATGTAGATATTCATTGCAAGACTGCACACAGTAAAATGAATCGCACACTATCAGGGTGGGGAATTCCCAATCCGTGTACTGTAGTGCCAATATCAGAAATTTCAGCTCTGCCGCTGTACAATCTCCTAGAGATTGTGTAGTCGTATTGCTGGGTTGGAACCTACCATCCCGCATGCGACCTTTCGCTATAGCACATGCAGCGCTATATTGCTGTTTACTTCCTATGACATGCTGAGCAGATCCATCAGTGTAAATGATGTATTCATGTTTCTCTAGAGGCAGGATTTAATTTGGGTAAGGTTATTCTTGTTCGTACTGCAGGAACGCTAGTGTTTTTAGTGTAGAATCATATCTGTAATCTACATCTGTTGCAGTGAGAGAATTAGCCCATTGTATCCATTGTGGATATAATGCTTTCGCATTTGGAATGCTTGCTTTGGTAATAGCTTCTAAAGTTGGTACCGGGGTTACAAAGATAATGCGTTTTCCCTGTGCTAGTGCTCTTTCTCTCACTACAGCAGTCTGTACTGCGGTCAATATTTTTTCAGTTGCCGCAAATCGCATTTCAGCATTTGTGTGGAAATGTGATTTTGATGCAATTGGAACTGTCTCACCTTCATTGAACGTGAGGTAAATATTTCCTGATAATCCAGGGACGACCCGGATCATCAAGTTTGTAGAATTTACACGTATGTATCAGTGTTTAGATGCTATCATGTTAGCCTGAGCAGAACTGAGAGTATCTGTGTTTTGTTGTGCCCACTGATATGGTGTGAAAACAGGTCTGATTATATATTAGAAGAGTTTTTTAGTGTTTCTGCGTAATCAAGAATGTATGTTCTACCAAAATTCAGAAATCCTAAAATAGATTGCAAGCCTTTTAGAGTTTTAGGAGGTTGTAGCAGCAAACACCTGTCTAAGAAGTTGGCTGCCAGGCTCTTGCCTTCACTTGATAACTCGTATCCCAAAAACAGGACATTGAGATGGGCAATTTTAGATTTCTTGAAATTAAACTTGTAGCCCAAATTGGCAAATCCCACAATTATGTTGTTCACCCTGCTCAAGTGTTCCATTAATTCATCGTCCCTTTGATAGATATCATCTACATAGGACACAGCCTCCTCGTCACATGTTTGTAACAATTCTGACACTCTTGCTGAGAATAGCCCCGGGCTGTTCTTATACCTTTGAGGCAAATGGCAAAATCTTTGCTTCGTGCAGATCGCAGAAAATTCTATCAAACATCTGCTTTCTGGAGCTATATTTTGGCAGAAGAATCCATTTGTGATATCTAATGTCGTTTTGTATTTCTTCTTCACAATGTTATTCATTAATGCGGCACTGTGTGCATTTTGAACTGCAAATGTTCACATGCATGTGTTTAAATGTCTGTAGTCTAAAACGAGACGATATGTGTTGTCAGGTTTCATTACAGGATTATTCATCGGGGAGGTGCAAGTCTCAATCACACTTTGGTATTCAAGTTGATCTAAGATTTTTTTGACCTGTCTTTTTGCATCGTTTTTTATAGGCTACTGTCTCTGTGGATTTGGAGTAGATTTTAATGGGATTTCATGGTGGGTTGACTCCACGTCCCACCCTACATGGTTGCAGTATAATGCCGGAGCTAGCGCTAACGGCCACTCCTGCGTGTATGAATGTTTTAAAGATCTTGGAACGAGGTCGGAAAAAGCAGGCAAAATGATGCTTTCCCCCTTTGGGTAATCCATCAAACTCAGGCGGCCAATCCCTTTCTGCTAGCAGTATGTCATATCCATATGTTAAGTTCTCCCAAAAGAGACCTTTAACCTTCCTTGAGATGTCCCCCTCTATTTGCAGCGTAATTTCATACAATTTATGCAGGACACTAACTCTGGTATCAGGTGTTTCCACTGTGATATGTTCATTCAAATCTGCTGTCACCAGAATATCCTTCAGGTTCTGGCGAGGTATTGTTACTTCTGCCACGCAGTCTAGCATCATCAGAGCCCATTCCCCGTTCAGAAGCTGAGTCCTCAGTAACCTGGGCATTTCTAATTTTTAAGCCTGCTACTTTCTTCTTTTTGAATTGAGGTTTTGCTTTATGTTGCTCTTCCTGTTTGATACTGTAATCTGAAGTGCGATATGTTTCCCTTTTTGCCTTTGGTCGATCTTCAGTCTTTTGTTTTGATCGGCCATCCCTCTCTGAGTTTTTTGATGAACCCTGGAAGGAAAAGAAAGGAACGTGTATCAGTGTCCTGATACCTATCAGGATTTTTAATGTAATCACGATTCCTAAGGTTGTACTTCTTTTCAGAGGACTCCCGTTGGGGAGACCCACTATTTTATCGTGAATTATTTTCCAAATTATCATTTTTAGAATTTTTGTTTTCCCATTTCTCTTTAGAAGAAGTGGTGCTTGCTTTGAGTTATCTTTGTCGGGACTACCCGCCATTTGCGGCTTCCCTGCTTTGGTTCCCAAATTATCTCTACCTAAATCAGCGTAATTTTTGGTAAGTTTCGCTCCCTATTTCTAGGTGCTATTTCCCTGAGGCGGCTGTGTATGGCCACTGCTGCTGCCTGTAGGAGAGTAGGATCTGCTTCACATGGGTACCCCCACTTTTTGCTGATGCTTCACTGTTTTTCGACTCTAGTCTGGCTGGGGCCCTGCTAATCAGAACCCCAGCCTAGCTGCTTCTTCTCTAAAATGGTTTCCATGTACCTTAGGTACATCTTTGATTGGAATCTGGAGTGCCCTTATAAGTCCCTAGTATATGGTATACTATGTACCCAGGGCCTAGGTACCCCAGAGGCCTGCCAGGGGCTGAAGCATGTATTATGCCACCCCTGGAAGGCCAGCCAAAATGACACCACAGGTATGCTACTGCAGCCTGGGTAAGGTGGTGCATGCACCCCTTACTGTGATATAGGCTACTTATATCCCTACCATTGCACACACATATAAACCTATAAGTCACTCCTATGACAGGCCTTACCAATCCTGAGGGCAGAGTGCTTGGTTTTTATGTGAGAGGGTGCCCCTGCATGAGCAGAGCCCCTCTGCAGCATTCGGAGTCCCTCCTCTGATGCTGTTTGTGGTACAGCCTGACCATATACTCTTAAATGCATTATATCCTCGCGGTACAATGCTAACTTTGGACTGGCTGCACCAAAACATGTCGTGTTTGGTGTCAAACATCTTGGAATACTACCCCCCCACCAGTCCTGGCGGCGGGGGTAGCATTCCACCATTCTAGAGGGAGAGACATGTACCCACCGACCTACCCGGTAACTTCTTTACAGAGCCCTGGCATCACAAAATGGATGCCACTGCCACAGACACGGGTCTGGCCTCCTGCTGCTGACTGAAACTCCGGCATGGGAGGCCTGGACAATAGGTTTCCTGTTGAAGGGAGTTGTAACCACCTCCCCAGACAGGATAGTGTGTATTGGGGCTGGGCGGGAGCACTTTCGGGTGCTTTGAAGTCCTGCACTGGGGGCACATTTGGTGTCCCTCTGCATATGCCAGTTCAAACCGGTTGCAGGGGCTACCTGCCCCTGCTCTGGCGTGAAACTGGACAAAGGGCATGGGTGTAACCACCCCTCTTCCCTGACCCTCCCATATGTGGGTGCCCAGAGTATGTCCAACCCCCTAACTTGGTATAAGTATGGGACCCCAGTCCTTAGGACTTTAGATTACCCTGGACAAAACTCCGAAGCTGAAATCTGGACCTTCGACGCTCTACTTTAAGATTAGAGGACTGAAGAATCTCCCTTGGGGTCAAGGAGTGACTCCCCTGCTTGGCAGGCATTTAAGAAGCAATTGTCCGGTCTGCATCGCTGAAGCTCCTGCCGGATGCCGAAGTCTTTGCATCACCAGAGGTGGATTTCCAGACTTCCCCGAGGCTGCCCTGAGTCCCCAGTGAAGCTGAGGCCCGTAGCTGTCCTGGGTAACGTGGAACTGTGACCCCTGGACACCAAGAACTTTTTGCAAGTGCATCCTCCTCCTGGTCTACCACGAAGTTGTGCTTTGGGCTCCCAGTAGCGCCCGCCTCCAGCACTGACTGCACTGAAGATCACTGGCCTCCACTCCACGAGTGTCATGTGAGCCAGCTCCAAGTGCGTCCACTTGAGGCTCCTTCGCGGTCGCTAGTCCGTTGGCTAGTGGGCCCTCCCGAAGGTAACTCTTCTTCTGCTTGGGCTTTCCTGGTTGCTCCAGAGGTGCCCTGACTTACCCTTGCTTGGTGAGTCCCCCAGATCTTGCTGGTTTGCATCAACGTCCCTTCTTTATTTCTACGAGATTTGCCGTTGCCAAGGCTTGTTGGGTCCAATCCGGTCACCGACACCCCAGCAATCGACAGACGTTGTAAGACAGCTCGAATCCAGCTCCTGGTTGTCATCGACGCCTCCTGGACCTCGTGGCTGAAGAGTCAAGACGACCGTCAACCTACCTGAAGCACCCGACATCGGTGGGCATCTGCTCATCGCCTTCCTGGTCACTGGCTAGTGACCCAGACTCTGTCCCCTCTGCTTTCAGGTTCTTCAGATCTTCGATCCACCCTTGGATCCACCCGGACACTTTCGACTTGGCCGCCAGCAGCCCTTTGCAGCAGATCGCCATTGAAAACGACGACGAAACACGACCCCGAAAGAAACCTATGCACCCGGCTCCCCTGGGTGAGGTAACTCGAGTACTCCGGTGCTCCCGTGGGTATTGACTCTATAACGGCCTAGTTCTAAAGGGGTTTGCTCTAAGTCCTCCTCCAAGTGCCCTTTTTCTTTAAAACTCCAACCGCGACATTCCCCATAGAAGTCAACGGTGGCTCGCGGCTGTGTTCCCACACTGCACGCGTCCCCGTGGGTCCCCTGTGTCACTACCTTGGGTGGTTCCTTGTGGTCCAAGCACTTCTACAGGCTCTAGGCCTTGTGTCTAGTTCAGTCGTGGTTCTTATACCACTTTATTGGTATATGGTTTGGTACGCCCTGGGCTCAAACGTGTATTTGTGCTATTACTGTTGATATTTGACTTGTAACTTATGTACTTGAACTCTAGCCTCATAAAGAGACTAGAGGGGTGTGTTTAAGACTAAATACATATATTTTGAATATATACCTGGTGTGGTCCTCTTTCATTTGGTCACTCAAGAGATTATAGACTGGTAGAACAAGCTGCTTTACATTCCTTCAAGACTTAGCCTGAAGGCTGCTCTCCATAGCTACCACTAGGATAGCTTTCTCAAAAGGTTGTCTTTAACCTATCTCCATAAGGGGTTGTTTGGACTGGTGCAAGGTGCCCACTATAACTAGTGGACAGCATATACCAGGCCAACTTCTCACATTGGTGGTAGCGTGTGGGATTCCAGCTTGCTATTGTTTTACCAGATAATCTCAATTGAATTGATCAACTGAAAACCACTAAAGGTACCTTAGGTACATATAATTCAAGCTTAGGATACAGTAAGTTCTACTGAACTTAGAGTTGTGTGTTAAGGGATAGCACACCCTTTCTACAACTCAAGAGAGTTTAGTAGGCCACACTAGAGTAGGTAGTGCATACACCACACCACACTAGTAATGTCTTCACTGCCAGGAACCAGTGGGCTCCTGCCATCCAGATATGACAACCTCTCATTCTTGGAATTAAGAGAGTTGTGCAAGGTTAGGAAGTTGAAGACAGGCAAAAGTGCCAACACCCAACGTCTCCTGGAGATGCTTCTGCTAGATGATCTTAGAAGACTCATAGGGTCTGCAAGGGTAGGCATAGAGGGTGGGGCAGAAGATGAGGGAGGGGCCAGGGATGAAAATGCCCAGGACCTGACCTCTGAAACTGGCCAGGGGATGACAATGATCCTGACCTGGACAATGCAGCTACTCCTGAGGATGAGGAGGAGACTCAGAATGACCTCCCCTTTGTCCCCCAGGAAGAGTTGGGAGTGTGCCCAGAAGGTCTAGATCTCCTTCTCAGGAGTCTAATCACTCTTACACCTCAATAGGGACCTCTGTTTCTTCTCATAGGAGGGAATCCTCTCATGAAAGGAAAAAGAGACTGCTTCAGTATGAACAAGCCCAGCTTGAGCTCAGAAAACAGCAGTTGGCTATAGACAGGGAGTCCCTAGATCTTTATAGACAAAGAAAAAAGTTGGGACTAGAGTCCCATGGTGGCAGCAATTTCTCCAGAGATAGGGAAATGTCTTATGACCATAGAAACCTGAGCAAGATTGTCCCTCCCTACCAGAGTGGGGATGACATCCACAAATGGATAACTGCTCTAGAGAGGGCCTGTAAAGTACAGAGGGTCCCTCAGGAGCAGTGGGCAGCAATCTTGTGGCTCTCCTTTGCAGACAAAAGTAGAGATAAGCTCCTCTCTGTTAGAGAAGAGGATGCTGACAATTACACAGTCTTGAAGAGTGCATTGATTGATGGGTTTGGCCTAACCACTGAACAATACAGGTTAAAGTTCAGAGATACCCAAAAGCACAGACTCAAGACTGGGTGGACTTTGTTGATTGTTCTGCTAAGGCTCTGGAAGGTTGGTTAGTGGGCAGTAAGGTATGTGACTTCAATGGATTGTACATTCTTATAATGAGGGAGCAGATTCTTAATAACTGTCAAAATCAGCTGTTGCATCAGTACCTGGTGGACTCTGATCTGACCTCTCCCCAAGAATTGGGAAAGAAGGCAGACAAATGGGTCAGAACCAGGGTGAGGCAGAAGGTACAGAACCAAGGTGGTGACCCAAAGAAGCAAGATTCTAAAAACTCTGATAAGGGTGGGGAGAAGGGTAAAGACCAGAAGTCTTCACAAGGCCCCCAAAAATCTTCTTCAGGTGGGGATTCACAGTCTAACAAGGGAAAAGGCCAAAAGAAACCATGGTGCAAGGTCTGTAAGCAAAATACCCACTGGACCAGTGATTGCACCAAGTCCAAAGACTCTATTCCAGCCACCACCACTGCCCCTAAGGCACCTGTTCCCCTAGTACAGTTACAAATGGTGGTGGGAGTACTCCAGCTAAGGGTTTAGTAGGGTTGACCCTGGGTAATGAGATGAGCTCTGGCCTAGTCAGAGAACTCACTCAGGCTGTCCTAGTTTGTGATGGAGGCATGGATGTGACCTCCTCTGTGAGTCCCAGCAATCTGGGCAAGTACAGGCAACAGCCATTAATCAATGGAAGAGAGGCTTTGGCATTTAGGGACACAGGGGCGAGTGTCACCATGGTGACACAAGACCTTGTGGATCCTGGGCAGATTATACTTGGTGAAATGTACCAAGTGACCAATGCTAGCAATGTCAGAACTGACCATACTCTGGCAGTTGTTAACTTCTCCTGGGGAGGGGTAACTGGCCTTAAGAAGGTTGTGGTGAGTGCAAACCTACCAGTCGAATGCTTGCTTGGCAATGATCTAGAAACTTCAGATTGGGCAGAAGTGGAGCTCAGGACCCATGCAGAAATGCTGGGGATCCCTGCAGATGTGTTTGCTGTGACCAGGTCACAGAGCAAAATGTCTAACACTGAACAGGCCTTGGATCCTGGAACAATGGACCAAGTGCCATCCAAGAGGAGGAGTAGTAGGCTTAAGGCAGTGCCTTCCCCCTTGGCTCAGAAGGAAGATCAGTCTCTTCAGGGAGATGATCTCAGTCCTGAGGAAGGAACTGTCCCAGATGAGCTTAAGCCTGATCAGGTTGAGTTATTAGGGACAGGGGGCCCTTCCAGGGCAGATCTGAGCCAGGAGCAGCAGAACTGCCCCTCTCTTGAACCCCTCAGACAGCAGGCTGCTGCTGAGGCTGCTGGGAATGCTAGTGGTCCCCATAAAGTGTATTGGGATGATGGACTCTTCTACTCAGAGTGTAGAGACCCCAAGCCTGGTGCCACCAGGAGGTTGGTTATACCTTTGAAGTTCAGGGGCTTCCTATTGACACTAGCCCATGTCATTCCCTTAGCAGGTCACCTGGGCCAGAACAAGACTTGGGACAGGATTGTCCCTCACTTTCACTGGCCCCACATGTCTGAAGACACCAAGGAGTTTTGTCGCTCCTGTGTAACCTGTCAAGCCAGTGGGAAGGCAGGTGGCACCACAAAGGCCCCCCTGATACCACTACCTGTGGTGGGGGTGCCCTTTGAGAGGGTGGGGATTGACATAGTTGGACCTATGGATCCCCAAACAGCATCTGGGCACAGGTTTATCCTGGTGGTGGTGGACCATGCCACTAGGTACCCAGAGGCTATTCCCCTTAAGACCACTACAGCACCTGTGGTGGCAAGAGCCCTCCTGGGAATTTTCTCAATAGTGGGCTTCCCTACGGAGGTTGTATCAGACAGGGATGCAAACTTTATGTCTGGATACTTGAAAGCAATGTGGAAGGAGAGTGGAGTGACTTACAAGTTCACCACACCCTATCACCCACAATGCAATGGTTTAGTTGAGAGATTCAACAAAACCTTGAAGGGCATGATTAAAGGGCTCCCAGAGAAGCTTAGGTGAAGATGGGACATACTCTTGCCCTGCCTTTTATTTGCATACAGGGAGGTGCCTCAAAAGGGGGTTGGCTACAGCCCTTTTCAACTTTTGTTTGGTCACCCTGTCAGGGGTCCATTGTGCTTGGTGAAGGAAGGATGGGAGTTACCTCTCAAGCCCCCAAAGCAGGACATAGTGGACTATGTACTTGGTCTCCGCTCCCGGATGGCTGAATACATGAAAAAGGCAACTAAAAACCTTGAGGCTAGCCAGGAACTCCAAAAAGCCTGGCATGACCAAAAAGGCTGTACTGACTGTTTACCAGCCAGGGCAGAAGGTGTGGGTGTTGGAGCCAGTGGCCCCAGCAGCTCTCCAAGACAAATGGAGTGGACCCCATACCATTGTTTAACAGAAGGGTGAGGTTACCTATTTGGTAGACCTAGAAACACCCAGGAGTCCCCACAGGGTTCTCCATGTCAACAGATTGAAACCATATGTGGACAGGGCAGACATGGGCTTGCTCATGGCTACTGATGAGGGACAGGAGGAAGAGAGTGACCCACTCCCTGACCTGCTCTCACAGAACCCTGATGATGGGTCAGTGGATGGTGTAGCCTTGGCAGGCAGCCTCACTGCTCAGCAGCAAACTGATTGCAGACAGGTGCTCAATCAGTTCAGACATATGTTCTCTCTAACTCCAAGTCAGACCACCTGGTGCACTCATGAAGTGGACACTGGGGACAGTCTGCCTATTAAAAATAAGATTTATAGGCAACACGACCATGTCAGTGACTGTATCATCACAGAAGTCCAGAAAATGTTGGATTTGGGAGTTATTGAACCCTCAGATAGCCCTTGGGCTAGTCCAGTGGTCCTTGTGCCAAAACCTCACACCAGTGGTGGGAAGATAGAGATGAGGTTTGGTGTAGACTACAGGGGTCTTAATGCAGTCACTAGGACTGATGCCCATCCAATACCCAGGGCAGATGAGCTGATAGACACTTTGGCCTCAGCCAAGTTTTTTAGCACATTTGACCTAACAGCTGGCTACTGGCAGATCAGGCTAGCTGATGATGCAAAGCCAAAAACAGCATTCTCAACCCCTAGTGGGCATTATCAATTTGTGGTAATGCCCTTTGGTCTGAAGAATGGACCTGCCACTTTCCAAAGGTTGGTGAATACAGTTCTCACAGGTCTGGAAGCCTACAGTGCAGCTTATCTTGATGATATTTCTGTCTTTAGCTCCACCTGGGAGGATCACCTGGTCCACCTAAGGAATGTTTTAGAGGCCCTGCAAAGGCAGGCCTCACTATCAAGGCCACCAAGTGCCAGATAGGGCAGAGTCAGGTTGTGTACCTGGGCCACCTTGTGGGTGGAGGCCAGGTTCAACCACTGCAGAGCAAAATCCAGACCATCATGGACTGGGTTGCTCCAACTACCCAGACTCAGGTGAGAGCCTTCTTAGGCCTGACTGGGTACTATAGGAGATTTGTCAAGGGGTATGGATCAATAGTGACACCCCTGAATGACTTAACTTCCAAGAAAATGCCCAAAAGGTTCAGTGGACAGCTAGCTGTCAAAAGGCATTTGATGACCTGAAGCAGGCCATGTGCACTGCTCCCATTCTCCAGAGTCCTGATTACTCCAAGAAGTTCATTGTCCAAACAGATGCATCTGAATTGGGGGTAGGGGCTGTACTGTCACAATTGAATGATGAATGTCAGGATCAGCCAGTAGCTTTTATTAGCAGAAGGCTGACCCCTAGAGAGAAACGTTGGTCAGCCATTGAGAGGGAGGCCTTTGCTGTGGTCTGGGCTCTGAAGAAGTTGAGGCCATACTTGTTTGGTACTCACTTCCTTGTTCAAACAGACCATAAGCCCCTCTTATGGCTAAAACAAATGAAGGGTGAAAACCCCAAACTGCTTAGGTGGTCCATTTCCCTACAGGGGATGGACTTTACAGTGGAACATAGACCTGGGAGTAACCATGCCAATGCAGATGGACTCTCTAGGTATTTCCACTTAGAACATGAAGACTTAACTGGTCAAGGTTAGTTTAATGTCCCTGCGTTTGGGGGGGGCTGTGTAGGAGAGTAGGATCTGCCTCACATGGGTACCCCCACTTTTTGCTGATGCTTCACTGTTTTTCGACTCTAGTCTGGCTGGGGCCCTGCTAATCAGAACCCCAGCCTAGCTGCTTCCTCTCTAAAATGGTTTCCATGTACCTTAGGTACATCTTTGATTGGAATCTGGAGTGCCCTTATAAGTCCCTAGTATATGGTATACTATGTACCCAGGGCCTGGGTACCCCAGAGGCCTGCCAGGGGCTGAAGCATGTATTATGCCACCCCTGGAAGGCCAGCCAAAATGACACCACAGGTCTGCTACTGCAGCCTGGGTAAGGTGGTGCATGGACCCCTTACTGTGATATAAGCTACCTATATCCCTACCATTGCACACACATATAAACCTATAAGTCACTCCTATGACAGGCCTTACCAATCCTGAGGGCAGAGTGCTTGGTTTTTATGTGAGAGGGTGCCCCTGCATGAGCAGAGCCCCTCTGCAGCGTTCGGAGTCCCTCCTCTGATGCTGTTTGTGGTACAAAGCAGTAAAACAAGGACAAGTCCCTACCTATTTATTTTACAATGTGCATCACGTCATGAGTATTAATAAGCTAAGCAGTGCTAAAGAATAGAGAAAACAGAAATGTCACAAAATAGATTTATTATTACAATAAAATGAAAAAATATACAAATATAATACAAAAAAGTGCAATCCCACCAATCAAACAAAAACATTTGCACAAACAAACATGCTATCATACCTCTTACATTCAGACTCAACACACTCATGTAATATCTCAAGCAGTTTAAACGAAACAATATGAACAGTAATGTAACCCCAATTTCCTCAGGAATGTAGTACAAAATATCTAAGAGACACCGATGTGCTCAATATATGTCATAAGTATATACATTAAAACAATGATAGAAGGAATATATTGGCAAATACAGTTATAATTTCAAGGAGAGGAAAAAGGGTAAAGCAAATCTCTAACAAAGGTTAGAGTGTCACAAACGCCGATGCGCGTTTCGGTGTGAAGACCGGATATGGCCAAACACCTTCCTCAGGGCGTGGGTAACAGAGCGGTGGAGTGGTGGGGAGATTCTGAAATTAGATGAACATACAATAATATTCAATCCTACAACAGGTTACTATTACCATGTTATTAATTACATAAACATATAACTGAATAAAGAAAAACATTTTAAACCAATGACGTATAGAGAATTCTTAACGCACTGGAGCTTAGACAAAAATAAGTCCAAGAGAGTTCTATTCAAGTAGATGATGGAACAAAACAAGTGCACAGTCACCCTAGTGGGACTTTTGATACAAACTAACGTGGCCCATCTTTTTCAGCCAAGAGAATGTCATAGCCAAAAGTTAGGTTCTCCCAAAGAGGAGTTTAATACTACAAGGTACATATCCCTCAATTTGGAGTTGTAAATTTGACAATCTGCTTGGAGAATGAACTCGTTGATCTGGTGTTTCCACCTTACCAAATTCATTAGTTTCTTTCGCCACAAGAAACTCTTGAAGATTCTGGAAAACTATCATGACTTTCACTTCGCTGTCTAGCAGAGTCAGAGCCCACTCCTTGTTCAGCAGCAGAGTCCTAAATATTTGTGATATATTTAAGTACAATACTAGCCATTTTCTTTTTCTTAAATTGAGGCTTTTGTTGTGGAAGTTTCGCTTTCCTTTTTAAGGTGATGTCAGAAGAGCGTTGTGAGTCCTTCGGTTTTAAGTACTCCTCTGACCTGTGCTCTGATCGTCCTCCTTCCTCCAAGCATTTTTTGGATGACTCCTGAAAGGAACGAGAAAAACGACCATCAGAATACTGATACCTATCAGGCTGTTTAATTGTTTAATGGTTTCACAGATTATAACACATTTCAGATGACTCCTGCGGAGGATATCCAGCCCATGGTTTAATTTTTTCCTTATTTTCCTTATTATTCCAGCGTTTTCTAGGAAATTCTGGTGCCTGATTTGAGTTATCCTTTTCAGAATTACCCCTAACTTGTGGTTTATTAGGTCTGGCCCCCAAATTATCTAAACCTACTGATAAATAGATTTCAGCAATAGTTTTAGGTAGTTTGCGCTCCTGGTCTGCCAGAGCGACCTGCGTGAAGCATTGGCGTACTGCCAATGCTGCTGCTTCCCCTTTAATGTAACTTAAAATAATTGAGGATCCTGTGGCATAATTTTCAATAAGTTTCATCCCCAAATCCAGGGTAGTGGCTTCCCTGTATTTATTTTGAATTTTCTTCAGTATTTTGGGCAAAATCGCTATGGATGGTGTACCACGCGGGATGGTATAGATTGCAGCAAACACTGTGCCCCATGTGGCACACTCTTCCACTGGGGGAACCATCTCTAAAGGTAGGCACATTGTGAGAATTCTTTGTTTATCTTGAGGTCCAGTATGAGGAAATACTGCTTCAAGCTGCTTTGTATTTTGTGCAATGTAAAATGGGATTTACTCCCTTCTGGTGGGAGCCTTTACCATAATTGAATTTATGATCACTGGACTAATTGCTGGCATTGTCAAATGCAGTTGCATGGCTTGAGCAGTCCTCGCTGAGTTTGCTGTTATTGTTCGCATAAGGAACTGTGTCATATGTCTGTATAATCTAATTATGCCTGTGTAAAGTGTGCGCAGCTCAGATGGTGTGAGTGCTGCTATTTGTGGAGTTTGTGTGTTCCTGAAATGTTCATGCACTTTCACAGTCTTCATAAGCTCTAGAAGTGTTAGGAATTGCTGCTTGAGTATATGTGTGAAATGTTCTGGTGGTTGCGTTTGCTGCCGGAAATATTGTCCGTGAATAGGTTTCTGTTTTATACAGAAACTTCGTGGGCTTCTACCACAAACGTAACATCTCCTCCTTTAAGAGAAAACCCATGGTGTTGTAACATCTGTGTTACTACATATCTGCAGTTTAATGGTATGACTACTGGTACTGTATTTGCCATTTTAATGAATGGAATATAAAGATGCTATGCTAAAGTGAGGTGTTGCTTTTATTGCTCAAAGCTTGAACCACCTGCAGCCAGAAATAAGAGTTCCCGCTTTTGCTAAGGAGGAGTAATTCTGAACACCACAGACATCTCTGTTAGAATGGTGACTAGGGGCTTTGGGCATACATTAGAAAACTACTCAGAAGACCCATTAAGTAAGTGCCTGACCTAGAACACTTGTGAAGTCATGTTGCATGGTTCCTACTAATTGAGAAAGGCTGCGTTTTGGCAACATAAGCATCATAACTATGGGGACTGAGTCCTCTAATACCATCAGAATATGTTGACCTAGTTCCTGGCTAGCTCACAGTGCAGCATCTGGACCCCTAGACATTGTAGGGCACCCAATGGAGTCAGCTCCCTCAGAACATGACAACCCTAATTCCCCAAAGGAAATTGTGGAACAGACCCACCCATTCGTTGTTAGCTCAGGCATGCCCAAAGGGAGACACAAGAAATACACAAATTGGCCTTTCAAACATTCATTGAAACATTTGGATACGTGTGCTGCGATTAGCAGTAGAAGAAAACAAAGCATAGTAGCCAGCATTACAAGTATGGTGAAGAAGATTAATAATTCAACCATTATAATTGTTGCATTGATTATATGAATACATATAATTGTACTCCTACTTAGCACTGCCTATCCTAGAGAGCATAGGTTGGATGTGATTCTGCCAGATACCTTAGAGTGGTCTAACTCCCCATTTTCCTGTGCATGTGTGTCATTTGGTAGCCAGTCTTTGTGTACAGCAGGCCGCCGTCCCTCTCAGAATAGTGATAGAATTCAGCTGGGCTAGAATTCAGACACGGAGTGACTGCGACAATCCATCAAAATGCTCCCCTGCCAAACAGAGGTTTGGTGTAGTTCATGTAATAAAACTGGGCCCATTTTTTCTGCGCCTGAGCTCATGTCCGCTGCCATTGTTGATTCTACCCACCAGCTTTGTTGCTGAACAGGCAACAACAAACAAGGCCAATTTGCGCAGTATACCCGGTCCTTGAACAGAATGTTCTATGGTATGATAATGTGCTATGAAGAAAAGTATTTGTTAGCAAACCTTTTTCTGAGTGCACTATCTTATACTGGTGCGCAAATAAATGTGTGCTAAAAGTCACCGTTTAAAAAGATGTCAACTTTAAACGTGAAAATGTAAAATGGAAGTGTTTGCGCACAGGCCCTCTTAACTTTACATCACCTACTCCTTGTCTGTAAGGTGACTAAAAAGATTCATATTACACCCAAAAATATACTAAAATCGAAGTTTTTGAACAGGGCCTATTAACCTCACAACAATGTCTCATTATATGATGGTGTTATGTAAAGCTGGCTAATGGATATCATGTTAAGTACTTGCTAGGATCATGGGTGTGTATTTCTTTGTTAATATCACACGCACACACACACACACAAATGAACAAATTCATTTTTGGAGTATTTTTAAAAAGGCTGTTGCATGATTTCAGGGAAAGATATCGGACTAATGAAAGGAGTTGATCCTATTCAAATTTCAGTCAAACAAGGTGCAGAGTTTCCAAAGACTGCTCCTTACAAAATGAGCCCTGAGACAATTGCAGGCGTAACGCCTGTGATTGAAATCATGATTGAACAAGGTATTCTAAAAGAAATATTAAGAAGTCCTTGTAATTCACCTTTAATGGGAATTAAGAAACCAAGTGGTAAATATAGGATTGTTCAGGATTTGAGAAAAATAAATCAGATACCTTGTTGTCCATTGATGGAGCAGGATTTTTGTAAATAAAACCTGCTCAGGTTAAACCTCCGTTTGTGTGAAAACATTACCACGAGTTGTGAAATTAACAGTGAAAATATTAACATTGGGTGTTTGGGAAGAGAATCGAGAAACATGCAAGAAAATGATTAATGGTTATTGTAGGTGGCAAATGATTTCTGCATGAGAGACAGCAGAGAATATAGTTAAAGAGGTTTTGTTTTTCATGTGCAACGTGAGTGAAACGCGTTGGCAAAAAGAGTTTAAAACGAGTAACACTTATTACATAGAATAAACGTTGAAAATGTTTGCGTTAATATCAGAATAATGTGAAGACTAAAATTAATTAATGAAAAGAGCTTTACATGTGAACAAATAACTGAAATCTGTTTATTGCTCCTAGAGAAACTACATGCTTTACAGAGAAGGACTTAAACCACTGTTAGGTTTTAATTTGCTTTTTAAACGTAGGCTGCTGCAGAGAAATGCATTTGTCCTTCATTTTGATTATTGTGTTCTTTTCTTGTCTACGGCTACGTGGATGGGCTATCGTTCGAAACTTCCTACTGTCCAGGGAAATGTTTAGTTTTAATGGATAACTCTAGTAAAATGTTGCAACATGACTAAAAATGTGGGTGAGTAAAGGAAGAGGGATATCATGGTTTCCTCTGCTGAAGGACGAAGATGACCGCATGGCTCATAACAAAGAACTTTTGAGAGTGAGGTGCGACGGAAGTGGTATGACTGAACACCTCATGCTCCTGAACCAAAGAGAACTGTGAATCTCTTGGACTTCGAAACTAATTTAGGGTTGGACTTTAACAATTAGGGTATAACTATATGTGTAAGAACTCATTCTTGAGGAGGGGGTGCGGTACACGTTGAGGCTTTGACAGACGTGTGAGCTGTGAGCTATTTCTTAAGCTCTATTTGCTGAAGTTGATTGAACCTGACTCTTAAACTTTGCTCCTCATACCTTTGTGAGGTTGCCCCATCTTTCCCTTCCGACTGGATGCTCTTTTGTCTCTCTTCCAATCCACTCACTCATGCTCGTCTAAATGAGATGTTATTGTGAATTATCTCTCTTGTATTATGATCTATATTACGAAACTGTGACTTTGCATGACCATTCTTATTTGCTTACAAAAGAAATAGATAAAGCTAAGTGAATAGTAAAACTGAGTCTGTCATTTATTAATGATCATGATTAATGAGATTTGTATGTATAATATATAGATTATTTTAGAAATATTCCCTTTGTTGTAGGTCCTCATAAGGGGGGTATATTCTGTCATAACAGTTGTCTGTCCCTGACAAATCTCAAAAGATTCATCGGAGGACCAGTTATTGGTAAGGGCATAATTTGGTTACACAAGTGATGTGACCAGTAGTTATTAATGGCATTACATGTGTGAATATTAGTTTAACCCACATTTCCACTGCATCAGTTTTTGGTAGCAAAGGATGTTTAGTCAGGTTGATTATACTGGCAATTGATTTATGACGGAGATTATTATTTGTTATTAATATTGTTTACGTACCTTTGTTATGTTGTGGTCAGACAGGTTGACCTTAAAGGAATTGAGTTAGCAGGTCAAGGAGTAGGCCTAAGATCCCAGGATAAGCCCAAGGGCGTGTCTTAGTGTGGCATACACTAAGTAGAATTGTGTTGTCTGATGATGATGCAGTGCTGAGCAATGGTCGTATTGTCGGTATTGCACAGGGAACTTTGAAGTTTGTATAGTGGAGATTTTTTTGGGTACCTTTAGAAAGCGCATCTGGAGAAGTCCCGAAAGTTTTCACTTGATTGAGTGTAGAATCACGCTGGTCGGGATTGTACTAGTAGCTGAAGAATTCTTAGAGTGAATTGTATCTATCCTTCTTTTAGTGGAGCAGACAAGCTGAGTTGTCTTAAATGTTCCAATCTTGTTTGTTTTAAAAAGGTTATTTTTCAATTGTTGCCGATAATTTTGTAAAGGGAGGGTCAGTCGCAGGAGTTAAACTGACGTCACAGAGAGACGCACTGATATTGGTTAGCTAGTGTGAATCGTCACAAGAGTAGTGTGCTGATATTGGTTGTGAGTCGCGCTGGTATTACTCAGTGTGAACGAATCAGATTTTTTAGAAGTACGGAAGGAGTTCTTGAATAGGAGTTTAGCAATCGAGACAAAATGAAGTTGTTAAAATTGTTGAAAACTTTGTTTAGAAAGGATGAGCCTATACCCATTAGAGAGGGAATACCTGTAGCACCTGAGGGTACGCCTGCTTTTTTATGTCATTAGAAAGGTATTACCATACGTGTACATGGTTGAAAAATTGGGTGAAGTATACAGAAAGAGATGGTAATTTGGCATTTCCAGAATATGGTACTTTTGATACCAGGATTTTAGAGAATTTGAGATATCAGATGAATGAGTTGAGACCAGGTCCTAGACCTATGCAGTATGAAGCACTTGAGGAATGGGAACATGAGGCATACAAATGAGATAGAGATCGAACTGAGAGTAAATATAGAAACACTGTGAGTAGGTACTCAGAGGCAAAATGGGATGCACAAATGAAGAAATGGAAAAGAGATGTGATAGCCATAGGTGAAGGAATGTATCCAGTTGTTGTGGTGGAGAATCAAGAGGGAGGAAAGTGTAAAGAGAAGAAGAAGAACATACCAGAAACAGAAACAGATTCAAATGAGGTTGATGATGAGCTGCTAGAGGAATTATTGTTGAACAGACCGCCACCATACATGGAGGGACAAAAAGACCTTCACCAAGTGCTCCATTGATTCAGATAGAGGCACCTCAAGGGAAGAACTCTAGTGTAGTGAGTCAGGCGAAAGGAGATTTAACAAAAAGAATTAATCTGCTGAATTTGAATGCAGACGCTTTGTCAGTTCCAGTGACTATTGGTCCTATAGTTCCATTATATAATGATGGATAGAACATCTCACAGGTACATGCACTAACAGTTCCTACAGTTCTAGATAAGACTTTTATTCCTGTAGCGAATGACAGGATTAGTAATGGCGTGAGTGAATCAGAGTCATTGATTGACATTTCAGAGAGGTCAGTGGAAACTCCAAAACTAGGTGTACAAATTCATCCAAGGAGATTGTTGCAGAATACGAAAGGAGTGACACCTACTTCAGGGGGGTCATTAGGACCTTCACCAGAGGAATTGGATGAGTGGATTAGAGGAATGACATCTAATAAAGTTGACAAGAGCATGGATTTGAGTAAATTGAAAGCGTATTTGGAAGAAATGATATTAGGTACAATTACTCCAGAGAGATCCAGTAGGCATCAGGAAGATGAGTTGTTATTCTTGTGTAAGAATATTACGAAGAAAGCGAGGAATCTACATGAGAAGTTTACTGAAGTTGCATAGACTTATGGTGTGGATATAGAGAAGCTGAAAGCTTTACAAAAACATATAGATTGGATTTCAGTGACAAGGATCTGGAGAGTTTGAATTCTTCAGGAAACGATTACAAATTAAAGAGTTAATTAGTACATTAAGAGGATGGGGTGAGTTGGATCGTTGGAAAGGCAGATGGGCTAAAAAGAAGGAAGAAACTCTTGTGAACACAACGTAACTTCCTAGGGTAACTCAGAATTAATACAACACTAAATTATAACATTTCTATTATATGGAGGGACAAGGACAAAAATGTGTATATTGAAAAGAGCAAAAATAGTTTTTTATTGAAAATGTTATACTGAATATTCAAAAATTTAATCTAAAACAAACCACAAACACACCACATCTGTATCATCATTCATACTGAGCAGTCATAATGCTTACATCATGGACACAGTAGACACCTGAAATAGTTGTAATTCAAAACATTATGTACATAGTCAAAAGTTGTATATTGCCATTATGATATTGATTTAAACATTTTCTATAGGTGAGCCATAGATGCAGGCTTTTAGTTCCTAAATTCGTATCTGTGTCACTGAGTGGCTGTAACTCCAGATGGTTTCCTACGCGCGTTTTGGCATAAAAAATGCCTTCTTCAGGAAAAGCCACAGCAGATGCAGGCAATATCTGTAAATATAAAGAACATATGTATGCTGTCCCTCCTAACATCACAGTATACATGAGATATCTAAACATATAGGGGCCTATTATAATAGCGGGCGGATCGCCACCGCCCGGCCGGTGGTGGCAATCCGCCTGCCATCATACCACAATTCACCCCCTGCCATATTACTATGTCGGGGAGTACAGCGGCGGACGGAAAGACCGTCCGCTGCTTTTCTGCCAGTCAGCAATCGTCACGATTGCCGGCCGGGCGGAAAAGGCCCACAATATGGTAGCGGTGCCTGTCAGGCACCGCCATCCATATTATGATGTGTGCGGTGGGTATGCCTTTCCATGGCGGAGCCTCCGCCATGGAAAGGCATACAGTAAATCACATTGGGGGCCCGTTGCGGGCCCCGGGGGGGTGGGTGGCTGCACTTCTGGGGTACCTATGGTACCCCCGTTCATTGCCACGCACAAGGTGGCAGGCACCACGCGGTGCCTGTCACGTTGTGCATGGTAATGCACAACATGCCACTTTAACATTGCGGCAGGTGCTGCTTACAGCACCGCCCGCCGCAATGTTAGAGTCCAGAATGCGCCCGCCAGTGTGGCGGGCACATCCTAATTGGCCTCGCGGGACCGCCGCACCTCTGGCGGTCGGTCCCATTTTCCGTTACGGTGGCGGGCGGACAAAGTCCGGCCGCCATCGTAATAGGCCCCATAGTTATTGCTTTGTATTTGGTAGTCCATCACCTCTGAGGAGAGTAAAGGAAAATCACTTAGATAGATAGCCCCATCGTGCCAGTGGTAAAGGAGCATACAGACTTGAATTTGAAAGTGTCAGAAATGTGATTGCATGCTACAAATGCTAAAAGTGCCAAGACAACATCCACACTAATGGTTTGAATAGCCTTATAAATGTGCTCTTGCATCGTGCAATATTCGTTAAATTATCATTACCATGTGTTGCGGAGACTGTCCGCCTGGACACTCAAAAAGGTAAACGATGTCCTACTTGAAAGGGGAACATGCCCTGGTCTTCTAAGTGAGGTAAAACAAAGGGTTCAGGTGTCTAGTTTTGTAATGCTTCCTTGCTATAAGCATATTTAACGTGCAGGAGCATATTTACCATTGAAGTAAACAGGGTCCACTTAGAAGCTGTTTCTGTAGTGTTTTTTTTTTTTTTAAACTCGGTAGCCAGTTTCTTGAAAACGTCCTACATGTAACAGGAGAACAGACATCTGATATACAGGTGCATATGCAACCTAATAATCTAAACAGACTTCTTCAAAAAGAGATTCTAAGAGCTAACAGCAAAGGCAGTTCAAACCGTCATAGGTACCGTCATGTAGATAGACAAAATGGACTCTTTGAGATAAGGGAAAGTAGAACTAATGGAAGGCAGCAACTGAAGGGATAACACAGAGATGCTGTCAAGTTAAAGAAGAAGGGGGATTAGAACTATTGAAAAGCAGCGGCTTAACGCGTGATACAAAATCACAATACAGCAATGGAGTATAGCACCGAAGTAAGTTGGAATACTATGTGATACAGAAAGAGCTATGCATAAATATGGACCCGGACTTACCGTTGTTTCTATCTGTTTGATTTAGCTCTGAGACTCGGGCTCCTTCAATGTGGTGTGGATCTAAGTCGATGTGCCTCGAGCCAACCACGTCAAGTGTTGCTAGATGCAACACGCGTAGTAGAGGAAGCCGTATAGTTCGATGAAACCGCTGCGGTTGAAAATGGGTTAGAAATAGTAAGATGGAAGTCATGTGACAGATCACATGTTTCCTTTTGCTGCTTGGGGTCGTAATCTGATTCCAAAGCTAGTTAGAAAACATTGCGGCCATGATGTAAGTATGAGTGTACCAAGGTAAAAAGCAGTAAAAATCAAACATGATGATGTTAGTATGTACGTAATCGTAATATTGACCTGGAGGAAAATTATCTTTATTCTATTTCCTTTTCAATACCTGCATAACATTGAGTGTGCAGGCATATCGGAATAGTCTTTTACAGTAATGTAACTTCTAGTAAAATATTGACAATACATGGCTAATGTCACAGTATATGGAGACTCAGAATGAGTCCCAGATGTTAAGCCAAAAAAGAGCAGCGCAAAGACCGTTGTACCTAGTGATGAGATACAAAAAATGAATGGCTAACTGAACGGACGTACAAAGACTAGGAATGAGTCTCAGATGTAAAGCCAAGAATAAGAGGCCCAAAGGTGAAACGCTAACTAAACAGATATACAAAGACTGGGAACAGGTCCCTGATGTTAAGCCAAATGTAAGAAGCCCAAGGACCAAATAGTTACTGGATTACATGTAAAAGTACTAATATAGTGTCATATATTCAGAGAGTATACGTAAAGAAAAACTATACAGTATTATAACGGATTGCTTGGTCCCATGGTATTTCTAAATTTAATCCATGGGAACAGGTGTCAAGTACAAAGATCCAATACACTTCTCTGCGCTTCCTAATCTCATCCATGTCAGTACCAATCCTATTGTTGATTTTTTCCAGAATTATCCATCTGATGTCCTCAGGAGTGTGGCCCAACTCCATGAAATGTTTAACTAAAGGTGCAGAAGTTTTTTTTGTACGAATGGCCAAACGGTGTTCCGTCAAACGCTTGGAGAAAGGGCGCGATGTCTCCCCTACATAACCCAACTCACATGGACATAGCAGCAGATATATAATGTTTTTAGTTTTACAGTTAGTAAAAGACTTTAGACTGATCTGTTTAGTGTTGTACGTATATGTTTTGGTGACTATAGCACCATCACATGCTTTACAGTGAGAACATTTATGGTTGCCCATAACTACATTTTGTCCATCAATTGTTATTTGTATGAAGGGAGTGCTGGTCATCATCCTATATTGTACAACAAGATCCTTTAGGTTTTTGCTGCGCCTGTGCGCAAACAGGACGTGGTAAAATGGCACTTTGTTCACTGTTAGCATTAAGAATATGCCTCTGAGCATTTATGATTTGGCGTATCTTTTCATTGAAGACAGAATGTCTGATTACACAGACTAGTTTGGAATCTCCTGAAGGGCAAGAAGTCTGTAACAGATAGTCTCTGTCATAAAATCGTGCCCTTTGATATGCTTCACGGAACAGTCTTCTAGGGTAGCCTCGGTTAATAAATTTGGCTTTCATGAAAACTGCTCTAAGGTCGTAATCTTTGAGGTTAGTGCAGTTTTGCCTCAAGCGCAAAAACTGGCCCATAGGGATGCTTTCTTTCTGACTTTTCAGGTGGCAACTGCTAAAGTGTAAGAGGGTGTTTCTTGCTGTGGGTTTAACATATAAATTCACTTCCAGTTTGGAGTCACAATCTCTGATTTCGATATCAAGAAATTCTATTTTATGTGTGCTCATGTTTGCGGTAAATCGGAGATTCACATCGCAAAGATTAATCCACTCAAGGAATTCTGTGAGAACGTCTGGTTCACCATACCATACAAACAACACGTCGTCGATGTATCGAGACCAATGGTTTATGGATTCGAAAAAGGGGGCAACCTCATTGTAAATGAAAAGATGTTCAAAATGGGCCATATAAATGTGAGCCACTGTGGGAGCACAAGAGGCATGTAACCCTGGGCAGAGTATGCGTAGTGGTGCTCCGCGTAGTTCCGCGTAGGAAAAAAAAACCTCTGTGGAACTACACGGAGCTCCGCTCCGCCCCGGGACCACAAAAACCCTGCAAAACAATTAAAAAAACACCACTTACCTTGTCTTCTGCCTGCCCTGCTCCTCGCTGCAGTGTCTCCCTTCTTCCGTTGTCCTTCTCTTCGCTTCCCCATACGTAGTACGTCGTCCTTGAACTGCGCATGCCCAACTTCGCGTTCCCAGCGGAGTTGGTAAAACTCTGCAAACTCCGCTGGCGGAGCGGAGTACGACACCCGGGGTTACTCCCATGCTGACCCCTTTCACTTGTTTAAAGAGATTTCCATTAAACTCAAAGGTATTTTCTTTTAAGACAACGCGAAGAATGTCTCAAATAAATATCAGATCACAATCTATGTGATAGTGGGTGATGAACCATTCAACTGGCCCAAGGCCCCTTGCTGAGGTATGTTACTGTAGCGAGACTCTATATCAAGAGTGACTAGGGTTTCTCTGGTAGCAATGAATGGAAGACCTTCCACCTTATTGATCATTTCTTTTGTGTCCTTGATGTGAGAGGTAGTTTTTGGTATATGTGGACATAGTATGCGGTCAATATATTTGGATATAGGCTTGGTGACCGACCCTATGGTTGTTACTGTTGGGCAGTAAGGAGGGTTGTTGCTTTCCTTGTGTAGCTTGGGGACCCCAAAAATACTCGCCATGCGAGGATGAGTGACATTTAAGAAGTCGTATTCATTTTGGCATATGGTCCCTCGTTCTCGGGCCCTATTGGTGAGGCCTTGTATTTTTCTCTGTACCCTGACCGTTGGGTCCAGTTTCACCGGTAGGTAATGGATTGTGTTGTTCAAACGTTTGTGCATATTGGTTACATATTTATCAGTATCCAATACCACAGTCCTTCCTCCTTTGTCACAGTTTTTGATGGTTATGTCTGAGGTATTTTTAAGTTCACAAAGGGCACTAAGTTCATCTTTTTGCAAGTTTGGAGATGGTCGTAAGTTATATTTAGTAGCTGCCTTAAATTTAGCCATAACCACATTTTCAAAAATGCTTACCTCTGGGCCCACTTGGTCAAGGTTGGGGGTAAACTTGGACATCGGATGTAGGCCTGAGCGGTTCTCCTCATTGGTTCCACTGGTAGAAGTACCTTCAAAAAAACATTTTTGTCGTATTTTCCGGAAAAAAGCCATGATATCCTGAAACAGTTAAAAAATGTTAGCCCCAGTATGGGGTACAAAGGATAAACCTCTGGAGAGCAGTGTTACCGAGGTGGTTTCCAGGGGCTTTTTTGACAGATTAAAAACTGGTATTTCTTTTATGTTCTCCAATACTGGGCATTGCGGGTGATCAGATATTGGGAGTTGTTTTGTTGGAAATTGCTGTGCTTGAAATTGCCCCGGTATTTCGGTTGATACCTCGGTCTCCATGGGCCCTGTCGTGTTCCTCGCATCCCTAAAAAAGGCTGCCCTGTTATGGGATTATATTAATGCATGGGTCTTTCACCCTCATGGCTAAAGTGGTGTGGACTATGTTCATTGTCTGAATCAGACTTGTCTGAGAACGTAGTAACTTTCTGTCTAGGTTGTGCATGACTAGCTGTGAATAGAGGGGCTTTGCCATTGTATCTGGTGAGGGAATCAAGTGCAGAGGTGACTAAAATAATATATCCAAGGAGAGAAGTGCCAGGAGGTGGGTATGTTCATGTCCCATGGCCAAGACAGGATATATTGTCATTTACAAATGAATTTCCCAGATTGAGAGAAAAACTACTGGAGTGGTACAAACAGGTAGAGAGGTTTGTGAAAGTTTCTAAAGTCTTATGGAAAGACTTAGATGGTTTGTTTGATATTGTAGTTCCAGTGGATTTGTGGGTTGAATGTAAAATTGCTGTGGATTGGCCGAAAGAAGAATATCCAAGAGATGCAAAGACTGGAGCACCATCTGATGAAGTGATGAAACAAATATAAACAGGTTATTACTTATTTGAAGGGGAAGATTTCACCTAAAGAAACAGATTGGATCAAAATAGATAGAACTACTCAAGAGACAGTGCATGCATACTACAAGAGACTTCTCCAAGTGTTTAAACAGTATAATGGCATTGAGAGTATCACTGACAAAGATATGGGTCATTTTGTATATAGGTTTGTGTTTGGTTTGAGACTAGAGATTAGTATGATGACTCAACAGCATTTAATTTGTTGGCAAAATAAGAGCCTTGATGAGTTACTGCGTTATGCGAAGTATTGTAGCGATGACATTGAAACGAGACATAAAAGGTTGAAAGAGAAATTGATGTGGGCTCAGATGAAAGCGGCTCAAACAGGTGGTTTTGTATATTTTCCTCAGCCTCAGAGAGGTTTTCAGGAAAAAGGTCAGAATGTTTAAGATGCTCAGAATACTGCTACTACTGTTACGAAAGGTGGTGGAAGAGGTAGAGCTAACAAAGAAGATTTGAAAAAGAAATATCCGTGTCATGCTTGTGGTAAGTTAGGACATTGGAGACGCGAGTGTAGGAGTTTGTTGGCAAACACAGGTGATACAGGTGTAAACAAGATGAATCAGATGCAAAATTGGAATTCTCAGGTACAGGATAGGAGAGGACAAGGTACACTAATACCTCAAGCTCCGATGCCAAATGTGAATGGTCAAATACAGAGATACAGTGAGAATATGGGTTTTCATACAGATGAATCAGTAAATCCAAATGTACAAGTGGCTACACAATATTGGTTGCAGTGCCAAGGGAGTGATTTAGATACATCTCAATGACGGTGCCTGAGGGTGGAGGAGGAGTGCGTGCTTGGCGCATCCCCTGAAGCTAGATCAGTGTGGTCCATTTGTGGATGGTGAAGTAGAAGGTAATGTGATTACATTCCTTGAAGACACTGGTGCTACCCATTCCACTGTGAGAACTGTGGAAGTTCCTACCCTACCCCTCTTGGGAGATACTATGCAAGTAGTAGGCATTTCAAATCAATTAATCAAGACACCAGTAACAAAACCAATGAAAATGCAGATTTGAGACTTTTGAGATTTGCATTGTTTTGTGGTGTGTGACACAAGTCCAGTTAATCTTTTGGGTAGAGACTTGTTGTGTAAGATGAATTGCTCTATCTATTGTACATCAGATGGAATAGCATTTCGTACAAAAGATGAGGCTGCTGTCTTTAAGATGGCAAGGCAAGGGATAGAAGTGAATGATTTGTATCCTTTATTTACAGCAAAGGATTTGCCTGATGATTTGAGAGACACTGAGCTGGCTGATGTGTGAGATTTTTCAGGGAAAGATATCGGACTAATGAAAGGAGTTGATCCTATTCAAATTTCAGTCAAACAAGGTGCAGAGTTTCCAAAGACTGCTCCTTACAAAATGAGCCCTGAGACAATTGCAGGCGTAACGCCTGTGATTGAAATCATGATTGAACAAGGTATTCTAAAAGAAATATTAAGAAGTCCTTGTAATTTGCCTTTAATGGGAATTAAGAAACCAAGTGGTAAATATAGGATTGTTCAGGATTTGAGAAAAATAAATCAGATACCTTGTTGTCCATTGATGGAGCAGGATTTTTGTAAATAAAACCTGCTCAGGTTAAACCTCCATTTGTGTGAAAACATTAACACGAGTTGTGAAATTAAAAGTGAAAATATTAACATTGGGTGTTTGGGAAGAGAATCGAGAAACATGCAAGAAAATGATAAATGGTTATTGTAGGTGGCAAATGATTTCTGCATGAGAGACAGCAGAGAATATAGTTAAAGAGGTTTTGTTTTTTCATGTGCAACGTGAGTGAAACGCGTTGGCAAAAAGAGTTTAAAACGAGTAACACTTATTACATAGAATAAACATTGAAAATGTTTGCGTTAATAGCGGAATAATGTGAAGACTAAAATGAATTAATGAAAAGAGCTTTACATGTGAACAAATAACTGAAATCTGTTTATTGCTCCTAGAGAAACTACATGCTTTACAGAGAAGGACTTAAACCACTGTTAGGTTTTAATTTGCTTACAAATGAGTCCTGAGACAATTGCAGCTGTAACGCCTGTGATTGAAATGATAATTGAACACGGTATTATAAAAGAAATATCAAGCAGTCCTTGTAATGCGCCCATAATGGGAATTAAGAAACCAAGTGGTAAATATAGGATTGTTCAGGATTTGAGAAAAATAAATCAGATAGTGATACCTTGTTGTCCAATAGTGCCAAATCCAGCAGTGATTCTGTATCAAATTCCATGTCACGCGGAATGGTTCACAGTGATTGATTTGTATCAAGCATTTTTCTTGATACATTTGCATCCGGATAGTCAATATCTGTTTGTGTTCCGGTTCAGAAACCATGTTTTGGCATGGTGCTGAGTTCCTCAAGGGTATACCAAGAGCCCCTCAATCTTCAATCATATTTTGAAGAGGTGCTTCAGTTTTGGTACAGTACATCGATGATTTGGTTGTTGCATCAAAGACGAGAGAGGCTTGTGTGACAGATACTATTGCTCTACTGAATCATTTGGCAGTATGTGGGCATAAAGTGTCACCAGCTAAATTACAATTTTGCCAGAAAGAAGTTCTCTATTCGGGCACAAAGTTGAAAAAGGAGCCAGGAAAGTGTCACAGGATCGAATACATGCGATCTAGTAAATGAAACCACCCGAGGCACAGAAAGAAGTTTGGAAGTTTCTGGCTATGGTTGGCTATTGTAGACAGTGGATCAATGGGTTTTCTTTGACAGCAAAACCATTACAAAGATTGACTCACAAAGATATGTTAGATCCGATTCAATTGAATAAAGAGGGTATGAAGGCATTCATTGAGTTGCGGGACAGACTTTGTCGAGCACCAGCTTTGGGAATGCCATATTTCAACAAGGACTTTGCATTGTTCTTTTGTGAGAGAGACGGTTGTGCACTTTCAGTTCTAACGCAGATGCATGTAACAGCACGTCGTCCAGTGGCATATTTTTCTGACACTCTTGATTCTGTGGCTGCAGCGTTACCGGGTTGTCTGAAAGCAGTTGCTGCTACTTGTGTGAGCCTGAAACAGAGTGAAGAGATTGTGATGGGACATCCATTGAGGGTGTATGTACCACATTCTGTTGAGATTTTGTTAACACAAACTCGAACACAGCATCTTATGAGTAGTAGGTTAACAAAATATGAACAAGTGATTTTGGGAGCTGAAAATGTGATTGTGACAAGATGCACAAATTTGAATCCAGCTACGTTGTTGCCCAATCCAAATTGTGAGGTGGTGATGGATGAAGTGGATCATGATTGTCTGGATGTGACTGAGTTGTGTACAAAACCAAGACCTGACGTAAAAGATACTCCATTACCGGAATCTGATTGTGTGATGTTTGTGGATGGATCGCGTTTGAGAGATGAGAAGGGTACTTTGCGAGCTTCCTATGCAGTTTGTACAGTGGCTAATGTCATTGAAGCTTCATGATTAAAAGGAGTAAAATCTGCACAAATTTCTGAACTAGTAGCATTGACAAAAGCGTGTTGCTTTTGGAAGCGTTTGAGGATGACCATATTTACTGATAGTCAATATGGTTTTGGGGTGGTACATGATTTTTGACAATTGTGGTCCCAACGTGGTTTCTTGACCTCATCAGGTTCACCAATTCAAAATGGAGAATATGTAAAAGACATGTTGTTGGCACTACAATTGCTCAAAGAAATTGGGGTTGTGAAATGTTCAGCACACAAATCTGGCAGTGATTACATCACTGTAGGAAATAGATATGCTGACGAAGTTGCGCATTATTGTGCGCTAAATTCAATTTTGATCAACAAAAAGATACAGAAATCTGATGAAAAAGTGTGCAATCTGATGTTCTCATCTGTGGAAACTTGGGAAGAAATTAGGCAGTTGCAAGAATAGGCAAGTGTTGAAGAAAAAGAAAACCGGCTCAAGGCAGGATGTTCACGTAGGGAAGAAGATGAAGTGTGGATTTACACTGATGGAAGACCAATAAAGCCAGATAGCTTGTTGTCCCAAATGGCGAGGTTTTATCATGGTCCTACACACATAGGTAGAGATGCTATGATTAGGTTGTTTAAGCAGTCACGGTTTAATCCTAAATTTAGAGTCATTGCAGAAAGTCTTTGCCAGAGGTGTGTGAGTTGTCAGCAGCAAAATGCAGGGAGAAAGACAGTTGTTAGTTGGGGGCGAATTGGAAAAGCAAGCTGATTTCATAGAACTACCACCATGTAATGGACTAAGATATGTATTGGTGATTGTCTGTCTGTTTTCTCGTTGGGTGGAAGCTTATCCAACAAGACGCAATGATAGCTTAACTGTTGCTAAATTGCTACTGAGGGAGATCATCACAAGATTTGGATTTCCAGTCTCTTTAGAATCAGATAGAGGGACTCATTTCAATAATTAAATAATAGGAATCATTTGTGCTGCAGTGCAATTTAACAAAAATTGCTCTTTGCCTATCGACCAGAAGCATCAGGCATGGTCGATTAAGTCAAGACTTGCAAAAGTGTGTGCATCCGCTACACTGAAATGGCCAGATGCATTGCCATTAGTCCTGATGAGTCTAAGCAGCATTCCAGATAGAAAGACTGGATTGTCACCGCACAAAATAGTCATAGGCAGAGCTATGAGACAGCCAATAGTTACAGCAAATCAACTCATGAATATTACTGATGACTTGGTGCTCGATTATTGCAAAGGACTGGCTGATGTGGTGGTTCGGTGTTTCATCAGGTTGGAGAAGTTGCAACCACAACACAGCAAGAACAGGCGCATGACTTGAGCCCTGGAGAGTGGATTCTTGTCAAGAAGCACGTGAGAAAGTCATGTTTGGAACCTCGTTGGCATGGGCCATAACAAGTGACACTCATGACGACGACAGCAGTAAAGTGTGGTGGCTTGCCAAACCGGATTCATGTCAGTCACACTCGAAGAGTCCCAAGTCCACTTGAAAGTAAAGAATCAGTTGAAGGTGATCAAGAGCAGAGAAAATAAACTGATTAAGAGAACCTGAACATACTGAGAATCGACTAAAGTGGGCACCAGCTACTGGGTCTCGTGAGACTGTCAAAGTCGATGGAGTGAAGAAATTGATTCCAGAACAAATAAGTGAAGAAGAAAAAAGGGAATCAATGAAAAGAAATATTGAAATAAATTCTGAATTCGATGAAACTTAAATCGTTGAAAAGAAAATAAGATATATGGCCAAAAGGAGTGAAAAGACTAAAGTATACTTTGAATGAAAGTGTTCCAAATACAATAATCGAGATGTCTGAACAAAGTGATCCTGAAGAAGATACAGTTCTGAGAACAAAAGAGCAAGAATTCCGAACAAGAAATATTCGGCACCTGAATGGACGTATTTGGTTGCTGAAACAGTTGATCCAACAGAATATTGTGGAGAAGTTGAGTTAAGTCAAAGAGATTGCTTTGAGCCACCCTAAAATGAACTGTGTTGAAATTGGGGTGCACGAAGATTGATTTGTTCTGAAAAACAAAGAACTGGAATAAAGACTGTGGACATTTGAACAAAAAAAAGAGCGGGGAGTGGATTAAGGTCTTGGAAAGTTCTGAGAAGACTTATTGAGAAGACCTGAGGCCTAAAAGTGCTTAGACACACATACTTTTTCAAAAGTTTAGTTTTCATTTTAGTTTTTTAGTTTTTTCAAATTTATTGTTTAGTTTTCGGATTTTGGATTATAGGGTTTTGAAAATGGCTCTGATTTGGGAGACTGGTAATTAGAATCAGTGATCAACTAGGTGTAAGTGTATTAATGTTTGCTTTATGTGTCTTATTAATTATGTTTGTTTGGGTAATACTCACAGTTGTTGTGCCTTATTTTATGTATAATACCAAGAGTAATATTGCTAATGATTTAGTGGATATAAAGAATAATGTGGGAGAAGACCTTAAGGAGAACCCACAGACTAACATTAAGAGATTAACTGGAAATGACTTACATCAAGATAACTCTATTAATGATTTTTCGTTGAATGTCTTTACTAAACTTCTGTTTGAGTATGTTAATACTATGGATGCGAGAGATTGTTATGTGTGTATGCAAGGGGTGACTTATCACCCCCTTCCTTTAACATATGCTATTTCTTGTAGTGTACTAACAAGTTTGTTCTATGAAAAAGGGCAGTTGCAGTATTACTACTCAAACTTAGATTTAGTTTTCTCTGAACTTCCTATTAGAAGGAATATGAATATGGTAAGTAGTGCAAGGAATGCCGAATACTTTGGGGACTTTTTCCATGCTACTAAGACTATAGATACCGTGTATGCCCATAGAAATAACCTAACTTGTAGTTTGTGAAGTGAGGAAATAGAATTCATTAATGTTGTGGAAGATAGAAGAGAACATTTTCAGAGAAATGCTGCTGAGAAAAAGAGTCACATTCCTCCTTGGGCTCATAGAGAGGGGTATTACAAAAAAGCTGAGACATATGCTGCAATGACTCTGGATTGGCATCAGAGGGGAAAGCTTTGCTTACTAAGACAGAAAACAGATTATAATAGTTATTTCATTGGTTCTAGTGAATGTGATCATACTTTTCTGATAACAGGTGGTTGGGTACTAAGAGGTGGTACAGATCCTGTTTTCCCTGGAATTTATTTTGTGTGTTGTAAGAATGCCTACTATAGGTTACCAGCACGTTGGTATGGGTGTTGTTATATGGGAATTGTCTTTCCTAAAGTCTACCATATAGACAAGAGTCATGGAACCAATGAAAAGAGTAAGAATGGACTAACAAGTAGTAAGAGGGGGAATTAGTGCTGCAGAAATTATGGGAGATATTTTTGAAGCATTGATACCTTCAGTTGGAGTAATTTTAAATTCACACAAAATTAGAAAATTGTCCACAGTGGTTGATCGTTTATCAACAGATACTGCTGGTGGGTTTTTGATGATTGATACTGAAATGGTGGCTATGAGGTCAATGGTTTTACAAGATAGACTTGCTCTTGATGTATTATTGGCTAAAGAGGTCGGAGTCTGTAGCATGTGGAAATTCAACAATGCTGTACATATATCCCTGACAAAAGTAAGAATCAAGAGGCATATGTTACTAATATTACACATTTACGGGAAGATTTAATTGAACTAAAAGTTGACGATGCTTGGGAGAAACTTGGTAAGGGTTTTTATTTTGTAGAAGATTGGTTTTTAACATTTGGTAATAGCTTGTTTGGGAGAATACTAACACCTATTATTGCTATTGCTACTGGAATACTAATGCTCTTTCTGTTATATATGTGCTGCAAATGTAAGGGTAAAGCAGTAGTGACAAAACGTAGAGCCAAGAAGAGAAAGAGAGAAGAAATAGAGATGGAGGACAGGAAGAGAAATTATTATGAAATAATGAAAGATATAGATGGGGTTTGGTTGAAACAGATGAAGACAACTATGTTCTAGTCGAATCATATTGTAATCAGATTTTTTGATTTATGATGGTTTAAGTAGCCATCAAAGGGTGGATTGAGCGGGATTTTTTAAAATAAAACCTGCTCAGATTAAACCTCCGTTTGTGTGAAAACATTAACATGAGTTGTGAAATTAACAGTGAAAATATTAACATTGGGTGTTTGGGAAGAGAATCGAGAAACATGCAGGAAAATGATAAATGGTTCCTGTAGGCCGCAAATGATTTCTGCATGAGAGACAGCAGAGAATATAGAGGGATACCGTGGTTTCCTCTGCTGAAGGACGAAGATGACCGCATGGCTCATAACAAACAACGTTTGAGAGTGAGGTGCGATGGAAGAGGTGTGACTGAACACCCCATGCTCCTGAACCAATGAGAACTGTGAATCTCTTGGACTTCGTAACTAATTTAGGGTTGGACTTTAACAATTAGGGTATAACTATATGTGTAAGAACTCATTCTTGAGGAGATGGTGCAGCGCACATTGAGGCTTTGGCAGAAGTGTGAGCTGTGAGCTATTTCTTAAGCTCTATTTGCTGAAGTTGATTGAACCTGACTCTAAAACTTTGCTCCCCATACCTTCGTGAGGTTGCCCCAGCTTTCCCTTCCGGCCGGAGGGTTAGCTCTTCAGACTATTAGCATGCTGTTCTATAGTATTTCCTTAGGTTCGTATGATATTCTGCTTGCATTGATTATGTTACAATGCTCTTTTGTCTCTCTTCCTATCCACTCAATCATGCTCGTCTAAATGAGATGGTACTGTGACTTTGTATGACCATTTTCATTTACTTACAAAAGAAATAGATAAAGCTAAGTGAATAGTAAAACTGAGTCTGTCATTTATTAATGATCATGATTAATGAGATTTGTACATATAATGTATAGATTATTTTAGAAATATTGCCTTTGTTGTAGGTCTCCATATTCCGCCATAACAGTTGTCTGTCCTTGACAACTCTCAAAAGATTCATCGGAGGACCAGTTATTGGTATGGGCAAAATTTGGTTACATAAGTGATATGACCAGTAGTTATTAATGGGATTACGTGTGGTGAATATTTGTTTGTCCCACGTTTCTACTGCATCAATATCATGTTAAGTACTTGCTAGGATCATGGGTGTGTATTTCTTTGGTGATATCACACGCACACACACACAAATAAACAAATTCATTTTTTGGAGCATTTTTAAAAGGCTGTTGCATATGGCCTCCATAGTAAACCTCTATAGTCAGGGAAAACCGCATCAAAATCTAGTTGTTGACTATATTGACATCACAACAGTACAGTAGGTGACCAAACTGGTTACCCACTGTACTGATGTCACAAGAGTAAGTTCTTGCTTCTACATTGTTTTGCTCCATCTCTGGGGTCTCCAGAGACATGAGAAACGTGGAATGGAGGAAAAAAGTATCCCCCACCTTTTTACACCTCTACAGCATACCCAAAGAAGGTGGGAGAACATGGCAGTGCTATGCATGCACCAACTGCCTTCTCTCTTATCACAGCGGGTCAACCAAACCTGTACTGGCAGGAGGAAACATCCCATGCTAAATAATGCCTCTTTCAGAGCCAATGTCAGTACTCTGCTGGCTCTGTGCCCTCAATGTGAGAGTGGAGAGTGCAGCCATGGTCATGGAGGGGATTGGATGGCACAGAAGTTGGTTGGGGTTCGTGGCAGGAGGCCAGCTATATATTTTTCAGTTTGAACACGGGGAGGGTTATACAGATTGTGGTGAGAATAGGTGGCAGGAAACCAGGTAAGTTTTTTGTTAATTTGGGGAAGGAAGAGGGAATATGTCGAAGAAAGTGGTGGTGAATAGCAGCAGGCCATAAAATGTTGTCTCTATTTAGGTTTGGGCACCAGTAAGCAATATTTTTTTACATGGTCGCGGGTCGAGTGGCAGGAGGCCAGGTATTTATTTTCAATTTGAGCAAGGGCATATGGTTAGGAGGAGGCCAGGAATTTGTATTTTATATCTGGATCGCAGTGGGGTTGGCAGTTTTTAGAGGGTGGAATGGAGGGTGGCAGAATCCTGTCTTTTTTTCAAACTTTAAAAGACAGATATATGGCTCGCTATTACTCCTCTGCTCCTGTGTATACTATAGAAGCAGGGCCACATGACTTGAGGATAGCTATGCAGCTTAACATATGGATGACTAAAACATGAATAACAGGGATGTTTTCATCGAGGGCTTTGCACCTGTTGTTTATTTGATGTCACTCAGATTCCCTCAGTGAAAACATCCTCTTTTTCACAGTTACCCGTTCATAATTTTATATGCTCTTTTATAACTGCTCTGACTGGAGATTCCATCTTACTTTATTTTTAATATTTTTGATATACTGTACCTGTGCCATGTAAAGGCTGTACGATTGACAACAGCATTGATCTAGAATTCACTGCTTAGAAAAGTGACCATGTTTGAAAGTCACGTTTTTATTAAATCCATGTCATGGTTAGTGGGGAACGCCTACAATCTCACTTTTGGAATTGCTAGGTTGTCCCCGTGATTTATGAAACAGGGGAAAAGGCAGATATCATTGCTTAAAAACAAATCAGAGCTGTGCTTTTTAGCTTTACTTTCACATTATATGTAAGAACGACTGGCATCTGCTGAGAGGGGAAACAACCATTATATCGCGGTCCTTTCAACGCATGCCATTACAGCGCGGTTATCACAACGCAGATACCATTACAATGAATTACCATTACAATGCAAACTTTTACTACGCATATGCCTTTACAACGCATGCCTTTACAACGAATTTCATTGTAAAGGCATGATGCGTTTTAAATGTAAGTATTAAGTAGGTATGGGTTTTTAGGGTTTGGGGTGGGCATGGGTTTTTGGGTGGCAAGGGTATTTTTAGAGTTTAGGGTGAGTATGGGTTTTTGGGTGGCAAGGGTATTTTTAGGGTTTAGGGTGGGTATGGGTTTTTGGGAGGCAAGGATGTTTTTAGGGTTTAGGGTGGGTATGGGTTTTGGGTGGCAAGGATATTTTTTAGGGTGGGATGGGTATATATATATATATATATATATATATATATATATATATATATATGAGAATTTTTTATATATAAAATACATATATAGATATATACATATATATACATACACAGTGTTAATAAATAACATATATATAAATAAATACATTTGTGTGTGTATATATATATATATGTGTAGAAAGATCCAAACCAAGGAAGGAAAGGCGGCACACCAAATTAGCACCAGTTGTTTTATTCCGAGTGAAACGCGTTGTTCAGTTTGTTTTTTCACTCGGAATAAAACAACTGGTGCTAATTTGGTGTGCCGCCTTTCCTTCCTTGGTTTGGATCTTTCTACATGTTTGGAGGCGCTGTCAACCCCGGCAGGCACCGACACTTTATGGGCAGGCTATCGGCATTTGTGGCAGCTATTGGATATTCATATATATATATATATATATATATATATATATATATATATATATATATATACATATATATGTATATATATATATATGTGTGAGTGTAAATATACTTATAAAAAATGTGAGTTTATTTACCTGTAATTTTAAAACAAAACATATGCCGTTACCATGCGTGCCTTAAGCACGAATATTTAAATATTGTACGGATAAATATAAATCTAATCTATATATATATATATATTCTTTCGCTAGCTGCAGTAGAAGGATATCAATGCAATATATATATATAATTTTATATATATATATATATATATATATATATATATATAAAGATACAAATGCTGGTTCCTTCTTTCAAACAGCACACCGTAGACCAAAAATTGCAAGCGGTTGTTTATTTCAGGCTTCTGACACACTCAACGCGTTTCGGGGAAAACCCCTTGATCACGATCACCTCGTGATCAAGGGGTTTTCCCAAACGCGTTGAGTGTGTCAGAAGCCTGAAATAAACAACCGCTTTGCACTTTTGGTCTACGGTGTGCTGTTTGAAAGAAGGAACCAGCATTTGTATCTTTATTTAGAGGCTCGCCGTCCCGCCGTAGAACGCCGCCGCAAGAGGCAAGGATAGGCGACTGCGTTGCTCAGCAACGCTCAGCTGTGGGATATATATATATATATATATATATATATATATATATATATATATCACGAAAACGACCACCTTTCTTGCAAAGAAATCCAGGGACACAGCGGGGATTCTGTGGAAGCCTTTATTCACTGGTTTTCAGCATTGGCATAATGCATTTCGACTAATGTCTTCTTCAGATGCTGCTGATAACACGCTGTAACCTGCTCCCTCCTTTAAATATCCCCTGGCACTCCCATTGGTGGGAGAACTGTACGTGTTGAAGGCTCCCTCAGGTCCCCTACGTCCAGCCTCAGTAATAAGAACACACCGGGCCTGAGGCAAGCTGAAATCATGCTCACCTCCCCGTGCAGTCACAGGCTGCCCGATAGCAGCGGCCACTGGTCTGGTCCGTTCTCGAGGCGGTCCTGGTCATATCAAGACCTTGATTTGAAATTCCGAATTGCCAGCAAAATCCAGGACTGCTTAATGGACGGGTCCCTGTATCGCGCTCCTGGCAGGCGCGAAAAACATCACGAAAACTACCTCTTTTCTTGCAAAGAAATCCAGGGACACAGCAGGGATTCTGTGGAAGCCTTCATTCACTGGTTTTCAGCATCGGTATAATGCATTTCGACTAATGTCTTCCTCAGATGCTGCTGATAACACACTGTTACCTGTTCCCTCCTTTAAATATCCCCTGGCACTCCCATTGGCGGGAGAACAGCTGACCCTGCTGCCGTATAGGGACTGAGTTCTAATGCACAACGTCATGTCCCATCATGCATTGTTCAAGTAAGTACTGCAGCTGGGTTCTAGATAAACTGCTGTGAGTGCTGGTTACTGCTCGCAAAGGGAGGACCATGTGGTGGCGGGTAAAAACGAACTGTACGTGTTGAAGGCTCCCTCAGGTCCCCTACGTCCAGCCTCAGTAATAAGAACACACCGGGCCTGAGGCAAGCTGAAATCATGCTCACCTCCCCGTGCAGTCACAGGCTGCCCGATAGCAGCGGCCACTGGTCTGGTCCATTCTCGAGGCGGTCCTGGTCATATCAAGACCTTGATTTGAAAGTCCGAATTGCCAGCAAAATCCAGGACTGCTTAATGGACGGGTCCTTGTATCGCGCTCCTGGCAGGCGCGAAAAACATCACGAAAACGACCTTTCTTGCAAAGAAATCCAGGGACACAGCGGGGATTCTGTGGAAGCCTTCATTCACTGGTTTTCAGCATTGGCATAATGCATTTCGACTAATGTCTTCCTCAGATGCTGCTGATAACACGCTTTTACCTGCTCCCTCCTTTAAATATCCCCTGGCACTCCCATTGGCGGAAGAACAGCTGACCCTGCTGCCGCATAGGGACTGAGTTCTAATGCACAACTTCATGTCCCATCATGCATTGTTCAAGTAAGTACTGCAGCTGGGTTCTAGATAAACTGCTGTGAGTGCTGGTTACTGCTCGCAAAGGTGGGGCCATGTGGTGGCGGGTAAAAACGAACTGTACATATATATACACACGCAAAGTGTTTATATATACCTGTAAATGGTTACAAACGCAAACTTGATCATGCATATTCCTTCACCAATCATGCTATTAAGATGAAATTTGTTGTAAAGGCATGCGTTGTTAAGGCATATGCGAAGTAAAAGTTTGCATTGTAATGGTAATTTGTATGTAATGGTTTCTGGGTTGTGATAACCACGTTGTAATGGCATGCATTGTAATACTATGCGATGTGACGTCTTACAACTGCTGAGAGTGTTCAATGTTATACACTGACCACCACACATTTATGGAAACAGGTTGATGTCATAAAGAGGGGGGACTTCCTATATGCTTGTAGGCTATGGGCCTATTATGAAGCTCACTCTGCCACAACCTCAGTTGCCTCTGTCTTCTTCTTGTCTCTGCCCTGCACTCCAGACTGCCTAGCAATTTGTTCATTTGACTGTATCGTGTATACAATAATAGTTTCATTGTTCTATAATATGTACTCCTAACGTGTTCTGTAATTGACCAAGCAGTGTGAGGGATAACTTTAAAAATAAAAAGAGTTAATGATCTAATGCTTACTCTATTTTCAAGGGGGACAAGACGTCTCCTTGAATTATTTCGGAGATACATCTTGCAAATATATTGGATAAAGAGAAAAAAGTCGTTATTATTGAGCCGATCGTCAATTACTAAAGATGATAATTGGCATCCTTTTCTGAAAGCAGCTAAAACCTCCCGGTTAAATTCTGGCCCAAAATTAGGATTTAGCAGGGGAATCGGCCTAGAATTACAGATTTCTCTGCTAATCCTTCGCTTTTTTAAGGGTTCCTATGGGCAATAATCCTAATGAGCCAGATTTTCCACACCCCCGTAGTTACCTCTACCCCCAGTATCCATGAATACGGGATGGGTAATGAGGATTTTGTAATCTAGTCAGATCATGGTTGGACGAGTACACATATTTAAAGCTTAAAGTTTGCTATCGACGTTTAAAATGTCAAATGATTTTTTATTGTATAGCATTTGACTTTTACCTTTGGATTGCTTTCGAAACAGCTAATTAATTAATTTTACTATGAAAGAGCAGTTCAAAACAATATGCTATTAATACACATAATCTGTGAAAATAACAATGTTTGTAAATGTGCATGGTGCAATAGCACGCAAGCGTATTTATTAATGCATATTCTTTTAGCCTCGGAAATTGCCAACCTATCAGCCCATGTATGAACGCTGACCTAGTGCCAGGGGTCTCGGCTCACTTTAATCCCTTCTTGTATTTCAAAAAAGGTAGTTAATCATTTAAAAGCGCAATTACTTTAAATGTCACCCAGACAGAAATATTACTGCATCACCTTCTTCTGAAATGAATGTGCATTTCTACAATAGGTAGGTGAGAAGAACAGAGAAGTCCTCTAGTTAGATCCTGTAAGCAGACATTGCTGATTTAATTGCTGTCCAGGTGTAGCTGCATAACATCTTATTCCTTATATATCAATGTGTATATTTAATATGTAAGGTGATGTACAATTACATAACAAACATGCATAGTCCCATGAAATTCAACAACACTGGGTACAAAGTTGTAAAATCACAGCCATTTTCTGATCTGCTAATGAAGCTGAATATTACATCATGCAATGTACAATACAAGTTAAAGGAAGGTGGCCATTTAATGTTCATCCCAATGCTTCCTTCTCATTATCAACCCAACGCACCTTACTTGCACATAAACATTTTGGATTTGATTTACAGGCTTCCCTTAGCCACCTCTGCTTCAATTTGTGTCCCGCATTACCGTGGGAGCAGGCACTCTGAGATGCATTTATTTTAGATGCAAAAAGTACACTTCAGATTTTTTTTGGTTTTGTTATATATATGTCAGCATTTAAATGATTAGAATGAGCCATATATATAAAAGAAATAAAATATGCAACTTAAGAAATAGTCCAGTGTGGCCGTCCAAAAAGTTAACAGCTGCAGACTCATAACAAAACGAGTAGTATAATATCTTATGACAAGGATGTGGGAACAGGGTGCTTTAATTGGTGGGGTAAAATTGAGGGCTCTCTTAGAGGATATGGATCTGTCTTCGACTAGCTGGCAAGTAAGTTGGTGGATTGGCACAGCAATTTGTAGGGATCTTACCAACATAGGATTGGGGAAGAGGCAAAGAGTACTATAAATAGGGTGAAGAAAAGCAAAGAATCCACAGGAGCAGAAGGATAGGATAGAGTGGTTGGGATGGAGAGTAGGAAACTGTTGGAGACAACCTCCCTACCCTATGTAAACTAAAAGGTTTAAGAAGATTTTTTTAAGATAGCAGGTGTGGGAAGTTTGCAGAATCAGCAACCAGTGTAACTGCTAACCTCAACTTCTACGAAACTCTGAGAACATTTAAGCATACTAACCAAATAACGTGATGGCCTCACTGGCAGACTAGAAGTGGAATAGAACGTTTGATGTGCTTTAGCTGCTTTATTCCAAAATCCAGCTATTCATAGAGGTGGTCCAAAGGTTTCCAGGGTACTCTGGCTTGTTCTTTAGATAGCTAAACCTGGCTAATAGCTTAAACCTGCAAATTACTCTGAATGTGCAGCAAAAAGAACAAGATACACATTTAAGGGATGGAGAAACTTAAGGTTAAGCACTAGCAGATAGTAAATAGCACAAATGTTAGCTTTCTTTCACTAAATGTTAAGTGGTAAAAATTGCAGTAATTGGGGATAGATTTAAACTCAGTGTTCATTAGGATTTGGGATTAGGGACCCAAAGATTGCGTTTTTTTCAGGGGCACAGTAAACTCTGTAGAAGTAGAAACCTGTTCATATCCTTGATCGCTTTAGTTGGAACAGGATATAAGGCTAAGCTCAGTTTTGAAAGAACAATGTCCAAACGGGGCACAGTGGGGCTGTTGTAAGTTACTTCAACACCTGGATTTTGTAAATGTAAGTTTTCTCAATAGAGAGCAGGTTGATTTTAACATCAGCCTTAAGATCCAGATTCTTAGACTAGCTTTGTGGATTTTAATCAAACATAGCAAACGTGGTATTTCCCTGGTGTTCTCTCAATGATGTTTATTGAAGTAATATTTCTTTAGTGTGTTAACCTTTGTGGTTATAGTAGAAACGGTGAATATGTGAGGTGTTTTGCTTTCAAGGTGGGTGCAATAACGGCCTCTTTAGGAAGGCAGAAGTAGAAAATAATAGCAGTTCCTCTCTGCTTGTTGCATCTAAAGTGGGGTTCTGAGTAAGATTTCTTGCAATGTTACATTTTTTTTATTGGGGAACAGCCTTTACATCGTGGCTGTTACCCCTCATGCCATTACAACGCAAGTGTTACCACGCATGCGTTGTAACAACGCGTAGTCTTTACAATGCATGTGCTTTTACCACGCATGCCTTTACAACGAATTTCGTTGTAAAGGTATGAATAGTAAAAGCAGATACGTTGTAAAAAAATATGGGTGATCCACGTAGTTGTGAGGAAACAGAGGAAAGGCTCTTCCGCTTCCTCACAACGACATGCACCGCTCCTCAGACGACTGCAGGAACCACGAGGAGAGAGAGGAACTGCAAGGTGAGAGAGGTAAGGGGGATTGGGGGTGGGGAGTTACTATTTTAGGGTAAAACAGGGTTGGGGGGTTGTGTAGAGGTAGTGGTTTAGGGTAGGGAAAGGATTGGGGGTCGGGGGGTTCTGTAGGGTTAGTGTTTTAAGTTTTAGGGTAGGGAGAGGACTGGGGGTCGGGGGGCCATGCAGGGGTAGTGTTTTAGGGTTTAGGTAAGGAGAGGATTGGGGGTCGGGGGTCACAGGGGTAGTGATTTAGGGTTTAGGGTAGGGAAAGGTTTGGTGGTAGGGGGGTCGTGCAGGGGTAGGACATTTTCCAATGGAATGGAAGAAAGCCTCCATACTTCCGTTATTAAAGAAACCTAATCTGGATGTTAAGGAGCCACTCAATTATGGACCAATCTCAAGACTCCCATTCCCCGCAAAAGTAATTGAAAAAGCAATAAACACTGAACTTTCTGTTTTTATTAATGACAATGATATCCTGGATCCCTCCCAATTCGGAATTCAAGCTCAGCACAGCACAGAGTTGGCTCTCATCTCGGCAACAGAGGAGCTCAGGCTAATACTAGATACTGTGGGGAATGCAGCGCTGATCCTCCTGGACCTGTCAGCAGCCTTTGATACTGTCAATCACAGGCTGCTGTGGGACCGGCTAAGCACCATCAGGATCAGGGGTAATGCGCTATCCCTGTTAAGCTCCTTCTTGTCTGAGCGGTCTCAGGAAGTGGCTTTGGGGAACATGGTATCATCCTCCTTTACAATGCCATGTGGGGTTCCCCAGTGCACTTCTCTGAGCCCAACACTCTTTAACCTCTATGTCACCCCTCTGGCTAGTCTAGTTAGAAGATATGGCTTCGCCCTTGTGTCGTATGCTGACGACACACAGATCGTCATCTCGGTGAGCAGCTCTGATAGCCAGACAGCTACCAGGTTTTGCAACTGTATGCGCCATATTGCAAAGTGGATGTCAGGCAACTGTCTAAAATTGAACTCCTCCAAGACTGAAGTCTTGCTGCTGGGGAACAATCCTTCATTTTGGACAAGCAGCTGGTGGCCGGATCAATTGGGCCCGTTGCCTAAGCCAGTGCCTAAAGCCAAAAATCTAGGTGTCTTGTTTGACACCAAGCTGTCCTTTAAAGCACAAATCAACTCGGCCACTTCTGCATGCTTCTTTATCCTGAAAATAATGAGGAAAATCCTCCCGGCAATACCTATGGATCTAAGGAAGACGGTGGTTTCAGTGCTGATTTCCTCAAAACTGGACTATTGCAATGCCCTCTTTTCTAGTGCTCCACAGTGTAGCATGAACAAACTTCAAACAGCCCAGAATGCAGCGGCAAGACTATTGTTGGGCATCTCTAAATTTGACTCCGTCTCCTCAGCTTTGGTCAGACTCCACTGGCTACCTGTGGCTAAGAGGATCCAATTTAAATCATTATGTATCGCTTTTAAATCTCTTAACAACATGGGGCCATTACAGCTGACGAAATTCTTTAAGCCTTATACTCCTGCCAGAGCCCTTAGATTGGCCGAATTGAGAAACCTAACTGTTCCCAGTGTCAGCAAGGTGAGATGGGGCGGTAAGAGCTTAACGGCCACAATGGCCAGCCTTTGGAACTCCTTGCCTATCACGTTGAAAAAGAACATAGTCTCTTTAAATTTAGGAAGGGCCTTAAAACTTGGTTGTTCTCGGTTTAATTGTTTACCTCTTTGTTTGTACTGATTGGATCAAATGCAGCGCCTAGACACTCCAGGGTATTTGTCGCGCTCTATACATTTCTCATCATCATCAGGGGTAGTGATTTAGGGTTTAGGGTAGGGAAAGGATTGGGGGTCGGGGGGTCATTCAGGGATAGCAGTGTAGGAAAGGGCAAGGGCTAGTGGGTCGGGTGGTCGTGCAGTGGTGGTCATTTAGGGTTTAGGGTGGGGTAGGGTAGTGTTACTTACCTTAAACACTTTTACGAAGTGTATACCTTTACCAAGCATGCCTTTGCATTGTAATGGCATGTGTGGTAAAGGCATATGCGTGGTAAAGGAATGCGTTGTAATGGTAGGTCATTGTAAGCATACTAGCACAGTAATAAATGAGTTGTAATGGCACATGTGGTATTAGTATGCATAGTAACATCTAACAACCATTTTGTTTGCATAATTTGTGAATTTTGATAGTGCACTAGAGATGGATAGATGTGATTTGCAAACTGTCACTCTCAGGAAGGGCCCAGTCACTTAGGCCTTCATTTAGAGTTTGGCAGTTGCAGATGAACCATCAAAAACAGCACATGCTCCATTCTTTTTCATTACTGTCTGCTTTGTTAAGAGTTTGGAGCATTGATAATGAACCTCCAACTTCCGTTTCTCTGATATCCTTAGTGGATATGTGTATGAAGGTATTTCCGCGGCTTGGGTGTTACACAAAGTATATGTCTAACTGAACCAAAGTGAAAAAGGCCTATAGGTTCTGTCTGGGAAGTCTGACATGTGCATGAGCACAGGATGGAGATTGACTTGTCTACTCTTTCCCCACATAAGTATCCAGGCCTCCTCCCTCCAGTCTCAGGAATATCAGCAATACACTTCCAGTGTCTGGGAAAAGATCATAACATAACTGATGCACAAGAATAAACAAAGCAAAAAGAATTGTACTAACCTAATAACTACTAGTAACCTACTAACTGCTAACTATTCTTGGGTTCAGGAGTAGCATGCATCTCACTAAAAAAATGTGCTTCTTGTGCGTTTAGTAGAGTTTGGGCTAGGGAAAGAACGATCAGAAAGAATTTGAAAAAGGAAAGTAGTCAGTTGTTTTTTTAAGTAATGGGTGTGTGTGCTTGTTCGGGAGTTCATAGTACTCAGAAGTTTTGGGATGAGTCAGAGGGAGTAGGGATATATATATATATATATATATATATATATATATATATATCACTGAAAAAACCATAGGTTTTAGGGACAGTTATAGTTAGTTGGACATTGCACTCGTACAAAACCCGTGAAATTCCCCGTTATAGTTAGTTCAGCTAACTATAACTCGCGCCCGCAATGCACTGCTGATGACGTCACATATTACATCACTCATGACATGGTCAGTGACATCACTGATGACATCACTGATGACATCTCAAATGACATCACTGATGACATCATGCAGTGACTGTGTGTTTCTGTAAAGTTTAAATATTTTTAATATATATAGGGAAAGGCGTATTGAAGAAAGAGTGGGTGTATAAGTGTCTGTATGGATGATTTAGTAGGTGCGTGACTGACTCTATAAGTGAGTGATTTAACGTATCTTACTGAATGCATGGGTTAGTGACTAAACTGGGTGAATGTCTGTATCCATCTGTCTGTTGCTGTGTAAGTGGCTGCATGTGTTTGTGAATAGCTACATGAGTGTCTATATGAGTTATTGAATGGTTGTCTGAGTATCTGTATGGGTGCCTGAGTGTTTGTGTGGGAGGGGTGTGTGCGACTCTGTGCATAGATGTGTGAGTGGGTGATTCACTGGGTGGATGGTTTCAAGAGTGCATCTGTGATAGACTGTATGGGTGGGTAAGTGTGTGTAAGAGTGTGTTAGTGAGTGAATGTATGTCCCAGTGGTACATGTGTGAGTAACTACATATGTGAAAGGCAGTATATATGTGTGTTGGAGTATATAAATAGCTATAAGCTGAGAGTGAGTGATTGTGATAGTGGCTGTATGGATGAGTGTGTGCTTGTATCAGTGATTGTATAAGAGCGTAACAATGTGCTAGTATTTGTATGATTAAGTGAGCTGGTGTGTGTATAAGTGTATAGGTGAGTAAATGGCAGTGTGTTTAATTATTTGCATGACTGACTAGGTGTGTGAGTACCTCTATGGATGAGTGGCGGTGTTTGAGTGTCCATATAGGAGTAAGAGTGCATATGATAGTCCTGTACTGAGTGACCATAAGTATGAGTGACTGTACGGGTGAGTGAGTGGATGTGTGTGTGTAGACCTAAGAATCAGTGAGTGGGTATGTAGTTATTGGTGTTGGAGTGTCTATGGTTTTGCGAATGGCAGTCTGTAATTTAGAGTGGGTGTATCAAAGGTTATATTAGGGTGTGAGGAGGTGCATCAGATTATCACGTGGATGATGTCATCAGTGATGTCATCAGTGATGTCATTTGAGATGTCATCAGTGATGTCATCAGTGATGTCACTGATCATGTCATGAGTGATGTAATATGTGACGTCATCAGCAGTGCATTGCGGGGCGCGAGTTATAGTTAGCTGAACTAACTATAACGGGGGAATTTCAACGGTTTTGTACGAGTGCAATGTCCAACTAACTATAACTGTCCCTAAAACCTATGGTTTTTTCAGTGAATTTCAAAGGTTTTTTAAATGCTAATTTCTAACTATAACGTGTCTGAAACCTATGGTTTTTTCTGTGAATTTCAAAGGTTTTTTAAATGCTAATTTCTAACTATAACGTGCCTGAAACCTATGGTTTTTTCAGTGAATTTCAAAGGTTTTGTAAATGACAATTTTTAAATGTATTAATTGTTATATTTATTTTTTTGATACTGATTTACTACATTTTTTAAAACAATTTATTTTTAGATATTTTATTTATTAAATTACATTGTAATTACATTATACATTACATTACAAAATATACTTTCTCAGAATTAATTACTTTAGTTTAAATAGTTTGCAAATAGGCAATAGAGTTTTAAGTACAGTAGTTACAGTTGTTGCAATGGGCAACACAATTTCAAACACAATGCAACATTGAGCTCAATGTGAATTTCTAGTTAAATGCAATTAGTTACTTTATGGATTACTTTTCTAACCACAGGACTGGATCCTAGATTCAGTCCTGGGACATCTCCTGTAAACAGTTGAGTAAAAGCGTTTTGGTTACAGTAGTGATTTTTAAGGAATATTATTGTATTTTAAAAGTTGACACTTAGAAACTTTTTCACATAGAATCACCAATGTTATCCTATGGGAGGAAATTCACTTAGCAGGTAAGTAGTGTTATCGTTACTTTTTCTTACTCAGTGGTGGATCCTGGATCCAGCACTGGTGCATCTCCTGTAAACAGTTGAAATAATGCGTTTAAGTCATACAGACGATTTTTAAGGAATATTTGTAGTTTGTGAAAATCGACACTTTGAAACTTTTCTGCTGAAAACCAGACAATGGATTCCAATGGAAGGAAATATAAGTTACTGGTAAGTACGGTTAGAATTACTTTTCAGGGTCAGTGCTGGGCTAAAAGATGCAGCACTGGGTTCTCTCCTGATAACAGGTGAGTAAATCGGAATTCGTAGTTCGGTTGATTTTAGAGGAATAGTATAAAGTTCCAAAACTCCACACTTAGAAGAATTTCCAAGTGAAACCAGTCAATGTTAGCCTATGGAAGGAAATTCAAGTTGCTGGTAAGTACGGTTAAAATTACTTTTCAGGATCAGTACTGGGCTGAAAGATGCAGCACTGAGGTCTCTCCTGATAACAGGTGAGTAAATCGGAATTCGTATTTCGGCTGATTTTAGAGGAATATTATAAAGTTCCAAAACTGCACACTTAGAAGAATTTCCAAGTGAAACCAGTCAATGTTAGCCTATGGAAGGAAATTCAAGTTACTGGTAAGTACGGTTAGAATTACTTTTCAGGATCAGTACTGGGCTGAAAGATGCAGCACTGAGGTCTCTCCTGATAACAGGTGAGTAAATTGTAATTCGTAGTTCGGCTGATTTTAGAGGAATATTATAAAATTTCAAAAATTGACACTTAGAAGAATTTCCAAGTGAAACCAGTCAATGATATCCTAAGGAAGGAAATTCAAGTTACTGGTAAGTACGGTTAAAATTACTTTTCAGGATCAGTCCTGGGCTGAAAGATGCAGCACTGAGGTCTCTCCTGATAACATGTGAGTAAATCGAAATTCGTAGTTCGGCTGATTTTAGAGGAATATTTGTATGTTTCAAAAATCGACACTTAGAAACTTTTTCAGCAAAAAGCAGACAATGATATCCTATGGAAGAAAATTCAAGTTACTGGTAAGTACGGATAAAATTACTTTACAGGATCAGTACTGGGCTGAAAGATGCAGCACTGAGGTCTCTCCTGATAACAGGTGAGTAAATCGGAATTCGTAGTTCGGCTGATTTTAGAGGAATATTTGTATGTTTCAAAAATCGACACAGAAACTTTTTCAGCAAAAAGCAGACAATGATATCCTATGGAAGGAAATTCAAGTTACTGGTAAGTACGGTTAAAATTACTTTACAGGATCAGTACTGGGCTGAAAGATGCAGCACTGAGGTCTCTCCTGATAACTGGTGATTAAATAGGAATTCGTAGTTCGGCTGATTTTAGAGTAATATTTGCACAATGGTGATGGGTGGGGGCGGGGCCTGAGGTGACATCTGTGCAAACGCGCCCCGTGGCGCGTTTTAACTTGGGGGATTAAGGCCCCTTGAATCATGAGGGTCCCTGGGGTCCAACTAGCCCACCCTGTACCTCCAGTATGCGCCAGGAGCTGCGTTGCAGAGAGGTGTTCAGAGGCCACGCCCCTTTACACCTCTCTGCAACGCAGCTCTGTGGCGCTTTTAGAAGTACATGGTGGGCTAGTTGGCCCTCAGGGACCCTCAGGATTGAAGGGGATTTAATTCCTATCTTAAAACGCGCCACGGGGCCTGTTTGCACACATGTCACCTGAAGCCCCGCCCCTCCCTTCACCACTGTGCAAACGTGCCCCGTGGCGCGTTTTAAGTTGGGGGATTAAGTCCCTTCAATTCTGAGGGTCCCTGGAGTCCAACTAGCCCACCATGTACTTCTAAAAGCGCCACAGAGCTGCGTTGCAGAGAGGTGTAAAAGGGCGTGGCCTCTGTACACCTCTCTGCAACGCAGCTCCCTGGCGCATACTGGAGGTACAGGGTGGGCTAGTTGGCCCCCAGGGACCCCCAGTATTCAAGGCCACTACTTGCCCACTACTTGCCCCGGGGACCCCATCCCCCGGGGCTGGCCCTCTCCGTTGGGGACTGTGGGGGGGTCCCCAATCCCCCCACAGTCCCGCCGGCTCCCCGCGACCCTTGGGAGCCGGCATTGCTTTTCACATGGGGAGCTGCTAAGATGCAGCTCCCCATGTGGAAAGCAATGTGCTTTGGATATTGGAAGAGAGAGCAGGTTTCCCTGCTCTCGATTCCAATATCCAAAGCAGTTTGCTATGTCAGGACGGGAGCCGCGAGGCTCCCGTGTGTAGGAGAGTAGGATCTGCTTCACATGGGTACCCCCACTTTTTGCTGATGCTTCACTGGTTTTCGACATTAGTCTGGCTGGGGCCCTGCTATTCAGAACCCCAGCCTAGCTGTTTCCTCTTTAAAAGGGTCTCCATGTGCCTTAGGCACATCACTGATTGGGATCTGGAGTGCCCTTATAAGTCCCTAGTATATGGTATACTATGTACCAAGGGCATAGGTACCTCAGAGGCCTGCCAGGGGCTGCAGCATATATTGTGCCACCCCTGGAAGGCCATCCAAACTGACACCACAGGTCTGCTACGGCAGCCTGGGTAAGGTGGTGCATGCACCCCTTACTGTGGTATAGGTTACCTATATCACTAAAAGCATACCCACATATAAACCTATAAGTCACTCCTAAGGCAGGCCTTATCAATCCTAAAGGCAGAGTGCATGGTTCCTATGTGAGAGGGTGCCCCTGCATGAGCAGGGCCCCTCTGCAGCATTCGGAGACCATCTCTGATGCTGTTTGTAGTGCAGCCTGACCATATACTCTTAAGCGCATTATATCCTCGCGGTAAAATGCTAACTTTGGAATGGCTGCACCTAAACATGTCGTGTTTGGTGTCAAACATCTTGGAATACTACCCACCGCCAATCCTGGCGGCGGGGGTAGCATTCCACCCTTCTAGAGGGAAAGGCATGTTAACTCTGACGAGTCCGGTAACTTCTTTCCAGAGCCCTGGCATCACAAAATGGATGCTGCTGCCACAGACACGAGTCTGGCCTCCTGCTGCTGGACGAAACTCCGGCAGGGGAGGCCTGGACAACAGGTTTCCTGTCCCAGGGAGGTGTGACCACCTCCCCAGACAGGACAATGTGTATTGGGGCTGGGCGGGAGCACTTTCGGGTGCTTTGAAGTCCTGCACTGGGGGCACATTTGGTGTCCCTGTGCATACCCCAGTTCAGACCGGATCAGGGGCTCGCAGCCCCTGCTTTGGCGCGAACTGGACAAAGGGAAAGGGGTGTAGCCACCCCTCTGCCCTGACCCACCCATAGGTGGGGCCACAGAGTAGTCCATCCCCTATTTTTAGAATAAAGGTAGGAACCCAGTCCTTAGGACTTTAGATTATACCTGGACGAAACTCTGACACAGAATCCTGGACCTTCGACGCTCTACGATAAGATTAGAGGACTGAAGAATCTCCCTTGGGGTCAAGGAGTGACTCCCCTGCTTGGCAGGCACCAAAGAAGCATCTGTCCGGTTTGCATTACTGAAGCTCCCGTCGGACGCCGAAGTCATCGCATCACCAGAGGTGGATTCTCAGACTTCTCCGAGGCTACCCTGAGTCCCCAGCAAAGCTGAGGCCCGTGGCTATCGTGGGTGACTTGAGACCGTGACCCCTGGACACCAAGCACACTTGCAAGTGCACCATCTTCTGGGTCTCCCAAGAAGTCGTGCTTTGGGCTCCGAGTAGCCCTAGCCTCCAGCACCACTTGCACCGAAGATCACTGGCCCCCACTCCACGGGTGTCCTGTAAGCCAGCTCCACGTGCGGCGTCACGAGGCTCCTTCGCGGTCGCTAGCCCGTTGGCTAGTAGCCCTTAACGAAGGCCAATCTTTTCTTTACTTGGCATCCTGGTTGCTCCAGGCCTGCCCTCACTTACCCTTGCTGGGTGAGTTCCCCAGACCTTACTGGTCTGCACCATCGACGATCTACATCTTACTCGAGACTTGCCGTTGCCAAGGCTTGTTGGGTCCAATCCGGTCGCCGACACCTCAGCACTCGACAGACATCGAGCACCAGCCCGAATCCTGCTCCTGGTCGCCGACAACGCCTCCCGGACCTCGTGGCTGAAGAGTCAAGACGACCGTCACCACACCTGAAGCACTCGACATCGGTGGGCATCTTTCCATCGCCTTCCTGGTCACTGGCTAGTGACCCAGACTCTGTCCCGTCTGCTTTCAGGTTCTTCAGAACTCTGATCCACTCTTGGATCCACCCGGACACTTTTCTCCTGGTCGCCAGCAGCACTTTGCAGCAGATCGCCATACGAAACGACGACGAAACCCGACCCCGAAAGGCACCTATGCACCCGGCTTCCCTGGGTGAGGTAACACGAGTACTCCGGTGCTCCCGTGGGTAGAGACTCTTCAAAGTCCTAGATCTCAAAGGGTTTTGTCCTAGTCCTCTTTAAGTGTCCCTTTCCTCTATTTTCCCGATCCCGACTTTCTCCATAGAAGTTAACGGCGTATCGCGGTTGTGTATTTACACTGCACGCGTCTCCCGTGGGTCCCCTGTGTCACTACCTTGGGTGGTTCCTTGTGGTCCAAGCACTTCTAGAGGCTCTAGGTCCAGTGTCTAGTTCAGTCGTGGTTCGCATACCACTTTATTGGTATATGGTTTGGTACGCCCCTAGGGCCCAAACGTGTATTTGTGCTATTACTCTGATTTAAGATCTTATAACCTATGTACTTCGAACTCTAGCCTCATAAAGAGACTAGAGGGGTGTGTTTAGTAATAAATACATATATTTTGAATATATACCTGGTGTGGTGCTCTTTCATTTGGTCACTCAAGAGATTATAGACTGGTAAAACAAGCTGCTTTACATTCCTTCAAGACTTAGCCTGAAGGCTGCTCTCCATAGCTACCACTAGGATAGCTTTCAATAAGGTTGTCTTTAACCTACCTACCATAAGAGTCGATTTGGACTGGTGCAAGCTGCCCACTATAATTAGTGGACAGCATATGCCAGGCCAACTTCTCACATTGGTGGCAGCGGTGGGATTCCAGCTTGCTATTGTTTTACCAGATAATCTCAATTGAATTGATCAACTGAAAACCACTAAAGGTACCTAAGGTACATATAATTTAAGCTTAGAATAACAGTAAGTTCTACTGAACTTAGAGTTGTGTGTTAAGGGATAGCACAACCCTTTCTACAACTCAAGAGAGTTTAGTAGGCCACACTAGAGTAGGTAGTGCATACACCACACCACACTAGTAATGTCTTTAAAAGCAGGATCCAAAGATTCCTTGCAGGAAGCCATTGAGCTTCCACCCTCCAAGTATGATACACTCCAATTCTTGGAATTGAGAGCTTTATGTAACGTGAGGAAATTAAGGACAGGCCAAAGTCCCACCACCCAACACCTCAAGGAGTTGTTGGTGGCTTATGATCTTAGTAAGTCCTCAGAGACTGAAGGGGTAGGAGCAGAGGGTGGGCCAGCAGATGAGGAAGGGGCCAGGGGTACCACTACCCCCAGCCCCCTCTGAAACTGACCAGGAGGGTGACAATGACCCTGACCTGGAAAACCCAATCCCTTCTGGGGAAGATGAAGATGAGGATCTAGAGAACCACACCTTTGTCCCCCCAGGAAGGATTATGAGTGTGCTCAGAAAGTCCAGGTCTCCTTCTCAGGAGTCTAACCACTCTGGCACCTCCATAGGGAGCTCTGTTTCTTCTCACAGGAGGGAATCCTCTCATGAGAGAAGAAAGAGACTGGTCCAGTATGAGGAAACTCAACTAGAGATCAGGAAGAAGCAATTGGCTTTAGATAGAGAATCCCTAGATCTCCTTAGAGAGAGAAGAAAGTTGGGACTAGAGTCCCATGGTGGCAGCCATGTCCCTAGAGATAGGGAAAGGTCCTATGACCATAGGAACCTGAGCAAGATTGTCCCTCCCTACCAGAGTGGGGATGATATCCACAAATGGATAACTGCTTTAGAGAGGGCCTGTAAAGTACAGAAGGTCCCTCAGGAGCAGTGGGCAGCAATCTTGTGGCTCTCCTTTGCTGACAAAGGTAGAGACAAGCTCCTCACTGTTAGAGAGGAGGATGCTGACAATTACAAGGTCTTGAAGAGTGCTCTTATTGATGGGTTTGGCCTAACCACTGAACAGTACAGGTTGAAGTTCAGAGACACCCAAAAAGCACAGACTCAAGACTGGGTAGACTATGTGGATTGTTCTGCCAAGGCTCTGGAAGGCTGGTTGATGGGCAGTAAGGTGTGTGACTTCTCAGGATTGTATAATCTGATAATGAGGGAGCAGATTCTTAATAACTGTCAAAATCAGCTGTTGCATCAATACCTGGTTGACTCTGATCTGACCTCTCCCCAAGAATTGGGAAAGAAGGCAGACAAATGGGTCAGAACCAGGGTGAAGCAGAAGGTACAGAACCAAGGTGGGGAAACCAAGAAGCAAGATGCTAAGAACTCTGACAAGGGTGGGGAGAAGGGTAAAGATCAAAAGTCTTCATCAGGCCCCCAAAAATCTTCTTCTGGTGGGGATTCCCAGTCTACCAAGGGTAAAGGCCAAAGAAAACCATGGTGCAAGGTCTGTAAGCAAAAGACCCACTGGACCAGTGATTGCACCAAGTCCAAAGACTCCAGTCCAGCACCCACCAATGCCCCTAAGGCACCTGTTCCCCTAGTACAGTTGGTGGAGGTGCTCCAGCAAAGGGTTTAGTAGGGTTCACCCTGGGAACTGAGTTGGGCTCTGACCTAGTTAGAGAACTGACTCAGGCTGTGTTAGTCTGTGATGGAGGCATGGATGTGCCCTCCTCTATGAGTCCCAGTAATCTGGGCAAGTACAGACAACAGCCTTTAATCAATGGACGAGAGGCTTTGGCATTTAGGGACACAGTGGCAAGTGTCACAATGGTGACACAAGACCTTGTGCTACCTGGGCAAGTTATGCTTGGTGAGATGTACCAAGTGACCAATGCTAGCAATGTCAGAACAGACCATACTCTGGCAGTTGTTAACTTCTCCTGGGGAGGGGTAACTGGCCTTAAGAAGGTTGTGGTAAGTGCAAACCTACCAGTCGAATGCTTGCTTGGCAATGACTTAGAGACTTCTGCTTGGGCAGAAGTGGAGCTCAGGACCCATGCAGAAATGCTGGGGATCCCTGCAGATGTGTTTGCTGTGACCAGGTCACAAGCCAAAATGTCTAGCACTGAACAGGCCTTGGATTCTGGAAGAATGGACCAAGTGCCTTCCAAGAGGAGGAGTAGTAGGGTTAAGGCAGTGCCTTCCCCTTGGCTCAGGAGGAAGATCAGTCCCTTGAGGGGGATGATCTCAGCCCTGAAGAAGGAACTGTCCCAGAGGAACTGGAACCTGACCAGGTTGAGTTCTTGGGGACAGGGGGACCTTCTAGGGCAGATCTGAGCCAGGAGCAGCAGAGCTGCCCCTCCTTGAACCCCTCAGACAGCAAGCTGCTGCTGAGGCTGCTGGGAAAGCTAGTGGTCCCCATACAGTGTATTGGGATGATGGACTCCTGTACTCAGAGAGTAGAGACCCCAAGCCTGGTGCTACCAGGAGGTTGGTAATACCTTTGAAGTTCAGGGGCTTCCTATTGACCCTAGCCCATGATATTCCCTTAGCAGGACACCTGGGCCAGAACAAGACTTGGGACAGAATTGTCCCTCACTTTCACTGGCCCCACATGTCTGAAGACAGTAAGGAGTTTTGTCGCTCCTGTGTAACCTGCCAAGCCAGTGGCAAAGCAGGTGGCACTACAAAGGCCCCCTGATACCACTACCTGTGGTGGGGGTGCCCTTTGAGAGGGTAGGGATTGACATTGTTGGTCCCATGGATCCCCAAACAGCCTCTGGGCACAGGTTTATCCTGGTGGTAGTGGATCATGCCACCAGGTACCCAGAAGCTATTCCCCTCAGGACCACTACAGCACCTGTGGTGGCAAGGGCCCTCCTGGGGATCTTCTCAAGAGTGGGCTTCCCTAAGGAGGTAGTATCAGACAGGGGTGCTAACTTCATGTCTGGGTACTTAAAAGCAATGTGGAAGGAGTGTGGAGTGACTTATAAGTTCACCACACCCTATCACCCACAATGCAATGGTTTAGTTGAGAGATTCAACAAAACCTTGAAGGGCATGATTAAAGGGCTCCCAGAAAAGCTTAGGCGTAGATGGGACATACTCTTGCCCTGCCTTTTATTCGCATATAGGGAGGTGCCTCAGAAGGGGGTTGGTTACAGCCCTTTGGAACTTCTGTTTGGCCACCCTGTGAGGGGTCCACTGTGCTTGGTGAAGGAAGGATGGGAGTTACCTCTCAAGCCCCCAAAGCAAGATATAGTGGACTATGTACTTGGTCTCCGCTCCAGGATGGCTGAGTACATGAAAAAGGCAACCAAAAACCTTGAGGCTAGCCAGGAACTTCCGAAGGCCTGGCATGACCAAAAGGCTGTTCTGACTGTGTACCAGCCAGGACAGAAGGTGTGGGTGTTGGGAGTAATTGAACCCTCAGATAGCCCTTGGGCTAGTCCAGTAGTACTGGTACCGAAACCTCACACCAGTGGTGGGAAAAGAGAGATGAGGTTTTGTGTAGACTACAGGGGCCTCAATGCAGTCACTAGGACTGATGCCCATCCCATACCCAGGGCAGATGAGCTCATAGATACTTTGGCCTCTGCCAAATATCTCAGCACATTTGACCTAACAGCTGGCTACTGGCAGATCAGACTAGCTGATACTGCAAAGCCCAAAACAGCATTTTCAACCCCTAGTGGGCATTATCAATTTGTGGTAATGCCCTTTGGTGTGAAAAATGCACCTGCCACTTTCCAGAGGTTGGTGAACACAGTTCTCACAGGACTGGAAGCCTATAGTGCAGCTTATCTAGATGATATTGCTGTCTTTAGCTCCACCTGGGAGGATCACCTGGTCCACCTCAGGAATGTTTTACAGGCCCTGCAAAAGGCAGGCCTGACTATCAAGGCCACTAAGTGCCAGATAGGGCAGAGTCAGGTTGTGTACCTGGGCCACCTTGTGGGTGGAGGCCAAGTTCAACCTTTGCAGAGCAAGATCCAGACCATCATGGACTGGACTGCTCCTACTACCCAGACTCAGGTGAGAGCCTTCTTAGGCCTAACTGGGTACTATAGGAGATTTGTCAAGGGGTATGGATCAATAGTGACACCCTTGAATGACTTAACTTCTAAGAAAATGCCCAAAAAGGTTCAGTGGACAGTTAGCTGTCAAAAGGCATTTGATGACCTCAAGCAGGCCTTGTGCACTGCTCCAATTCTGCAGAGTCCTGATTACTCCAAGAAGTTCATTGTTCAAACAGATGCATCTGAATTGGGGGTAGGGGCTGTACTGTCACAATTGAATGAAGAAGGTCAGGATCAGCCAGTAGCTTTTATTAGCAGAAGGCTGACCCCTAGAGAGAAACGTTGGTCAGCCATAGAGAGGGAGGCCTTTGCTGTGGTCTGGGCTCTGAAGAAGTTGAGGCCATACTTGTTTGGTACACACTTCCTGGTTCAGACAGACCATAAGCCCCTCTTATGGCTAAAACAAATGAAGGGTGAAAACCCCAAACTGCTTAGGTGGTCCATTTCCCTACAGGGGATGGACTTTACAGTGGAACGTAGGCCTGGGAGTAACCATGCGAATGCAGATGGACTCTCTAGGTATTTCCACTTAGAACATGAAGACTTAACTGGGCAAGGTTAGTTTAATGTCCCTACGTTTGGGGGGTTGTGTAGGAGAGTAGGATCTGCTTCACATGGGTACCCCCACTTTTGCTGATGCTTCACTGGTTTTCGACATTAGTCTGGCTGGGGCCCTGCTATTCAGAACCCCAGCCTAGCTGTTTCCTCTTTAAAAGGGTCTCCATGTGCCTTAGGCACATCACTGATTGGGATCTGGAGTGCCCTTATAAGTCCCTAGTATATGGTATACTATGTACCAAGGGCATAGGTACCTCAGAGGCCTGCCAGGGGCTGCAGCATATATTGTGCCACCCCTGGAATGCCATCCAAACTGACACCACAGGTCTGCTACGGCAGCCTGGGTAAGGTGGTGCATGCACCCCTTACTGTGGTATAGGTTACCTATATCACTAAAAGCATACCCACATATAAACCTATAAGTCACTCCTAAGGCAGGCCTTATCAATCCTAAAGGCAGAGTGCATGGTTCCTATGTGAGAGGGTGCCCCTGCATGAGCAGGGCCCTCTGCAGCGTTCGGAGACCATCTCTGATGCTGTTTGTAGTGCAGCCTGACCATATACTCTTAAGCGCATTATATCCTCGCGGTAAAATGCTAACTTTGGAATGGCTGCACCTAAACATGTCGTGTTTGGTGTCAAACATCTTGGAATACTACCCCCCGCCAATCCTGGCGGCGGGGTAGCATTCCACCCTTCTAGAGGGAAAGGCATGTTAACTCTGACGAGTCCGGTAACTTCTTTCCAGAGCCCTGGCATCACAAAATGGATGCTGCTGCCACAGACACGAGTCTGGCCTCCTGCTGCTGGACGAAACTCCGGCAGGGGAGGCCTGGACAATAGGTTTCCTGTCCCAGGGAGGTGTGACCACCTCCCCAGACAGGACAATGTGTATTGGGGCTGGGCGGGAGCACTTTCGGGTGCTTTGAAGTCCTGCACTGGGGGCACATTTGGTGTCCCTGTGCATACCCCAGTTCAGACCAGATCAGGGGCTCGCAGCCCCTGCTTTGGCACGAACTGGACAAAGGAAAGGGTGTAGCCACCCTCAGCCCTGACCCACCCATAGGTGGGGCCACAGAGTAGTCCATCCCCTATTTTTAGAATAAAGGTAGGAACCCAGTCCTTAGGACTTTAGATTATACCTGGACGAAACTCTGACACAGAATCCTGGACCTTCGACGCTCTACGATAAGATTAGAGGACTGAAGAATCTCCCTTGGGGTCAAGGAGTGACTCCCTGCTTGGCAGGCACCAAAGAAGCATCTGTCCAGTTCGCATTACTGAAGCTCCCGTTGGACGCCGAAGTCATCGCATCACCAGAGGTGGATTCTCAGACTTCCCGAGGCTACTCCTGAGTCCCCAGCAAAGCTGAGGCCCGTGGCTATCGTGGGTGACTTTAGACCGTGACCCCTGGACACCGAGCACACTTGCAAGTGCACCATCTTTGGGTCTCCCAAGAAGTCGTGCTTTGGGCTCCGAGTAGCCCTAGCCTCCAGCACCACCTGCACCGAAGATCACTGGCCCCCACTCCACGAGTGTCCTGTAAGCCAGCTCCACGTGCGGCGTCACGAGGCTCCTTTGCGGTCGCTAGCCTGTTGGCTAGTAGCCCTTAATGAAGGCCAATCTTTTCTTTACTTGGCATCCTGGTTGCTCCAGGCCTGCCCTCACTTACCCTTGCTGAGTGAGTTCCCCAGACCTTGCTGGTCTGCACCATCGACGATCTACATCTTACTCGAGACTTGCCGTTGCCAAGGCTTGTTGGGTCCAATCCGGTCGCCGATACCTCAGCACTCGACAAACATTGAGCACCAGCCCGAATCCTGCTCCTGGTTGCCGACAACGCCTCCCGGACCTCGTGGCTGAAGAGTCAAGATGACCGTCACCGCACCTGAAGCACTCGACATCGGTGGGCATCTGTCCATCGCCTTCCTGGTCACTGGCTAGTGACCCAGACTCTGTCCCGTCTGCTTTCAGGTTCTTCAGAACTCTGATCCACTCTTGGATCCACCCGGACACTTTTCTCCTGGTCGCCAGCAGCACTTTGCAGCAGATCGCCATACGAAACGACGACGAAACCCGACCCCGAAAGGCACCTATGCACCCGGCTTCCTGGGTGAGGTAACACGAGTACTCCGGTGCTCCCGTGGGTAGAGACTCTTCAAAGTACTAGATCTCAAAGGGTTTTGTCCTAGTCCTCTTTAAGTGTCCCTTTCCTCTATTTTCCCGATCCCGACTTTCTCCATAGAAGTTAACGGCGTATCGCGGTTGTGTATTTACACTGCACGCGTCTCCCGTGGGTCCCCTGTGTCACTACCTTGGGTGGTTCCTTGTGGTCCAAGCACTTCTAGAGGCTCTAGGCCTAGTGTCTAGTTCAGTCGTGGTTCGCATACCACTTTATTGGTATATGGTTTGGTACGCCCCTAGGGCCCAAACGTGTATTTGTGCTATTACTGTGATTTAAGATCTTATAACCTATGTATTTCGAACTCTAGCCTCATAAAGAGACTAGAGGGGTGTGTTTAGTAATAAATACATATATTTTGAATATATACCTGGTGTGGTGCTCTTTCATTTGGTCACTCAAGAGATTATAGACTGGTAAAACAAGCTGCTTTACATTCCTTCAAGACTTAGCCTGAAGGCTGCTCTCCATAGCTACCACTAGGATAGCTTTCAATAAGGTTGTCTTTAACCTACCTACCATAAGAGTCGATTTGGACTGGTGCAAGGTGCCCACTATAATTAGTGGACAGCATATGCCAGGCCAACTTCTCACACCGTCCTGTCATAGCAAACTACAGTGTCCCGGGGGTAGGCACCCCGGGACACTGCAGGAGCCGGCCCTGGGGGGTGGCGGTCCCCAGGGCCATCAAGGGCTCCAGGAGGGGGCCGCGCGGCCCCCTCCCTTGAATTGCACAGCCCCGGGAGGTGGTGGTCCCCGGGGCTCTGGGGTCCGTAACGGACCCCCACATTTATTTTTCTATGTGCCCCGGGAGGTGGTGGTCCTCGGGCATGTGGGGGCTGAAGCCCCCACACGTTATTTTAAATGTAAAAGAAGCCCTGCGGGAGGGCAGGAGAGCCCTCCCGCACCATTTGTTTTTATTAAGCCCCAGGGGTGGCGGTCCCTGGGGCTTGGGGGCCTTAGAGGCCCCCATATAAACAATAAACCCACCCCCCCACATGCCCCCGGGACTTGGCCACCCGGGGTCCTTGTGGGACCCCTGAGCAGACCTAGGGGGTCAGGGTGTTTCTACCCTGCCCCCTTTGTGCGTTTTGCGCACTTGTTTCTGCCCCTCGGTTCTACCGAGGGACAAAATGGCTGCCAACACTTCCTGATTTGGAGTGTTGACAGCCAATTAGCATGCAGCTCGTGATCGGGAGGGTGCGCGAATCCGACGCGGCCATAGATATATATGTGATTTTCATTTTGATTTTCTCAGGAACTACTGAACGGATTTACACCATTTAACAAAAAGGGTTCTTTCTGAACCAAGAACTACCTCTTTGCCAAATTTGGTGTAATTCCGTTCAGCAGTTCGGGCTGTAGCCGTGTCTAAAGTTTCCTATGGGAAAATGAATGGGGAAAACACGTTTGGGACCCCCTTTTTCTCGGCCCCCGCTTGACGAATCACCCCGAGACTTTCAGGGTAGGAGCGGACCGGAGCGGGCCATAAAGTTTGAAACTTTCGCGAAGATTCGCCAACCGGCAAGAGAGTTATTTCAAATAGAATGTCGCGGATTTCCTATGGAAAATAGGTCCTAACTATAACTATCTACTGGCGACCGCCAGTAGATAATATATATATATATATATATATATATATATATATATATATATATATATAAACACCACATCCGACTCCGTCAAACTCGAAACCGGACACCGACACGAGGGGATTTTGGCAATAAAGTCATTTATTCCATGATTTCGCTGTGACGCGTTTGGGCAAAAACTGCCTTGTTCCAATGTTTGAAAACCTCACATCAGAGGCACTTCATGATAGAATTGTACACATCATTCTGTCTAGTAGTCAAATATTGATTCCTACAGATACACAAATTTTTATTACATCACACTTTCATTAAAGTCCATGAAGTGCTAATCATTCTCCTAATTAATATTGAAACCAGTTTAGACAACAAAAGGGAAACATCTGACAACCCAAACATTTACTATCCCACACAGTCACTAATGGGAAACATTGTCAAAAGTTGTAGTGGTCCAAGCCTTCAACCTTCATGATCCAATAAAGTGCCAATGTCGATTTTATGTTGATATACAGCCTCCAATTACCTCCTAGAGGTATTTTTGGTTTTCTCACTATCTGAACATTCCAGGATCTAAGGGGAGAGTTAAGATTTAATAGTTACTGATGCCTAAAGCGTGGTTTAAAGTTTTTGGTCTAAAATTGTTATTACCAGTCTTTCAGTGCAAAAATATGCAATAAAGTGCTAGTGCATGACAGTACCCAGTTAGCAATCACATGACCGCCAGTATTCCAGTGTTTAGTACAAGTGCATCACCTGTTCTGTTATACTGGTATTCATAAACAGTGCAACTAATGTTCCATATTAAAGTGCAAGTGCTACACAGTACTTAAGATATATTCTAAAAAACACTTTTTCCTTTTCAGTACTTCTTTGAAAACCACAGTTAAAACCTCAGAAGCCTTTTTACTTCTACTACTCCACAAGTAAGCCGCAACCTTATATAATAATATCAAAACATATATCCTTACTTTAGACTCCATGTGGTTCAAATAGTGACTTGTTCTGGTAAGGCTAAACAGTACTGATTTTCTAATTGTTACTCCCATCTATGTCACTTTCCCTACTGCATGTTTGTCTTCATCCAACATAGTCTTGTCACTCTGTATTAAAATAGTTAAAATCTGAAGATGGATAACTGATTTAACATAAATGGACATACAGGTCTTCCTCAACATTTAATCCGTCTGGCGTATTTGTATTAAATAACATAATGTATTTAGACTTCAGTTTGCAAAGTCTTTCCTCTCTATCACCTCCTCTTTTCAGTTTGGGGACTTGATCAATTGCAAAATAGGACAGGTCATTTAAGTTACCTTTATGTACTTCATTGAGGTGACGCGCCACCACATAGTTTGTGTCATTATTCTTAACAGCCCCTAAATGTTGTAGGATGCGGATGTGAACCATATGGATGGTACTGCCCACATATATTTTTGGGCATGTACACTGCAAGATGTAAACAACATATTCGCTCCTACAATTCAGGAAACACCTGATTTTCCATGGGCTGTACATAAGTGGTGACATCACCTGTTTTTCATTACGTCCGATTTTGCAAGCCTTGCATTTAAAACACCTATGGAATCCTGGGACACTTTTCAACAACTTTCTGTTTTGCTGACTTCAGGGCTGTTGACTACCAGATCACCTCTCATCGATTTCGCTTTATTAAAAGTGATCATGGGTTTTCTTGATACCATTTCATTTAGGACTGGGTCTCTTTGAATTAGGTGCCAGTGCCTACACAGACTTTCTCACACTCTAGACTGGTAGGCACTGTAACCCGTTATCATCCTTATCTGGTTCCCTGTACTCAACTTTTTCACCTTGACCTTCTCAGCATCAGGTTTCAATAGCGTATGTCTCTCTATTGAGGTAACTTTCGTCCTGGCTTGGTCTAAGATGACAGGGTTGTAACCTCTCTGGATGAATCTCTCAGTCAGAGAGTTCTGCGCTTCTGTTAGTGCCTGAGCCTCACTACAGTTACGTTTCTTCCTCAGACGCTCAGCATAAGGAATACTCATTTTGAGCCTCTGAGGATGAAAGCTCACAGCATGGAGGATCGTGTTTCCTGCTGTTGGCTTTCTAAATGTTCTGGTATGGATCACCCCCTGCTCAACATATACCTCCAGGTCCAAAAACGCCACTGCTGTCTTGCTGATGTTGTCTGTAAATTTCAGGTTAAGATTGTTAACATTGATGTCTTGTGTGAATCTTTTCGCTGACTCCCAAGACCTGTCCCAGATTACAAATAAATCATCTATGAACCGGATCCAGGTTATGATGTTAGTGTCCCATTCTTTAGCATATTTGACCCTGAGCACCTGCTCCTCCTACCAGCCCATATGCAAATTAGGATAGCTGGGGGCGAAGCAGGTGCCCATCGCCGTTCTTTGTAACTGCTTATATGTCTCACCTCCAAACATGAAGTAGTTGTTCATTAGACATAGCCTGCACATTTCTATACGCATCCCTGAGTGTTGGTAGAAACTAATGGGGCGTGTGTTTAGATAATGCCGAGTTGCACGGAGACCATCATCATGTGCTATACTCGTGTATAAGCTAGTCACATCCAATGTCATCAGATGGTAAGTTTCCTTCCAGCTCACATTCGAAATTCTATTCAGGAAATCCCTGGTGTCCTGAATGTAAGCCGGGAGTGCTTGGACAATTGTTTGCAAGAAGGAATCAAGGTATCTGGAAGTGGGTTCAAACAGGCTCCCAATTGCAGATATTATGGGCCTGCCAGGAGGGCTTTCTCCGTCTTTGTGTATATTTGGGATTAGGTAAAGGACGGGGGTTACCGGGTGCTCTACCTTCATAAATAGATACTCAGGAACAACCCCATCCCTCTCCAACGGGCAAGGTCCTTCCAGAATTTAAGTTACACCTCCACTAGATTGCTTTGGGGTACTTTGGAGTAACAGTGGTGGTCCCTTAGTTGCATTTTGGCCTCTGCATTGTATGCATCAAGTGACCAAAGAACCACGTTCCCACCTTTGTCCGATTGTCGGACTACTATATCATTCCGTGACTTTATCTTTTTTATGATCATTTGATATTTTTCTCAAATTGACCATACTCCTTTGGGAATGTTTTACTAGAGGTGATTGCTAAATCTTTGATGTCTTTAATTACCAAGTCAGAAACATGTCAATTGCATCTCTCGGGGTGTTAGGAGTGAAGGTAGATTTAGGTTTAAATCCTGTGACTTCCCTGTCAAAAATGTTCAGACCCATCAGGTCCACAGTTTCCCTCACATTAGCAATTCTTGACAATCCCTCTCCCTCCCACTCAAGATGTTGTAACTCACACAGTACCTCCAAGTCCCCAACTTCCAGATCTCTTGCATCTTGCATGCCTGGCTCAATCCTCTCCGTGGCCTGACTCCAATTACAGAAGAATTTTTTAAGTTTCAGCTTTCTGATATACTTAAAGAAATCAATCCGGGTCTGTGTGTAGTTAAAGTTAGTTCGTATACAAAAAGGTAAACCTAATGATAAAATCCGGTTCTCTTCGTCTGTTAACACAAGATCCGTGAGGTTTATGGTGGCATTACAGTCTTCCATCACCGGCGTTGGTATGTCGCCTTTGACTTTGTGCTCAATCTCAGTTCCATGCCCATACCGCCGGTTTTTTCGCCTCCTATGTACTTTTTTTTCTTTCTCCTTTGAGGATTTGGCCTTGAATTTTGAGTCTGGTCCATGTATAGAAAACCAAACTCCTCGATGACTGAGGGGGGTTCGCACTGTTTTGGGATTCTGCTATTTTGTTCCAATCCCAATTCCGCATCCGAGCTCACCACCGAGCTTGCCTCAGAGCTTAGGTCCGAAAGTGGCTCCTCATTCCTCATTGTGTCAGAGCTTATAACTTTGGACATTCTCTGCCTCCGAATGTTGTCGAATCTACGGGCAAAAGTATAGATCTGCCCCCGCTGATAATCCATCCGGTCTCTTTGGAATTTGGTGGCTTTCCGTTCGGTTATAATTTGCTCGTGCTTCTTCAAACGAATATACATTTCCTTTTCTAATTTCTTTAACACATCCTCCTTCGCCAATTTCTTAAGATCTGTCTCAATCTCTTTAATCTCCTCCAATATTTTGTCACGGTCTTTGCTAGCATATTTCACAAGAATTTTCATCATGTTTTGTGACGATGATGCATTGTTCATGTCCCACTCCCGAAGCATTTCAGGGTCTGGGTTTTCGTAGGAGGGACTCTCCCCACATCTATGTATTTACTTAGCGATTTCACTTCCCACCACTTTGACACCTCATTGCATTTTAATTTCTCCAATTTGTGCATTAATGTTGCCACATTAATTTCAGTTGGCGCGGGCTGCATTTCTTGACTGTATTCTGTTGGTGTTTCAAGTCCCTCTTTAAATACGGAGTCTGCCGCCTCCTCTCTCTCTCTCATCCAGTTATCCATTTTACAGTTTACAATTCTACACCAGGCGCGATCACCAAAACACTGCATTGCGTTCAAAGCCACACATGATAAAGGGCCAGCATTCTTCAAACAGAATCTGTTGCCTTATGTTCCTGCCCGCCAGCTTCGCTCAGCACGCACTCACAACCTGGTACATCCAAGGTTTAAAAAGTGTGCCTGGGGTGGCAGGAGCTTTCTGGTTGGCACGACCAAACTTTGGAATTCTCTTCCGGTGCGGCTAAAAGGAAGAAACTCACCTGTTGCCATTCAGGAAGGCACTAAAGACGTGGCTTTTCAATCTTTGAGGCTGCTTTGTATTGGTCTGGTATGTCTTGTGCTGAGCAAGCGCCATGATACCCTTGGGTGAATGTTTGCGCTCTATAAATTTCCATTTAATTTAATTTAATTTCATTTCATTTCATTTATAGAAGACTGGAGTAAATTAATTCAACTTGCCTACGTACCCCGCCGGGAAGGCCTCCCGGCACCTCTCCCTGTTTTTTCAATTCACTAACGTGCCACGCTTTCTTGCGTTACGGCTCCCGGAGCACTTCGCCTCTTCCGACGCACCATCCCCCGGAGAGCTTTCTTACCTTGCGGGCTGCTTCCGAGTGCTTTTCAACAGGGGGGCTTCTCATTATGCCTCACGCATTACTTCCAACATCGCTGGATATCCATAGAAGCTCCAGACCGAGGTTATGTCGGCATTGCCACTTTATCCAGCAAGTAGCGGCTAAACACGAACACCACATCCGACTCCGTCAAACTCAAAACCGGACACCGACACGAGGGGATTTTGGCAATGAAGTCATTTATTCCATGATTTCGCTGCAACGCGTTTCGGCAAAAGCTGCCTTGATCACACAGATCACTCCATGTTTTGCGTGCATTATATTAAAAACAGCAGGGTGGCCCGGTCACATGACCGGAGGTTTTGGAATGGATATGAAAGACAGACTTTCATTACGACACATCAACCAAGTTACATTCACTTGTCTTATTTTGTACATTTAAAAAAGGTGTGCTGAGTAGGTTTAACAATACATTAATAGTCAATTTCATAATACAAAATAACAATTAAAATTACATTGCTATCTATTTACATACTTGGGTTATAAAGTGCATATGCCTCAATAAATTGTCTTCCTGATTTCAGTATAATTTCTTATATATATATAAAAAACACGCAATTTTCAGAAAGAATTTGAAAAAGGAAAGTAGTCAGTTGTTTTTTTAAGTAATGGTTGTGTGTGCTTGTTAGTTGGGTGGCATGGCTAAAAAGGAGGGGAGAAAGATTGAGAAGGATGTTCGGGAGTTCATAGTACTCAGAAGTTTTGGCATGAGTCAGAGGGAGTAGGGATATATATATGTATATATATATATATTCACTGAAAAAACCATAGGTTTTAGGGACAGTTATAGTTAGTTGGACATTTCACTTGTACAAAACCATAGAAATTCCCCTGTTATAGTTAGTTCAGCTAATTATAACTCGCGCCCCCGCAATGCACTGCTGATGACGTCACATATTACATCACTCATGACATGGTCAGTGACATCACTGATGACATCACTGATGACATCTCAAATGACATCACTGATGACATCACTGATGACATCATCCAGTGACTGTGTGTTTCTGTAAAGTTTAAATATGTTTAATATATATAGGGAAAGGCGTATTGAAGAATGAGTGGGTGTATAAGTGTCTGAATGGATGATTTAGTACGTGAGTGACTGACTCTACAAGTGAGTGATTAAATGTATCTTACTGAATGCATGGGTTAGTGACTAAACTGTGTGAATGTCTGTATCCGTCTGTCTGTTGGTTTGTAAGCGGCTGCATGGCTTTCTGAATAGCTACATGAGTGTCTACATGGGTTATTGATTGATTGTCTGAGTATCTGTATGGGTGCCTGAGTGTTTGTGTGGGTGGGGTGTGTGTGACTCTGTGCATAGATGTGTGAGTTGGTGATTCACTGGGTGCATGGTTTCAATAGTGTATCTGTGATGGACTGTATGGGTGGGTGAGTGTGTGTATGGGTGTGTTAGTGATTGAATGTATATCTCAGTGGTACATGTGTGAGTAACTACATATGTGAAAGGCAGTATATATGTGTGTTGGAGTATATAAATGGCTATAAGTGAGAGTGTGTGATTGTGAGAGTGGCTGTATGGATGAGTGTGTACTTGTATCAGTGATTGTATAAGAGCGTAAGAATGTGCTAGTATTTGTATGAGTAAGTGAGCTGGTGTGTGTATAACTGTATAGGTGAGTAAATGGGTGTGTGATTAAGTTTTTTGCATGACTGACTAGGTGTGTGAGTACCTCTATGGATGAGTGGCGGTGTGTGAGTGTTTATATAGGTGTATGAGTGCCTATGATAGTCCTGTACTGAGTGACTAAGTATGAGTGACTGTACGGGTGAGTGAGTGGATGTGTGTGTAGACCTAAGAATCAGTGAGTGGGTATGTAGTTTTTGGTGTTGGAGTGTCTATGGTTTTGAGAATGGCAGTCTGTAATTTAGAGTGGGTGTATCAAAAGTTATATTAGGGTGTGAGAAGATGCATGAAATTATCACATGGATGATGTCATCAGTGATGTCATTTGAGATGTCATCAGTGATGTCATCAGTGATGTCACTGACCATGTCATGAGTGATGTAATATGTGACGTCATCAGCAGTGCATTGTGGGCGCGAGTTATAGTTAGCTGAACTAACTATAACGGGGAATTTCTATGGTTTTGTACGAGTGAAATGTCCAACTAACTATAACTGTCCCTAAAACCTATGGTTTTTTCAGTGAATTTCAAAGGTTTTTTAAATGCTAATTTCTAACTATAACGTGTCTGAAACCTATGGTTTTTTCAGTGAATTTCAAAGGTTTTTTAAATGCTAATTACTAACTATAACGTGCCTGAAACCTATGATTTTTTAAGTGAATTTCAAAGGTTTTTTAAATGCTAGTTTCTAACTATGCCTACAGAGGTAGGACATGTGAAGAAAGAAGAAAAAACGCACAGAAAGAAGCAAAAGATGTGCAGAAAGAACCAACAGAGGAGCAGAAAGAGGCCTTGTTGCAAAATCATCCTGTGCCCACAACTTTTTCAGACGGGTACTGGTGGTAACTGACTCTGACTAACCAGAGCCAGTGCTATGCTAAAAGACACTTAGAATACAGTGAAAACACCTACATACACTAGGGAACACTATGCGTTGGGGTACCCCTGTGATTAGCATGACCTCCTCTGCAAGTCCCTAGTACATAATAGGGCAGGGGATTAAAACTACCTCTTAAAACGCGTTACAGGGCACGCTTGCACAGTGGTGAAGGGAGGGGGCCTGAGGTGACATGTGTGCAAACGCACTCCGTGGCACGTTTTAAGTTGCAGGATTAAGTCCCTTGAATTCTGAGGGTCCCTGGGGCCCAACTAGCCCCCAGGTACCTACAGTTAGGACCACAGAGCTGAGTTGCAGAGAGGCGTTCCGAGGCCACGCACCTTTTTCACCTCTCTGCAACGCAACTCTGTTGTGCTTACTGAAGGTACCTGGTGGGCTAGTTGGCCCCCAGGGTCCCTCAGGATTCAAAGGGAATTAATTCCCCAACTTAAAACGCACCACAGGGCGTGTTTGCGCACATGTCACCTGAGGCCCCGCCCTCCCTTCACCATTGTGCAAATGCGCCCCGTGGTGCGTTTTAAGTTGGGGGATTAGGTCACCTTGAATCCTGAGGGTCCCTGGGGCCCAACTAGCCCACTAGGTACTTCCAGTAAGCACCACAGGCCTGCGTTGCAACGCCTGTAACAAATTGTGCAGTTGTGTTTAGGTAGTGAAGAGGGTCGTGCTGGGGGTAGTGTTTTAGGATTTAGGGTAGTGCAGTGGTGTTTGTGTAGTGTAGGGGGTCATGCTGGGGGTAGATTTAGGGTTTAGGGTAGTGCAGTGGTGTTTGGGTAGTGTAGGGAGTCGTGCTGGGGGAGTGTTTTAGGGTTTAGGGTAGTGCAGTGGTGTTTGGGTAGTGTAGGGGTCGTGCTGGGGTAGTGTTTTAGGTTTAGGGTAGTGCAGTGGTGTTTGGGTAGTGTAGGGGGTCGTGCTGGGGTAGTGATTTAGGGTAGTGCAGTGGTGTTTGGGTAGTGTAGGGGGTACTGCTGGGGGTAGTGTTTTAGGGTTTAGGTTAGTGCAGTGGTGTTTGGGTAGTGTAGGGGTACTGCTGGGGGTAGTGTTTTAGGGTTTAGGGTAGTGCAGTGGTGTTTGTGTAGTGTAGGGGGTAGTGTTTTAGGGTTTAGGGTAGTGCAGTGGTGTTTGTGTAGTGTAGGAGGTCATGTTTTAGGGTTTAGGGTAGTGCAGTGGTCTTTGGGTAGTGTAGGGAGTCATGCGGGGTAGTGTTTTAGGGTTTAGGGTAGTGTAGGGGTCATGCAGGGGTAGTGTTTTAGGGATTAGGGTAGTGCATTGGTGTTTGGGTAGTGTAGGGGTCATGCGGGGGTAGTGTTTTAGGGTTTAGGGCAGTGCAGTGGTGTTTGGGTAGTGTAGGGGTCGTGCTGGGGGAGTGTTTTAGGGTTTAGGGCAGTGCAGTGGTGTTCGGGTAGTGTAGGGGGTCATGCTGGGGGAGTGTTTTAGGGTTTAGGGCAGTGCAGTGGTGTTCGGGTAGTGTAGGGGTCGTGCTGGGGGAGTGTTTGAGGGTTTAGGGCAGTGCAGTCGTGTTCGGGTAGTGTAGGGGTTGTGCTGGGGGTAGTATTTTAGGGTTTAGGGTAGTGCAGTGGTGTTCGGGTAGTGTAGGGGGTCGTGCTGGGGGTAGTGTTCTAGGGTTTAGGGCAGTGCAGTGGTGTTTGGGCAGTGTAGGGGGTAATGCTGGGGGTGGTGTTTTAGGATTTAGGGCAGTGCAGTGGTGTTCAGGCAGTGTAGGGGTCATGCTGGGGGTGGTGTTTCAGGGTTTAGGGCAGTGCAGTGGTGTTCGGGCAGTGTATGGGGTGGTGTTTCAGGGTTTAGGGCAGTGCAGTGGTGTTCGGGCAGTGTAGGGGGTCATGCAGGGGGTGGTGTTTCAGGGTTTAGGGCAGTGGTGTTCGGGCAGTGTAGGGGTCGTGCTGGGGGTGGTGTTTCAGTGTTTGGGGCAGTGCAGTGGTGTTCGAGCAGTAAAGGGGGTCGTGCTGGGGGTGGTGTTTCAGGGTTTAGGGCAGTGCAGTGGTGTTCGGGCAGTGTAGGGGGCGGTGCAGGGGGTGGTGTTTCAGGGTTTAGGGCAGTGCAGTGGTGTTCTGGCAGTGTAGGGGGTGCTGCAGGGGGTGGTGTTTCAGGTTTAGGGCAGTGCAGTGGTGTTTGGGCAGTGTAGGGGGTCATGCAGGGGGTGGTGTTTCAGGGTTTAGGGCAGTGCAGTGGTGTTCGGGCAGTGTAGGGGGTCGTGCTGGGGCTGGTGTTTCAGGGTTTAGGGCAGTACAGTGGTGTTCGGGCAGTGTAGGGGGTCATGCTGGGGCTGGTGTTTCAGGGTTTAGGACAGTGCAGTGGTGTTCGGGCAGTGTAGGGGTCGTGCTGGGGCCGGTGTTTCAGGGTTTAGGGCAGTGAGGTGGTGTTCGGGCAGTGTAGGTGGTCGTGCTGGGGCTGGTGTTTCAGGGTTTAGGGCAGTGCAGTGGTGTTCGGGCAGTGTAGGGGTCATGCTGGGGCTGGTGTTTCAGGGTTTAGGGCAGTGCAGTGGTGTTCGGGCAGTGTAGGGGGTCTTGCTGGGGCTGGTGTTTCAGGGTTTAGGGCAGTGCAGTGGTGTTCGGGCAGTGTAGGGGGTCGTGCTGGGGGTGGTGTTTCAGGGTTTAGGGCAGTGCAGTGGTGTTTGGGCAGTGTAGGGGGTCATGCTGGGGCTAGTGTTTCAGGATTTAGGGCAGAGCAATGGTGTTCAGGCAGTGTAGGGGTTTTGCTGGAGGTGGTGTTTTAGGGTTTAGGGCAGTGCAGTGGCGTTCGTGCAGTGTAGGGGGTGGTGTTTCAGGGTTTAGGGCAGTGGTGTTCAGGCAGTGTAGGGGGTCTTGCTGGGGTTGATGTTTCAGGGTTTAGGGCAGTGCAGTGGTGTTCGGGCAGTGTAGGGGTCGTGCTGGGGGTGGTGTTAGCAATATTGAAACGAAAGACAC